>VZTD01003430.1:3439331-3816393 GCA_013397725.1 Rhagologus leucostigma | reverse complement strand
CGAGCGGCGGCGTTGCCCCGGGCGCGGCGCGGACAGCGGGGTTCCCGCAGCGCGGAGCGCGGCTGCCACCGTCCCGTGCGCCGCGGCCGCAGGGCGCGGGGAGCGGCCTCCAACTTTCCTTGTCCCGGGAACTGCGGGCGCCCGAGGGGACGCCTGGTTTTGGCAGGGAGAAATACACGGAAAACGTGGGCTTTGAGGACGGACCTCACGCTCTAGGGCCGCCTGGTAGCTCGTGGAAGTGCTTGTCTGACACGGGTACAGAGCCATCGGTTGTTGCCTGGGGCTTTTCCCACGGCGACCTTTGCTGTATTTCGGCACAATTAACTGCTTTAGTCGTGGATCCTGTTACTGGTAAGGCTCTGGCGATTTACCCCTAGGCGAGTTAGTGCTTGATGTATGCTCAGGTCTTTCACACGTGTGTGCAGGTAGTGTGCTCACTGTGTTCTTGATGCACTGCAAAGACCAGGCTGAGACCCTCTGCTTTCAGAAGCTCTTGGTTGAGGGTACAAGAGGCGGGAACTATAGTGCCGTGGTGCAGGTTGTACCAAGAAGCCTGTGGGAAAAGACATCAGCTGTAAAACTGCTTGTTGAAAGACTGTAACTTCCTCGGGGCAGTACCTGCTGTCCTTGCGCCCTCAATGCACACATGGTACACTGTGATGCACATGCTGTGTGTACGTGGATGTGGGAAACAACCCTGTCTTCAGAACGTTCTTGTAGTTTATCTGCGATCTTGTATGAGCACTTGGCACCTCTTGTTCTGTGTGTGTGTTTGTATAGTGAAACATACACATCAGCTGAAAATTGTATGTTTCAGTATACACGTGTACATATATACATGCGTACTCTCTCTCTCCCACAGTACAGGATCTTAATGTCTAGGCCTGAAAGTCAATGGAGTAAATACTTCAGAAAGAGTGAGCCTGAAAAGATTTCTTGATTTTGTAGTATTAACCTTATTTATTTTTCCTAGTAGTTTTCCACTACAAGTTGTCAAAAACTTCAGAAAAGTCTGAGCTGCAAAAGCAAATAAGTGGCCAACATTGCCTGTGCTGCTGGCGCTTGGGGTGCTTTTACAGATGACTCTGTTACAATTCCTTTCATTATTAAAGAAAACTAGTTATGAGGAGTTGGTGACTCTGCTTTGATGTATTTCCAGTAGCGTCTGTTTCTCCGGTTATTGCAGGTATGCTTACTGCCAGATTTTTATTGATGCTTGTTAGGGTTTCATAGGTACATGTACCTTAAGCAGGCACACTAGCATATTGCAAAGTTTGCATATTTTCCCAACTACATGTAATAAGACAGCCTTTTTCAAAGTTGGAAGTATAATTAATTACTCATGTTTTCTGAGCGAGAAGTTCAACAATGAGGGAAAGGCAGGAATCAACTTCGGAGTGTTGAATCAGGCAAATTCACTCTTTTAGTGATATAGCTGCCAAGATATTTGACAACTGCAAAATACAGAAGGTCAGTTGGAAGTTGTAGCTTTCTTTACCTTTTAGTCCTTTGTCTTCGTTTGTTTAAAATTTTGGCAGTTTCATGAGCTGAACAACTGAAAAGATACTCGTTCTAGCTAATACGAGAGGAAAAAAAAGTGGGCTAAAAAAAAGTGGAGTAGAAATGGAGCTGCTTCACCTTAAGTGAATCAGTAAAGGTTGTAGTAAACCACACAGGGGCTTCCCTTTGGTTTGACATCTGTGGTTTATGATCACTTTATTGAGACTACAAATATAGACTTGATTGTTTAATTGAATGCTTATGTATTACAAATATTGCACCCCATTCGTAGTGTAAAAATTTTTTTTTTGGTCCATTTCTGTCTTTGTGTGGCTGTATGGAATAGGTGCTTTATCTGTCAGATCTTTTCTAAACCAAATGATTTTCCCAGGCTTGGAATGTATGCAGTTAAAAATAATAAATGATAATTTTATTTATAGTTTATCAGATCAGTCTGTTCATTGACATTTAAGTGGATAAAGATGAAGAAGGTTTAGACTTCAGTATTTATATCTTGTTGCAGAGTCAGAATTAAAGTAAAAAGTCATTACTATAATCTTAGGCTGGTCTGGAGGGGGAGCTAGTGTCAAAGCAAAAGTGACTTAATTTTCTGGACTCATTCAAAAGCTTGTTGTTTGGTCATAGAATATGCTTCTAATACAATAAGGAAAACAATTGTAGATGATGCATGCTATGTATGATTGCATAAATATGCATTTCTTGTATGATGAAAATGATCTGCAAGTGAAGTGATGTGTGAGTTTTTTAGGGAAATGTGTTTTGCTATTGTGCGACAAAAACTGTATCCAAAGAACTTTGAAGTTGCAAGGTCAAGCTCTTATAAATCATGAAATGCCAGAATTAGAGACTCTTTTAAGAACTGTAATGTGGCCTGTAAATGTAGGGTTAAATGTTACATTTTTCCCTACAGTGTTGCTTTCAGTATGTAGCATAGAATGGCATAGATGGTGTTCAGTGTGTGATATTGAATCCTTTTTTTGGGAATCAAATAATGTGTGGCATTACTATTTGTTTATGTGCTGTTCATACTGTACCTTCTTAATTTCCTCTTTTGCTGTTTCATTACCTTCAGTCTCTAGTGCCTGCATGTTTCACTAGTAATATTTTCACATAAGTCTCCTGAGATATATTATGTATTCCTTTGTGTTGAATATCCAATTTAGGACCTTTATTATATGATTTTTCAAAATAATCTATCAGTGTTTTAATGATTTATGTGTTCTAAGATGTTTTCCCATGAAGTTCTAATTTACTAACAATAATCTGGCTTTTCTTTGTTGTTTTTAATAAACCCCTCAACAGGGATCCATGAATGCCTATCTAGAAAAGACCTCACTGCTTGATTTGTAGTATGGTGTGTCTTGATTTAGACTGCAAGTATAAATACTTAGATCTGTTGCAGTGTTAACCCCAAGGTACTAAGTACATAATTTTGATGAAGAGTGGATTTCTCATTAAAAGTTTGTGGGGGTTTTTTATATTTTTTTTGTTTTAAAATTTTTTTGTGTGCAAGAAACAAGAAGAAAATAAAATTTTCCAGGACAATATTAATTCCCTCTCTTTTACTGCAATACCTGTCTCATTAACAACACACTTGCCAACATTTGCAGTGCATATGGCAAGGTCCTTATATAATATAATGTTGTTATTTAATTTTTTTTCTAACATTTTGTTCAGTAACACAGCAAGAGTACCTTGGGCACAAGGGCACAGAGAACAAGATCAACTAACCTTTAATTTTTGTCATGTGACTATGTATTTTTTTTGAACTGATGGTTAGGTTTTTGATAGTCAACTGTTTAAAACTCCACGAAATTCTTTGCACATAACCAAAATGTTCAACATTCTAGATTAAAAAAAAAGTCAGCAAGCCTGATGGACAGGAGGAAACCCTCTGTCCTGTGGGATTGCATATATGACTAATATGCATATAGCATAATAATATAAAAGTCTTTAAAAATGCTGAAGTTTGTCTATTTTGCCATGAGACTTGTGCCACTTGAGCTAGCTGGGAATGTGATACTAGTAATTTGTAATTCAGCTGTATTCCAAATGATGTTGTCTGTATATGGTTTTCTGAGATTTTTAAGTATTTGAAGGTAGTGGTGAAACTCTGAAATCTTGGGTTCTATTCCAGGCTCTGGGAGTGAGCATGTTCTGTTGGATGCTGATTTTTCTACTTCTGCTTTCTGATTTTGTGATATCTCCCTGTCCCAATCTTCTTTGCCCTATTCTGAAATTTTTATCACAATCCTATTTTCCCCAATGAAACAGTTTGTTTCTCGCTAAAGGGCTTCTTATCTGACATCCAGAACTGCTGTGTGTAGAGGTTCTAACTAATAAATTGTTTATCCCAGTTTCTTTCACTGTTTGAATCCTTTCCAGCTTTTCTCAGTCCTCTCTGCTGGTCTCAGGTTTCTGTCCACTATCCTCAGTTCCACATCCAGTTCTCTGCCATGAAAAGGATCTGTCCTCTGTGTGTTGTACATTTCCACTGGCTCCTGTTCTGTCTTCTGTAGTTTTCCACCTTCAGTTTTGTGCTTCATTCTTCCTGGCTTCCCTCATCTGAATTTGTTTTTTCCTTTCCTGCCTGTCTTCCTACCCATCTCAGACTTGGTCTCTATCCCAAACTCAAGATTGTGTTCACTATGTCAACTGTATCAGCTTTTTCCCACACTGCAGTTCTTTCTTTAGTCAAATTTTATTGGTTCCTCTCTTTTCCACCCTTTAGTTTACTTGGATAGCTTATGTTTTCATACTTGTTGGATCCAGCAGGGATGTCACTGAGAATAAATTTAGATGCCAGTGGTCCATCCTGATAGTCAGGAAAACAAGCAGGCCTATCAAGAAATGAGCTTGACTTTATGGGGAACTCATGTCTGAGCATCTGAGCTGCAGTGCAAAAGTGGGATATGCAAGCAGGGGCAACTGGGACAGGCTACAAAGGAGCAATTTAGAAAAATTGTCCTCGTATGTAGGGACATCAAGAGAGCCAATGCTCACCTAGAGATGAAACTTATGAGGGAGATCAAGGGCAGCAAGAAGAGTTTCTTCTAGTACTTGAGTAGTGAAAAGCAGGACAAGTAAAATACGAGCTGCTTTTGGAAAGTGATGTGTCATAGTGACAGTGGATACAGATAAGGCTAGGGTACCCTGATCCCTCTGTTCCTTAGTGAGTCATCACCAGCAAGGTCTCCCAGGCGTCTGTGCTTAGTAACAGGGGTTTGAGGAGAGCAACTACCCCGCAGTGGCTGAGGATTCAGTTGGGGATTATTGAGAGAACTCGAATCCTGCCAGTGCATGTGGCCAAATGCACTGTGCCTGTGAATGCTGATAGAGCTGGCCAGAGTCACAGTGAGGTGCTTCCCCGTCATCTTTGAAGCATCTTGGATACCAGAAGATCCTCCCAATGGCTGAACAAATGCATATGTTGCAACCTCCAAAAAAGGCCAAAATACAGCCCAAAGAGCTACAAACTGGGTAGCTTCCATTTTGTCCCTGTCTAAATAAGGGTGTGGGTGTTCGTTCTTGGAGCACATTTCTGGTCACAAGAAGAAGGAGGTGAATGGGAGCAATCAGCATGGATTTATCAAAGGTAAATAATGCATGATGAGGCAGATTGCCTTCTATGGTAAAATGACTGAATGTTTGGATGAGGGAAGAACAGTGGATTTAATTTTACTGGACTTTAGCAAGATTTTCAGCTCTGTCTCTAACAATATTCTCGTATCCGGATTTGGACATTACAGATTGCTGGAGAACTAGATGATAAAAAAGACTGGTTGGATGGATGGACTCAGAAAGAAGTGCTTAATGTGTCATATAGAGAGGCTGGTAAACCAGAGGGGTACTGCAGGGGTTTGTCCTGAGTAGGTGATAAAGTGTGCTGTTGTGCTTGCAGATGACACCAAATTGAGGGGGAATGGTTGTTGTGCTTGATGATGGAGCTGCCATTCAGAGGGACTTTGTCACTGTGAACGCAAGGCCCATCTGGAACTTTATTCAAGAACAACTGCGAAGTCCTACACTTGTGAAGGAGGAGCACCTTGCAGTGATTCAGTCTGGGGACTGACAGGCTGGAAAGCAGCTCTGCTGGAGAAACCTGGGGTCCTGGTAAACAGCACTCTGGCCATGGATCAGCAGCAGCATGCCCCTGCAGAATCATAGAATGGTTTCTAGCTACCAGTGTAAAGCACAGCACTAAGGGCTGCTAAGGAAAAGTAAATTATCTCAGAGCCTATACAAAGGGACATAAAAGATTGTCCAGGTCCAGTCCCCCTACTGTGGGCAGGGACACCTTCTACTAGACCGGGTTGCTTAAAACCCCATTCAGCCTGGCCTTGAATGCTTCCAGGGATGGGGCATCCACAACCTCACTGGCAACCTGCTCCAGAGTTCCACCACTCTTGCAGTAAAAAATTTCTTCCTGGTATTTTGTCTAAACCTTCCTTCTTTCAGCTGAAGGCTGTTCTCCCTTACCCTATCACTACATGCTCTTGTCAGAAGTCCATCTCCACCTGTCATGTAGACCCCCTTTAGGTACTGGAAGGTGCTCTAAGGTTTCACAGGAGCCTTCTCTCCTTTTCCTCTCTCTTTCCCTCTTGCTCTCCACAACCCCAACTCTCTTAGCCTAAAGAAAAGAAAGGCAACAACATCCTGAACTCTATGAGAAGGAACATAGCCAGCAGATAGAGGGAAGTGGTTGTTGCTCTCTACTTGCTGCTCATTAGACCACATCTAGAGTTCTGTGCCCAGTTTTGGGACTCTGAGTACAGGAAAGACATTGATAAATAGAGGCGAAGTTGGTGGAGGACTACAAAGATGATCAGGGAGCTGGAACACTTGTCCTGTGAGGAGAGGCTGAGAGAGATAGGTTTGCTTAGCCTGAGAAACAGGTGATTTCAGTGGGATCAAACAACAGCATACTGTTTTTTTTGAGGACATCACTGAGAAGATGGAGTCAGGCTCTGTACTGAGATGCGTGGGGAGAAGACATGAGGCAGTGTTCATAAACTGAGACACAGAAGGTTCAGATTGGATATGAGGAAAAAACTCTTTCCATTGGGATAGTCAAGCTGTGTAAGAGGTTGCCCTGAGAAGCTGTGTAGCTTCTGTCTTAGAGGTTTCCAAAAGCTGAGCAACCCATTCTTACCTCATATCTGAGTTTGAGCAGGAGATTGAACTGAGGGACATGTGGAGGTCCCTTCCAAACTCTGTTATCCTGTGAGTCTACAACTGTGGATCTTTAGTTCCCAGAAGCCTTATACGGGAATGGAATAAGTACAGGCAGAATATGTAGGTGGCTCAGCTGCAACGTATCAAAACAAAATCAGTAACAGTAGCATTACAGTGAGCTTGACAAAAGCATCATTTGTATGTCAGGGTAAGCATTTGCTGTCTCTTAGAAAGATGCATGTGGAGCTTAAAGTGTACAAGTGATTAAACTTTTTGAAGAAAAATAACCTTTTGTAATGAGGTGAAAGTGTATTTTTATGTGGCTTTCCTTGGAAAGAGGAAAAATATGTTTTGCATACCATGTAAATATTGAAGTAAGTTTGACATGGACACCTGGCACAGAATGGGTCCTCTTGAAAAGCCTTTGGCAACTTAAACTGAAAAATTATTCTTCTACAAGGAAGTATGTGTCAGCCTTAAATATTGGTGATCTCTCTTGGTCATTTGTCATGGTAAGTATGTAAATTCGTATTATGTAGCTCATAATGCATCATTTCAAGGTGGTGATTTTCTGACAATCTGTTAAATCAGTTGCAATCAATTCTGATTTTTCCCCCCCATCCTCAAATATTATATACTAGTTCCCTCACACGATTATTGTTTCTTCCTGCTCTTTTCTCCCTCCCCTGCCGCATTTTCAGAGTGGGGAATAAATAATGGAAGAGAAGTAGTCCTAAGATGCGAGGAGCCCAGGAACTGTTTTGGAAGACTTTTGGCTTAAAGTCTTCGAATCAGAAGAGTTGCCTGTAGCAAAGAACTACTGTGAAATAACAGGCTGGGTGTATATGTATATTTAAAATTTATTTTTCATTTTTGTTATTTAAATGTGAGCTGTTACATGAGGAATGATCTTTTTCTGAGGTTTTTGCCTCTTCATTTGTATTTGCTAACGTGTACTCCTAAGGTATCCTCCCTAAAACAAATGGTGATTTCTGTAGCAAAGCATAGTTTCCAGTGAATCAACCACTGTATTTAGTTCCTTCAAATATTAGATATTAATAAAGCATAATGCACATAATTTCTTTTCAGAATATATACACAGTAAAAATAAATACTTCAGCTGTTGGCCGTTCTAGAACTTGATGAAGTTTGTGCTGTTACAGTTGCTTTGTGGTAGCAATATTCTGAATGTAAATGCTTTTTAGGAGTGTGCTTTCATTATATGTTTGCTTCATAATCTTATAGTAGCAAGATGAATAATTTTCTGTAATGTTAGGGAATTTCTTTTGTGAGACAGTTAATAGCAATAAATATCACCATGACATTATTAATTCTGCACGCTACAGACTCTTTAGAAGCTTGTGGAACATTGCTGTGAATATCTTATGGATATCAACTTTGACTTGCTGTGAGTTAAACTCTTTCTCCAAAGCGTTGCTCTTACAAAAGGTTTTATAAAAGAGCAGTAGGAGTTCTCTTCCATTAACCTCTCAGTGTTCATCTTTAGTTTATTATATTACTTACGTGGTACTTCAGCATAATTTGTTTGCACAGTGATACAGTAACTTTTCAAGGTAAATCTGATTTGTATGGGTGTCAATATATTTGTTAAGCTTTTTGGAGTTTATTTTTTTGAAGGTGTTTTTGTGCATGTATGTAATAAATATTAAAGTAAATGTTTATCTGATAAGCTTTTTATTGAAGCGTTCATTAAAAACATTTGTAAAAATATTTGTTTAAATTGTTAATGCATTCAATTACAAAAATTTCTTCTTTAAATGCTTTGCCTCTAAGGAAATTTCTGTTGACCAAGTCTCAGAATGTGAGCTTTCAGATTGCCTGGAACCTTTGTCTTTAGCTCTGTGCCTCTATTTATGATGATAAAGTATGTAATAAACCTGAAATATGTATACAAGTTTCTGATATGCTGTGCTTAGCTGACATCTTGTCTCCATTAGGGTATTTGCTAAACAACTCCCTTTGTTTGACAATCAGTGCTCACACTGCAACAGTAAAAACTATTCCCTCTCAAGGATACAATCATCTAATGTGGATGTAATGTGTTGATGGATGCTCTCTATCCCCACTCCCTTTTGTTTTTCTCCCACCCCAAGTTGTATAGAGCCATTCGTGGCAGGGCACCTTATGTCTTTAGTTTCTCTCAGCTGCCTAGGCAAGCATTTCTTTCTTATTTAGGGCAAGATTTGAATATACAGGAGAAAAACTTAAAACCAAACATAATTGTTCTCCTTACCTTTGAGGGTTTCACTGAGACACCTTTGTGATATTGTGCCATGTCTTAGTATGCTTAGATAGTCTCTGCCCTTCCTTTTTCTGTAGTCTGGGGTTTAGAATGACTTGTTCACAGTTTACAATCTTTTTGATGCATGTCTTCACATTTCTGTTCAATAACTAAATCTGTTTCACAGTTATCTTGGGATTTGTTTTTTAACAGTACAGCATTCAACTTTTTGATCTGTCTATTGCTTGGGGTGTTTTTAAGTTATAGCAGCCAGCACAGCATGAAGTACACCTTTTTTTTCCTCGTGTGGCCCACTGGCGGCATTCAGTGGCATTGAAGGATGTTCTCCTTGAGTTATTCTTCGTTGCAGATGCCTACTCAGCAGTCTGGATTTTGGATTGAACTATTAGACATTCTTTTTGCAGTGGTTTTTGTCTTTTAACTTCAGTGAGGTGGTGCTGGACTAGGTATCAATACTCTGAAGTTTGCTCTGCCAGGCTGTAAAGATGGTTGGCAATTTTGGTAATATGACAGCTTACGTTATACCCTATGACAATATTTTCAAATTCTGCAGATGCGTGCTTTGTGTACTTCCTAGGGAGCAGGGGATGTTCCCTAGCAGGTTGTTGATGTTTTTTTCTGATGTAATTTTTTTTTCAGAGGCAGCAGGATCCTTGTAATGCATGTGAGAAAGCCCTTTTATCCTTCTTCACTTAATTACAATGGATCGTGCTCTTACAGATGAGGGATTCAGTATAAGCAGAGCAAAGAAATGTTCGTCTGTCAAGGAGCCAGGCATACATATGAGATACAGAGAGATCAGCGTAATTTAAAATGCTTGTTTGATTTTCCTGTACAACATACTGCAGTGTCATGCATAGGTGATGTTTATAATACTGCAGATTCAGTGTCTACACAAGAGCTGAGAGAACATGGTCTGTATTCAGTTGCTTGCTCTTAAGACCCTTCTGTATGTGTGCACAAAATCACTCACAGTTTATCCTTAGGCACACTGAACACATCTAGTTGCTTCAAGCTATTGGGACAAGAATAGGAAATATCCCAAGTACTGAAATCTGACATAGGGTCATAAAACCATGTGTTGAGGTGTAACAAGATATGCTGGTATCTCTTCACCAGAGATGTTTTGATGCTAGACTTTCCAAGGAATGAATTTGAAATACTGTTTTACAGAGTACTGATTTTTGCTTACTTCCAAGTCCACTGTTTCCTGAAGTCCTGCAGCAGATAAGATCCTGCTGTCCCTGCTTTGCAGAGACAGTCACAACTTTGTGACCAAATGTATTTTCAGTTAAGACTCCCAAAAATGTGCCTTTTGTGGCACGTGTTCTTATGTAGATTAGAATGATGTAGTGAGTGCATTTACTATTCCAACTATATCAGTCTCAGGCTTGCTGTTTGACTGCTGTGGCTCTTTGGGGTGGGCTTTCTTGTTCTTCACAAGAATCGAAGGGGAACTGTCCCATTTGTATGCCTGCTAAGTGGATTGGTTAACTGCATGCATGTCCTTAGTGTTGGTTTGTTCACAGTAACAGGTTTCACCTGTGGTTAAAATATCCTTTTATCCAACTTTTTATGTCAAGTGGATATCAGTTGTCATTAGGGAAAGATTAAATCTAAGTCCTTTTTATCTGCAGTTTTTGTTGACATGATATGTATTCCCCCCGCCCCATCTGATCTTTGGTTGGTCTTTTTATATTTTTTAACTTTGGGGATCCCTTTGGTAGTACTTTGGCCTGTCTGATTCCAGGTTTACTCTTGCTTACATAACATCTTGCTTTCTCCAGTGGAGAGCCCTTTTCTTAGAGAAGAGATTTGGAAGATGAGCATAAAATTGACTGTGGTACAATATAGTACAGATTTTCAGGTATTTTCAAGTCATGCCATACTGATTAAGGCATTGGTATGATATCCTGAATGTCACAGAGTCATAGAATGATTTGTGTAGGAAGAGGTCTTAAAGATCATTCAGTTCCAACCCCCCTGCCATGAGCAGGGACACCTTCTACTAGACCAGGTTTCTCAGAGCTCCCTCCAGCCTGGCCTTGAACACTTCCAGAGATGGGGCATCCACAACTTCTCCAGGCAACCTGTTTCAGTGCCTCACCACCCTCACAGGAAATAATTTCTTCCTATTATCTGATCTAGATCTACTCTCAGTTTGAAGGCATCCCCTGTTGTCCTGCCACTACACACTCTTGTCGAGAGTCCCTCTCCATCTTTGTCCCAGGCTCCCTTCAGGTACTGGAAGGTAGCGATTAGGTTACCCTGAAGCCTCTTTTTCAGGCTGAACAAACCCAATTCTGTTAGCCTTTCCTCATAGGAGAGGTGTTTTGCTATAGATTGTTTAGAAAATTGAATGAGTAATCTTGGCCTTTTGATTTTATAGATTTATGTGACTAATTTTTTATTTTTTCAAAAATCTGAGCTAGTAAATGGAGGTAATACTTTAGTGTCCTATCAGAAATGTTAACCAAGATATCAATTACATGGTTATATTTGAAAACAAGTGGGTAAAATAGTAAGCAGAATTGTATCTTGTTTATTTCAGAGTGCTATCTTGAAGGTGCATGCAGATTCTGAACAGCTTTCACTCTGAGTCAGGCCTTTTGACTTTCTTCATGTTTATGTAGCTAATATAAATACAGGAAGACTTTTTCGCAGTCCTTAAATTTTCCTTTAAATATATTTCCTCGTGACGCTGATGTGAAATGCTACAATATGGTCATACTGTGTTAGACAGCAAAGGTGCATCCTGGGTGTTCATGAAAATTGTTTTCACTGCCAGCTGCAAGTCAAACATATTTAGCCAGTTTTTTTTTTTCTTAAAGGGATTTACTGTGATCTGACTTCTAGGACAGTAAAGAACTGCTTGTATACTTAATGTTCTCTGTGCCATTCTGTTACTCAAAAGCTTCTTGAAGTCGTAAACACACAGGGAGTCTTCAAATTGATAACCTTTTGTTAGTGGCTTTTCTCTTGAAGTCTTCTATAGTTGTGTAGCATTTAACTTCTTACCTTCCCTGGCAGAAGCAACCACAGTAAAATTGATTATTTATCTGGTTTAAGCACATCTTATCAAAAAAGGTCATAGTTTTAACTGTTCTCTTCGAAATCATTTGTACTGTGAAATGGAAGCATTTGGAATGCTCCTTTGGACAGTTCTTTTCTTGGTTGTTGCTTGGAAATATTTTATTAATATTGTATTTATTAACTGTCGTCACTTAGTGTTGAAGTGTCCCTAGAGCTCAGGGCCCTTAGATTATGGCTTTTTTTTGGTTCTTATGTTAGGTCAAATGTGATTGTAGATAAAAAAGTGCTGTGAACCATGGATTCCCATCTGAGAATTCTCCAGCTGTGTTTGGATATGCTGTGTGAAGACTTACTGTTTATTTTGAAGGTGGATAGTCCCAGGTGTGCAGTTAGTATGTGCTAACATAAAAAAATACAGTGTGACAGTATTTAAGAATAATCAGTAGTAAACCAAAATGGAATATTGTCATTTGAACTGATTTCTAATGGCACTTGTACAATTACAGGTGTCTGTCTGTGTAATTGCACTAATTACATATGTGTAATTGGTGACAGCACATGTCATGTGTAGAGAAAAGATATTTGGAAGGCAGACTTGTTAGGTCTTGAGGGTGCATTTTGAGCTTCAATAAAAACAATTTCTCTCTTATCTATCTTTTATCTTGCACTTTTTCAGCTTTAGACTTTCTATTTCCTGATGGAAATGTATGAAGTGTAGTAGCAAATTTGTCCTTCTTTATCCAGTAGGCTGTCTAATGAGTTGAATGATGGACAACGCTGATGTCAAACTGTATCTCTGTAGAACTAAGTGTAGAGTGAAAGTTGCTACATATTTTGCTTGTATATCAGGCTTAAGATTACAAATAATTTTAACATTGTCTCCATGTCTTTTCTTTCATGCTTCCCAGAGTTCTTCCATATACTAGCTTTTCTTTTCCTACTGTCCTCTTACTGGGATCAGGATTTAGCAGAAACCCCTTTTTCATTATCCTCTATCTCTTGGTGTTTGAGTACTGCCTTGTTTTCTTTGCTCGGTGTCTGTGAGCATCTCTTCGCTGATGGGAAAGGTGATCTATGGTTAAATGAAGCTGCTGTTATAAAAGAAAACAGAAGTGATGCTCGGTGCAATTTATAAAGTTCTTTGCTCTTTGAAAACTGGGTTATATATTTAGTATAGATTAAACGTATCCATATTATATGCATATAGACATATGTATATACAAAACTATGTAATTAAACTAGATTATACTGGTCACGTAGGGTAGCTTGTACCACAGTCACTGGGTAGTGTAGGGAAACCTGACAGTACCAATATATCCTTGCTTTGGGAACGAATGAAGCACTTTTTTGTGGACCCTTTAACCATAGTAAATTCATTGCAGTGTCTGCTCTCCTTCATACATTATAAACATTATAAACTGAAAGGGAGAATAAGATGAAATTCAACATGATTAAAAATCAACATGTAACTTTTAAAATTATATTTGCTTTTTATCCCTAAGTAGGAAGGACATATGTATAATTTTCTAAAAAATTTCTTCATAAATTAAGCATGAGAGGAGTAAGAAAGTAATACAGGATTGGGTAATGGATAGTAAAAGTGGGAGATAGGAAAATAACAACCACTTCAGGGGGTACATTTGAAGGAATAGTTTCTTAATATCATGCTATTTTAATTGGTTTGTGGTGAAGCCTGCTCAAGGAAAAGATGTCAAAAATTTTTCAAAT
Organism: Rhagologus leucostigma; assembly: GCA_013397725.1. Lineage (NCBI taxonomy): Eukaryota > Metazoa > Chordata > Aves > Passeriformes > Rhagologus > Rhagologus leucostigma. The sequence continues at coordinate 3,802,673 of VZTD01003430.1, read as the reverse complement.
ACCAGCAACTTAAAAGACCTGAAACCTCTCTGAAATGAAATGTACTCTAGTAGTAGTACATTTTTTTTGCTCTAACATTTGGGCTCAATAAAACTTGGTGTGTAGTATCAAGGAATATAATCAAAGGCATTTTCTGTTGCACTGAGTGATATAAATTGCATTGGTTTTCTGTATAATATTTATACTGATGGGATTATATTTAATATAAATTTTCATCTTCCTTCATTATCAGACACCTATCAGACATTGCAGGAAGGTGTTTCAGATCCCTGACCACTTCTTTGATTTTAATTTCCAAGATCTTAAATTTGATAGTTTTCTTGACTTTGTTTGCAGATTTGTTTGAAGATCCACCTTTGATTAACCTGTCTGATAAACATGAACGTTTACCATGTCTGATAAACATGGAGCTGCACCGCTCTCTCCTCAAGGGAAGCAGTGTTGTGTGTTCCTTTTTTTCTCAGCTTCCTGGTTGCTGAATGCTGCTTGCATCTGTTCTTAGCCTTCCCACAGAGGAGCAATGGCAGCAGTACAGAATTGATACCATCTTTGAAATCTGCACAGCTGCCGGTATGGTTCTGAGACATAGCAGTGAGGTTGACCACAATCTTGTTAATGCACTGCTACTTGAGCAGTCAGTTAATAAAAGCAGAGTCACTCAAGCTGATCGATGATAGACTTTGGAATAAAGTGCTATGATTTTTATTTGGTTCTTGTTTGAAAAGCTTGAAAGGAAAGATGAAATTATGTATGAATTCCTAGTATAATTTCTCTAGCAAACTCAAGCCATGTGCTCACTGTGGGTAGGTTTGAAGAACTTAACTTTTTCAGAAGGAAGAAATAAAGAGAAGGAAAAGGGTGAGGCATCTAAGGCACAATAGAAAATGTGGTTTCTTTCTTTTACTAAATGAATTGTTTCAATTCATACATGGAGGATTTTTAATAATTCTCTTGGTGTTGGTATTTCTTGTGTGTGTTCACATCTCTTTCAATATAAATTTCTCTGACTGTAAATGATTTGAGTAATGGTATTTGTAGGGGTAGCTGGTATTTGCAGTGGTGGATAGTAAGTGTGTATTAGTAAGGTGTATATTTCTTAATTTTTAAAAAACTTTACCTGCTTTGTCAGAACTTTGATAGGATGAATTAAATACCACAGTTTAAAATTAATAGTGAAATCAGTAGCAAGGCTCTCTAGCTTTTTTATGTAAATATGAACTAGAAACAAGTAAGATTTTTTTTTATTGGCTTACAGCCGTGTTCCTTTTTGTTGTGTTCTCAACATCACGGTTGTTTTTCAGTGACATGTGGTACTGTCTTTCTTCTTCTCTGAAGCTTGCTGATTTTTTTTATTTCTGGGACTGTCAAACATTGTTCATAGTCGTGTCTGTTGGTAGGATAGACTTTCTCTTTTGAACTAATTTCTGCAACTGGTAACAAATAATCATGAGGCTGTACTGCATGAACAATTTCCTTCCTCAAATTCAAACCCAGGTTCGGGGTTTTTTTTATTTTGTTTTTAGACCTGATTTTAAATGAACGGGTTTTTCCAGCATTTCAGCTTGTAGGTTGTTATTTCTTCTGTATGTTGACTGTATTCTCACTTAACAACATTCTTAATTGGGCTTTCCTGACAGCTTTTTTCCCCAATCTTTTCGTTCATTAGCCTGTGTCTACAGAGAGTGTTCTTTCTGTGTGATTTTCTTTCCTTTAAATTTTCTCATTCTTTTGGTTAAATTTCTAAAGATGGTTAATACCGTCTCGTCTTTTTTTTTTTAAATGTGCTTTACCAGACTTAATCTGCACTTAATTTTAGTTTCCTTAAGCTGGTTTGATTTCAAATCCCTTTTGACTGCATCATCACTCATAAAGTGGACCATTGTGTGTTACTGAGGACAGCTGGCACAGATTGAGATTTGTCCTTTCTGTTAATCTTTCAGCCTTAAAACAGGTAGCTGTGTGCGCAGTACTGTTGGAAGTTTTCCCAGCCATGTGATAACCCTCAGATTGTTCCCAGAGGTTGGGAGAGTGCAGTTGGCCTTTATCAAAAGTATTTCAGTTCTTGTTCTGACAAGATGCTTTGCATTTCAGTGTCTGGGAAAGTTTTAGTCATTAGTATATTGGTGTAACCTTTAAGGTTAATTTTGTAAAGGCAATAGTCAAGCCAGTTACCAACCAGAGATTAACTCAGTTTTGTTTGTGATCTGCTTCCTAAAAGGCCTACTCTGTGAATCATTAATATTAGATTTTATGCTTTGAATGATTCTGCTAGCTGTCTAGAAAAAAAACCCCAAACTATACCCAACAACCAAAAAAAAAAGAAATAAACAATCTCAACAGTCCTTCCAACTCCCTCATCCACTTAAATTTTCTTGTTTGGTAATTTGTAGGAGGTCTACCTTTTCCTGCTCACTGTAACTTCCCCATTCTAAGGTTATGTGGAGTGTTTGGCTTCTGTTGCATTCTGTATTTCAGAACAGATATACTAGTCTTAAAATAGTCAAGACAAGATTTCCTGCTCCACCCTGTGTATCTGTCCTCCCTGAACCAAGTATGCCTTCCATCAGGATGGGGTATCTCACTAAATGTGTTGTGTCAGTTGAGTTATATTTTTGTTTACTTTCTGAGATACCCAGCTACCCTTGTTTTTATTCTCCTAGTTCTTGTGCTAGTTTACTGAGAGGCAGAAGTTTACAAGGAAGCACTGAAGATCTTCTACTGTTTGCCACCTTCTCCTCCCTGTGACCCTTTAGCTGCCCACGCTTGCCACTCATTCCTTTGGAGCTATGATCTAGGTTGCCATTTGTAAGTCTTGTTACCTTATTAAAGAGGACAGTCTTTGCCTTTAATTTGCTCACTGGTGATTTGAATGACAGCAGAGTTTTAGCCTGCCAGGCTGGGAAGCACAGATGGCACTTCACATGGCTGGGAAAAAGTGGAACTCTAGGGAAAAGTAGAATATGTTTTCCTGGATTTGAGAGAACTAAAAGAGGTCCAGTGCTTGAAGTGTTTTTCCAAATTTTCTCCAGCTTTGCGCTACACATGCAATAGTGCAATGTATTAGCAAAGTCACTCTAGCATACATGAAACTTTGTAAAGTGAAAAATGTAGGGCTGCAGACACTGAACAACAGTGATGTGTCTTCCAGGAATAATGGGATGTGTCAGGTAGGGCCATGTAAATAAAAGGGAAAAATGAGTCAAGTAGTTGGGCCAGTGTGTCTTGAAGGAGAGGAGCAGGAAAGAATTTGAGAACTGTGCAGTGTCACATAGGTTTATTACCTTCCGAGTCACCTACCTCCTGGCAAGTAGATAGGTTAAAAATGTGTTTATATTTGGGATGTTATTTTATAACTTAATTCTTCATTTGGCACTTTATTATGTCCATGAAAGAAGTCAGCGGATTGTGTACTGTTCTGTGTACTGCATCAGTTTTGTAGAGTGTTCTGAGTTTGTGCCTTGAGAAACCATTATGTGTGAAAATTTCAATATCACAAAGGGACTTTGTACCTTAAAACAACTATTTTATATTTTCTTCTGTAAAGGAGAAGCACTTAATGATACTGAATTTTGTTCCTAATTGTTATTTGTGCTGTTAAAAATGATGTACTCTTAGAACAAGGTCAAAGTGGCAAAGTACTGTGTGTGACAAAGAACAACAAGTGTAGGGAGATCTTTGTCTTTTATACTTATTTTGGTGAATATTGAGGAATAATGATCCCAGATCTGGCTTGACTGAAAGTGGAATTTCATTGACCAACTGTATATTCTTCTCAAACCACTGATAATCAAAGCTTGTTTGCAGGGGAACCTCCTCTACAAAACTGAACTGCAGAAAGAATCTTGTGCACTTCTATGCAAAACAGATAATTCCTGGAAGCTTTTTTGTGCAGTAGAAGTTTGATGATTTGACTTTGTACCTTGCATATGCCAGCTTTTTTAGCTCTTAGCAGTAAGGAATCTGAAGAAAAAAATGCAACAAAACTGAACCCCAAACCGTTATATAATGTGTATAGAAAACCCTATATGATTTTTTAAAATATATACAATAAAAATATTAGCTTTCCTTCTGTCTCCGTGGGTTTTTTCTTTCCATATTTGTTTAAGAAAATTTGCTTAGAACTAGCAACTAACAGTGCTACCAGACAGATGGATTGATAAGAGACATGAAGTTCAGTTTTCCAGTTATATACCTACTTCTCCATCAGAAACATACATTAGCTCTTACAACTGGAAAAATCATATTCTGAGCCTCACTTGGGATTACAGAAGGAATAATTTTTCTTTTTTTTTTTACCAATTTACTGATTTTGTTGTTTGTTTAAGTGATTTTGTTGTTTAAAATGGATTCTTTTCATGCAGTGTTCTCCCTGACATAGGTTCAGTCACTTCTCTGCCACCTGCTTGAAACTGTAGAGTTGGCAGTGGAATATGCGGGTGACTTTACTAAAAAGCTGGTCTGTGTGCTTCAGAAATTGCTTGTACTAGAGAAGGTAGAATTATCACACTTAGTAGTAGATTTATGTCTTTGGAGTAATAGAAAATGTTTAATAAATAAAAAAAAAAGATTGCAAATTCACATACTTGAGCACTGATGAGAACTCCTGATGTAACCAGACTGGTGATCAGAGGTAGATTGCTGTTGTATGACCCAACTCCTGATCTGCTTCCTTCTCAGATGATGTGACTTTGTGAGAGTAACATGATTCCAAACCACACGAGCTGGTTTCTAGCTTTTAAAAACAGATTGTTAGGACCAGCCAATAATTTACATTTAGATTGGCATTAGCTCTGATCACAGTCACACTCAGAAAAGAGCAAGTAATTTGGATAAGAAAGATCTGTTAGTGTGATTAAGCTGAACTTGCCTTCTTAAAGGAGAAAGAAAAAAAGAATTTGGCAAGTAAGACCTAGGAAGAAATAAGAATAGTCTTTATTGAGTGTGAGGGCATATATGGAAGCGAAACATCTGAAAATAAATAAATCAGAGGCATAAATTTAGGGACAAATCTTTTTTGAAAATCGGAGGATGAGGTCTACTCAGTAATGAGGAGAAAGAAACTCAATGGTTCAAGATGATGTTTTATATATTTATGTAAGAATACTATTTAAGATGATAAGGTTGATCCTGGGCTCAGAAACTAAAAATGAACATTTGAGATTTCTTGGTATCAGAATAACAGAAATCTCTGAGAAAGAGGGTAGAGCAGACAAGAAAATATTTGATTGTTATTTGTCATAAAGTTTTCAGTTTTACAATTTCTGTTCCTCGGAGCTACCACTGGTATCCTGAACATATCCAAAGGGGATATTTATTGTTTCTATTTTTTGTCTTCTTGGTGCATAGTTTATCACCTTCTGAAGCAGAGACAATTTGCCATTCTCTAAAGGTGGGATTTTGAGTGATGTGTCTGATTCATCCTGTGGTATTGGGAAGGTAGTCCTGGCCTGGCATTTGGGTCTAGTGTCTGTGTTCAAAGTTAGATCAGTTTGCCCCAGTCAAATGGAGAAAGGATGCCCTAGTCAAAGGGAGAAGTGTTTCCATTTTTCCTTCCTCCTTGCTGCAACCCTCTGTATTCCCAAGGTGATGTAGGTATTTTCACCTAACACTTTTGTGGTTACAGGCACTTAAGGTGTGACATCCTTGAATTCTATTAGCTTGCTCTTGTGCTTTCAAATTTTGTGTTTTTTTAGAATTCAACTTAAATTACATGAAAAATGTTGATGAAATGTTTTGGATTTGGTTTTGATTGGGGTCTTGTAATGCAGGAGACTGGATTGAACACTGCAGATGTTATTGAATCCTTTATAAGAATATATATTTTTTATAAATAGATTAATTAAAAAAAAAGAAAAAAGATGGTGACTAGTCTATGTACACTCAGCAATTAAAAGTCAGAATTAAACATATAACTAGAATTTCCTATCTCTAAGGTCACTTCATGACCTTTATTTCCAAAAAGATCTCTGCAAGAGGGCAAATTTATCTGGAAGGAACCACTATCTAATTAGTGATATTTTTGAATAGTCTTGAGGTGATTGAAATCACAAATGAAAAAATTTTTTAAAATAGTTTCAGTTTTTACATTATAAATAGAATTCAAATTGCAGGGGTTTATTAGCAATACTAGGCTGTAAAATTGAAACTTTTTGGCGGTTTTGAATGTTTCAGAGCAGGCTTACTGTTTTAAGATAATCACAGTTTATGTAAAGTGACTATCTATTCTTTTTGCGGAACCGTGGGAAAAAACCCAAAGAGCTTTATTTCTGTCCTCTTAGTAATACCTTTCTCTAGGGCATGGTTATTTGCCCAGCCTGGTAGGACTGGAAGGCTTTTTGGTAGTGCTTGCAATGCTGTTGCTTACAAATAAATCAACTTGTAAATTTAGTAATAGTTCTTTTCATTATACGAGATGTAAATGTTTCCACTTCATGTTTACCGTGAGCCCATCTGTCTAAATTTTTTTTCCATAGTATGGCTCACCTGATGTGCTACATTCCACTTGTTAATGAGGTTGGGAATATGGGCTTGTAAGAAGATACATTGTAATGCTTCATACAAAATTAAGAGTAACCATCATTCTACACCATGCTCTAATGGGTTCCGTGTAGGGCTGCCTCTTGGAACATGTGGGCTCCGTATTTTGTTCTGCTGGGCTTCTTGAGTCACCTTCAGCTGAAGGTTTCACCTCTCCATTTTTGTGAAGCAGGCAGTGTAACTGATTTTATGAGATTTACAATAAAAGAAAGAGTTTATTTTTTCTGCTTTTACTTTTTATACATGGTGTAACTGTGTTGTATCTTTTGGTTTGAATTCCTGAGATACTTTATCACAGCAAAAGCTATAACCTTTTCATTGAGTGCCGCCTTAGCCAAAGTATACCCAAACTATCAATCTTGAATAGAGTGAAAATAGGCTATCTCCCTGTTTCCCTCAGGCATGCCATTTTTGGAAGTTCATGGGCTCTGACTTTATAGGTGCTGATTACTTTAAATAATTTATTACATGAATAGGAAAACACAGAATTCAGGGTTTTTTTATCACTATTGCGGCTTTTAAGAGGTTTAGAGTTGCCAGTTCACATTGTTCATTTAACAGTACAGCTGCTGAAGCTTCTCTTTGAAATAGAAAATCACTTAATTTTCATTCAAAAATAAGACTAATGTGGCAGAATTCTCATTGCAGTAAAAGTCAGTTATCTGAAGCATTTATCATTTTTTTTCCTTCATTCCTATTCCTGGTACTATTGTTGCTTTAATTGGTTTCCTGTTTATTTTTTTTCCTTGCTTTTGTTCCTTTCCCTGAAGTGAGGTTCACAAATAAGCTTTTTCAACAACCAATTTATTGCTGTTTCAGAGTCTGATAGTGCAGATTTGATTGCTTTTCTGTTAAATGGCCAGGAATCAGCGTTTAGTTCAGTAGTGTGCTGCCATTCTGAATCAGTGAGACAACTGTTAGGAAATGATGTAGTAACTCCATGCCCTGATAATCCCAAAGTAAGATTTTGTTTAAAACAGTTGTTTCTTCACTGAAAGAGTTGTCAAGCACTCTTAACAGGCTGTACAGGGAAGTTGTTGAGCGTTCATCCCCGGGTGAATTTAAAAGATATGTAGATGTGGCTCTTAAGGACGCGGTTTAGTGGTGGGCTTGGCAGTGGTAGGCTTACGGCTGGACTTGATGATCTTAAAGGTCTTTTCTAACCTGAATGATTCTGTGATAAAAACTGATGTCTTTTCCTCTTCTACTTTCAGGAATTACCTATGCTTCAAAATGAAAGTGAGGAAGAAGAATCCCCAAAAGTGTTAATTTGAACAATAATTATTGCTTTTAAGTAAGTACTTCTTGTTCTTTGTGATGTTGCCTTCACAACTGAAAACTGCTCTTCTGTTGATAAGTCTTTGCCAGCTGACAAAAGGCAACTTTGCAAAAGAGAGGTCAAGTGCCTCACTTTCGTGTCAGACAACTGACAAAACTGGGTCAATCAGACACCCGTTTCACCTTTCGTTTCTCCTTACACCTGTTTCTCTCCCATCTCCTCTTTGCCTCTCATCTCTAAAAAGAGAAATTCTTTGGTAGGTTCATTATATATCCTCTGTCTTATGTACAAAATCCTGTATTTCTTTGGCAGTATTTCTGGGCCCTTTCTGTCTGCAGACATTACATGTATTTCTCAGAGGTAAGCTGTACTTGTGCAGAGGCTGGGCACAGGCCCTACTCCATGGAGTTTTTCAAGAGTTATAAGCAACTAAGCTGTTGTGGGTGGAAAGTATTGTGTGCTCTGGGGTAGCCCAGATCCCAGTGCTAGTTAATGCTTCAGATTCTTCTGGTTTTGAAGGCCTGGCCAAATACCACAATACTCATGTTTGAGGACACATTTTTTAGATTTAAATAAAACTTAGAAGAAAGGTAACTCTCTTCATTTTGAGAAGTTGCTTAAAGAATGAAGTAAAGTTCACTGAAGCATGAATTCAGGTGTGAACTTGGAAACCAAGCATATTATGACATTATTCTTTTTTGGCACAACTGTAGAAAAGACTGTTATGATCAGTGTTCCTAATTATGATAAGAAAGTTGTGAAAATTTCTTAAAAGTCTCACAATTGAATAAATTAGGCTAAGAGTTCAAGCAAATTTGTTGCAGATTAGATGCTTTTACAGTTCACCCAACTTCACTACTGGTTGTCAAGCTGGTGACATCTAAAGTGCTCTCAATTATTTTGATTTATTTGTGCACTTATAACTCTAGAAGTACTGTGTTGTAAGAGTTTAACGAATGGTTTATTCATAAAAAAAAAAAAAAAAAGTGAGATTTCACATAATATTCTAGGGACCTTCTGGCCAGGACAGAACAAAGAATATGGTGATAGCTTTGCAAGCATCCAGTGTCCAGGTAGGTTTCTTGAAACTGGGTTAGCTGTTGTAACTGCTTCCTGTTGGTGAGAGGACTTGTTTCCACTTCCTGAACCCAGCTTTCTTCCCTGTCTAACTCCTGCTGAAATGAGTTAACTGATCTATCTCACAAATCCAGAGAGAAGGTGGCTAGTTTTGTTTCTTGGCTTTTGGGTTGGATTAGCTCAGACAACTGTTCAAAGAAGTGTCCAGGTGGTACAGAAGAAGGACAGAGACTCTGCAGGCAGGAGCACATAGTGTGGGAGCGTAACCCGTCCCATTAGGCAGCTGCCAGTCAGTGGGTTTGTCCAGCAGTTTGCTCTCTTGAAGTTGTTAAGCTGGGAATAGATGATTTGACTTTGGAGAAAAACAGTTCTGTGGAAGCTTTAGACTAGAAGTGGCTGATCTTGCCAGATCCCTCCCAGCCATTGCAGTTAGTAGGAATGGTTTATTGATATGGAGTAGAAACAATGATTCAGAGGGAAAAGTCTTAGGTAACTAAGAAATTTGTAATAGTCTTTCACCCACCCCACCCTCCAACTCTCCAGCCCCATGTGTAGTATCTGTGTGCTCCAGGCTCTGAAAATGAATGAAAGGTAGAAGAACTTTCATGACTTCTCAAAACCTCACTTCTAGTTAGAATTGGCTGGTCCCTTGTACGTGATGTTATGTAATACAAAAACTTTTATCTTGATTTGCAGTTTTGTAAATTAAAATTTGTTTCTTTGTGAGAGCTTGCATACAGGCATGCATGTGTAATCACTTACTTTTATACTTCTCTTGTTCTGTGTTCACACTCACTTGATTTGTCTGGAAGCTGTGGTGATGGTTTGACTGTCTTTAGCAGAGTTGCGTTCCTTCCTTTAGCAAGAACGAGGCACAGTGGTTGAGAACTGCATGAGAACCTCTTCTTGCCTTTTCTGTTTAGTTTGTGTGGGAGGGTAATTAAAAGGATTAGTGCAGCTCTATAAACTGCAGTGCCTGGAGCTATAGTTAAGCCTGTTTGGTATACGCATTGCTCAGCTACTGAGGGAGATTGAGCAGTGGAGGAAAGCTGATTTGAGTTAGGGTCTAGGTAAGATCTAGGTAGTGCTGGTGGGTTGAGACAGGTAACTGAGCACTAGAGTGAAGGTGATATCTTTCCCATATTACTTGATTATGAAGTCTATGGATTGTGTTGGATTCCTGCTTCTGGTCAGATTTTGTAACAAGCTGCATTTGGAATTATTTTCTGCTATCATAGTCTGGCTTGGGAAAACTGTATTTCATCCATATACTTATTTAATATCTTTTCCCGATCCTTTTCACATATAAAAACGTTTCCATGGTAGTCTTTCCTTTTTTTTTTTCCCAAATCGTGTTTCACACTGTCTAATCCATTCTGTCTATGAACTGCTGTTCTGTAGTTTGTTAAGAAAGAAAGATCAAATCAACATTTTTTATTGCATTCTAAAACACTTTCTTATCCTTTCTTGGATATTCTGTAAGTTAGATTGATCTGTGATAGGCTTTTCAAGATAAACTAATCTCTGGAAAAGGCCTGTATATCTTGAGTTTTATTTATTGTAAGGGCACCTAAAATCCCGGATAGATATTCTCTGTTTCTACATATCTAAATAGATCAGCATATGAATCCTGATGGAAAATACCTTTTCAGAAGGATATGTTTCTGATTTAGCCCTGCCATTTTATCAGGACTGTCCCTTTGTGATTCTGGAGTATCTATGATCTTACTTTCTACTTTCCCCTTTGCCTGAGGATCAGCAAAGTCTGTTTCTTGTTCTAACATTCAGCTTCAGTCTGCTCTTCTATCCTGGCAGGCATTTAGCATGAATTCTTCTTTGAAAGATTGCTTATTGCTCCTCTGTCTCTCTGAACTATATTCTTTATTAAAAATGTGTTCTAGATAAGTCAGTTCTGGTGCAGCAGCACAAACAACAGTCTTTTATGTTTTTCTTTTCAAGAAAAGAGGATGCTAATGGATCCACTGACACACATGTTTACTGCAGTGAAAAATGATACCAGGCTGAGACAATGCGGAGAGGTTGGAGGACTGGAGGAGAATTTAACATGAAGCAAGAAATTAGAATGATCAGGGAAAAATGGGATTCAAGCCATTAAGGGCAAACTTAAAATACTGCTTTTAAATTAAAGAAAAAGGAGACAGGCAAGTACAGGATAAGGAATGGCTGAGAGTTCTGAAGAAAGAGATTGAGGGTTAAGAGCTGACCTTAAATCAAGAGTATCATGGACAAAAGGTAGTTCTGAAGATGTAACATCACACTAGGATGAGTAAATGAAAGCCCTGTCGTTCAACACTGTGAAACTGATGTAAATCTCTCTGCACAACCTAGAAATGGAGTCAACTAGGTCATTGTGTCTAATTTGGAACCATGCACTTAATACATGCAAACAAATCAAAATTATCTTGCCGAATTGGAGAGTGAAGAAGAAAATAATATTGAAAATGTAACAGTCGATCCAAGACCTGTGAGGAGAGGTTGAAATAATAAGAGGCTAATTAAGGAGTGTACATTTTTTACCAGCAGAGATAAGTGCATTGAGGCTTTTGAAGCACTGCAACAAACTGGGAAGAGCATATGTTTGTCTTTGGAAGTTTATAAAATGTAGTCAGACACATATGAGCATGTGTGAACTCCTCTTAGAGGAGATGAGTGATTTAATAACCTTCTGATAACCTTATTACATTTTATGATTTAATGTCTAGTTCCTAGATGGTTGGTGGCTTGGTTTGGTCGGTGGTTTTTTTTTTGTGTTTTGGGGTTTTTTTTTATTTGTTTTGGGTTTTTCCCCCTTGATTGCTATCTCTTTTGTGAATGAAGCACAGGGAAAGCAGCTTTTTGCAAAAGATGGCGAAAAGCAGTGTAGGATCTCTTTTTGCATATTGCAGTGTTTTTTATTTAGAATTTTTTTAGCTTAAGTACTTCTTCCAATGGACCAAGTAACTTTTTATCTCAAATGCGTCTAAGTTTAAACTTAAATAGTCCAAATCTAAAACATTGACTGAAAATTTGAAGAAAACTAGGCGTCGTAACCTGATGGATATTATTTGGCTCTAAATTAGTATTATTTTTACAGTGCCTGAAAAGTCAAATTTCAAATACCCCTGGTAGTCTATACCTTTTAAAATGTCTAGGATTAGACTGTTACACTAAACTAAACTTTTGCATTGACAAATGGTTTAAGGGGATGAGATCAGAGGAATTAGCCAGGCAAGAAGTTTCCTGCTTCACAAGCTCCTTCAGTTAAGTAGGTGAAGATGTACATCACAGGTTTTATTTCATTTTGTTTTTAGTATGAAATACAGGGAGAGAGTATACGCATGATAAATGTATCTGTGAATTATGAATTTTTAATTTAATATTATCATTTTTAGATGAGATGGTAGATGGGAGTGATAGTCTTGCACACTTTTTGCTGTTGATTGAAAGAAATTGTAGTTGTCATGGTGAGGAGAACAGGATGTGGATAAACGTCGAGGCAACATCTACAGTATAGAAATATTCTGCAGTTGTTTTGGCTTTGCTCTTTTTTTAGTGGTGTAATTATACGACACTGATAATTCAGTACTTCTTTATTGTTTGGATTATGTTAAATAGTGGCTAATAAACACTTCTGAAATTGGCAGATCCTGTTAGCATAGGAAAATCTTGATTTAATTGTTTTTGCACTTCAGTCTTGGTGGGGTTTCTTTGTTACTTCTTTTGTTCTTAAACAAATGTTGAAATAAGCCAAGTCTAAAAGGAATGAGAAAAATTAGATGCTTGCCAGTATATGGAAAAAAACCTAATCAAGACAGAGGTTAATTATAGGGTGATTCACTTGAAACTGATCCTAATGATACTGTCTTCTAATCAGATTGATTTTGCCTAAGCATATTTGTCGTAACTCATGTTAACTGTATTTAAATTGGTTAATGAATCCAAAAACCTGTCAGTAAGGAGGGAACTTTCAAACCACAAGGAAGATTCCCTCATTGCTACATGGCAGGAGGTTCTTGGTCATTGACTTTAGCTCTTGGGAAGAATACATTGGTCCTAATAAATGTCTAAATTTGATAGAAAGAGATAACTAACTGTTAAATTGCTTGGCAAGTTGAACTTGAAAGTATTTGGATAGAGCCAAATGTGTGATCCCAGGTCTAGAGACCAATATTGTAGATTGCACTTACGGGTTAGAGACTTAGGTTTTGAATAACACAGCCAGTAGAAGAGATGTAGGGGAGGTGATTTTAACTGCTGTATACAATATTAATGGGCTGTGGTGAGTATATTATGGCTAGTTTGGGATTCCTAAGACTAGTCAGAAATAGTCTTAGGAGATTTAGAAGAGACTTGTAAAAATTCAGGTTCTGGGAAAGTGTATCTCATTTTAGAGATTTAAGAAGTTTGTTCTGTTGAAGTGTTACTTGAGAGGTTTTGAAGATTTTTACTTTAATCCTGTATGAAAAGGCATTGGCGAGAGCTGAAAACAGACATGTTTGGTAACTAAGTAGTTGAGCAATTTATCTGGGAATCATTTTTTCTCATTCTCTCATTTAATGTGTTTGGATCTCATGGACGGTTTTAGTAAAAGATGTGCATTGTCTTGGGGAACATGTGTGGTTCTGATGCAAGAAACAGGAGAAAGTTTGTGATCGCTGGATCATAAAGCAAAGATGGTAGTCATGATGTATCAGAGTGCAACAGGACAGCATAGTAGAATACTCACATTAGATGGAAAGAAAGGAAAGATTGCCATTGACCTTGCGGATGGAACTGAGACCTCATGTTATGGCTCAGGAAACAAATATACTACAGACTACTACGGAGGAATCCCAGTCCAGTTCCCAGCCATATTCCCCTCTGCCGGCAGAGTGTTGATATGCCCTTACCCAAGTCAGCATATTACTGGTAACATTTTTGTCACAAATACTATGTAAAATACAATGTGTAACAGAATCTAAATCTGTGAAATCCATCCTTGTCTCAAGGCATTACCAGCTCCTTTGCTCCCAGCCAAATGCATATTCAGACATCATGTTGCACCTTCTTATGCAGTAGTTGTATTATTCCTTTCTCCTTTTTAGATGGTGTATAGATTTTTCACCTGTCGAGCTAATGGTAGAATCCTTCTGAATGAATGTTGGTTTTGCAGTTCTGCCACTGAACATGTGCCTTTCCAGGAAATATGCTAATGTTTTCACAAAGTTCTATTTTTAAAAGACTGCTTTTTGCACCTTCCTTCCCAACCATATTAATATTCATGGTATTGTTTGGTTTTTTTTAACCACAGAAAAGTACTCCTTTCGCCTCTATGCTTAAGGTTGGCTTAGGAAGGCAGAACTACTGTATGTCTCTCTTCTCTTGATTCATCACAGCATAGAAATTCCACTGTCTTGAAATGTTCTTTTTTCTGCGTGTTACAGTTGCAATGCGGGGCAAAGGTCATGTTTTAATGGCTCTTAATATGTGATAATAGCTATTTAAATTATATTTCCCTAGATAGTAGTCTGGAATTGCAAACTTCTGGAGGGCAGTTTTTCCATTTTGCGCCGTTGTCAAATGAGTTTGATTGTGTTGTCAGCGTTGTGTGCAGTTGTGTTTGGCATGAACATAGTCTGAAGGGTGCAAGGAGGTTGCTGATTGTCCTATAACTGTGAGAGTGAGTGAACTTACAACTGGATGCTTTTCTTACAGACCCGAAAGCACCACTCAGCACTGTGCAGGTGGTCAGTGAATACTTGCAACAGTTGATGGGCTTTGTGTATCATCTGTGTCATGCATCCTTTCTTCTTGATTATCTTGTCTTCATTTCAGTGTGTTTTGGTAGTTGCTGAAGTCAAACAAATATGGAAAAATTATGTATGCTATTGTTACATGTTCATAACACTCCTCGGAGAAGAATGCATGTATCTTCTGGAGAGTGGCTGAGTGAAAACTGGTGTGATGAGCCATATGTATTTTACAAAGGGGACACTAAAAAGCCACTAATGAAGTTGTGGGAAGTGGACTCTTGAGTCTTCATAATTTCCTGAGTGCTGTGATTAGTATCCCACAGAGCATTGTAAAACAGTTCATTAATCATAGTCAGTGATAAAGAAGGCTCTGGAATGTCAGCTGTATTGTGCATCTTTTTGTGGTTACAAGATCTTGTGAACAGGGGCCAGAATATTTACAAAAACAAGTGTATGTGTGCTGTGATGGGCCACTCTTAGCAGCAGTATGACAATTAATGTTTTCTGGAATAAAGAATAAATGGAATAAAACTTCTTCTAGTGTAGCAATATTATTAGAATAGGTTCTTAAGTTATTTTGCTGAAAATATTTTATGATCTTTGTATTTTTCTGTTACTGAACCATTTCTATTTTGAAGGAACATTCAAATTAAAAACACTTCCACTGATTTTGTCCCACTGGTTCCATTCAAACAATTCATCTAATTGTTTTCAGTTTGCTGATCTACATGTTTTCTTCTTATTTTATAATGTTGTATCCTAGTGCTCCAGATATTCCAGAAAACTAATTTACATATACCTGGAATCTCTGTTTTTCAATTAATAATTGTTGCTGTTAACTAATATGTTTCTTAAAATGTGTTCTGATGTAAAATGATCTCTATGATGAATCTGAATTACTAAGCTCCATTGGATGGGAAAAATTTATGTGGATATTTTTGGAAGTTATTTTGCAAAAACTGAAAATTGAACATTCATTCTACATTAGTGCTTCACAGTATATTTGAAATGGTGTATTTCTGAAAACTATTACTGTTCTGAAGCATACACTTGAAGTCAAAAGTCACTAAATCAGAAGTATTCCACCTATCCCTAGGTTTTTCAGCTAGCAGCTTATATTTAGTTTTGGCTCTTTAGTCCAGTAGCAGCATTCAGGAGAGTGTTGTTAGGATGTGACCAGTGAAAAATAATCTCTGAGTTTGGGAGAATTTTACAGCAACTTATATTAGAGTGGGTTAATGTTTTGATGCCTCGCTAGAGCAGGGAGCATAGCTTGAAGCAAGGTCAAGAAAAAGGAAAACTTGAGCTCTGTTCAGAAAAATAGTGGAATGTAGTTCATGCATTCTAAAGGCTTCAGAGAGTAGCTTAATAACATAAGCTTTCTACCTCTCATTCTGCTTTTTTTCTTCCACGTGCCTTTTTGGAGCACTGATCTTTCGGTCTTGAACTCTGCAAATCCCTTAAATTTGGCAGAACTTGAGGGTTTTTCCATTTGTCTTCTATCAAAGGATTGTTTATTGCCTGCTTTTCATTTATTCCTTTGCATCAACTTTTTCATAATTTAGTAACTGTAACTTGTAAACATGTCATCTAGAGATGGAGTTGATGGCAGAGAGAATGGGATCTTTTCCCAGTGCATGCCAAATGTAATGAGTAGCTTTTGTGTGATTTCCTAAAAATCTATGGATTTTCTCCAGCTCTCTGTGCAGTGAGACTCAAATCTCTTCTGTAAAGAAGCATCAGAAAAATTAATTGGTAGCCTGATACAGAAAATAACCAGAACTTTGATGCAATTCAGTACTTCCATGCATGTATGTGCTCTTTCCATGTAGTTGCTCACTAAGTCATTGTCAACTACTTGTGTTGATATCTTGTATTTCAACAGTATTTTAATCGGTGCCATTTCTTTAGAGATGTTAGGAGCATATTATGTATCCATATGCACACAGAAAAGAATTGTTTTCTAAAATTTTGATCTATGCTCTTTTTAGCAGTCATAGTATGAAGACATGTTTTTTCCTGTTTTTTGTTTTGTTCACACCTACAGTACTTTTTCTGAAACGTAATTTATTCTGGTACTCTGCTTAAGGATGTAACTTTTTTTGGTTTCAGTCTAATTCCTGGCCTGTGATGATGAGTAATCAAGTGTTTCTTTCATCTAGTAAGATTGTCGTGTTTGTGAATTGATTATCTTTCTTCAGCTGCTAAATTTTTCAGTTCTGTTTCTCAGAGTGTCACTGTTCTTCAAGATTAGGAAGACTTTTACTCTTCTTTTCCTTCTGTTCCTCTGGCCCAGTTTGTGCAGTCAGATTGTGGAGAGGGTTCTAGATTTTTTTGCCATGTAAGCATGTTTTTATCTTTCTCCACCTGTCATTTAATTAGACAAGATTAAGGAATGAAATATAAAAATACATTTTTCGCAAGCAAACAGGGAAGACAAATTATTTTATAACAAGCTAACAACCAGATAATTAATAAAATTTTGTGGGTTTTTTTAATATCAAATACGAGAATTATTTTGGGATGATTTGGATGAACTGGTTAAAAAGTATTTGTGGGAACCTAATGTTTTTCTTTATTTATTGTCAGAAGTGATTCCCATTCCCCCATTTTCTTGTTGATAAGTCTCCTCAAACATTTTAAAATAATGATCCTCATTTCTAGAAAGATAAAAACTATACGTAAAGAATGTTTTGGTGGTGTGTGATTGTAATGATACATCTAGTTTCATGCCTTTTTATTTATATCCTAACATTCAATGTGTTTGAGCTATAGTTTTTTTGGTCAAGCAGAGAAAACATGAGAGAATGGGGCAGGAGAGAAAAGTAAGCTCAACACTTAAAAAATTAAAATGTCCCAAACGAACAAACAATCAAACTAACAGGAAAAAAAATGAAAATAAGAAAAAAAAGAAAAACCTTACGCCAAACTGTTCCAAAAGTCTGTATTGCATGTGAGAAACCTTTCTCAACAGCACTGTGAAATGATGGCCCGCAGTGCTCCCTGTGAATGAGACTCTTTCATAGGTTATACCTCCATCTTAGTTGACTATACCTCTGTACAAGGATCAGATCCTATTAATTGTATATATAGAACTGACTTCCTTGTGTAACTGTTGCTTATATTGGTCTCGATACCAGAAAACTAGAAGGTGCTGTGTTTAATAGAACCTTATTTTACAAGAATTCCAAAGATGGCCTTTGAGGTAAAAGATCTGTAAGTTTAACTCCTGTTAAACACAACCATGAAAAGAGTTATTTGATATGTGTTCAAGATGGTATGTTGAAGAAGAGCCAATGCAGAGGTGACCTGATCAATAAACTGTAATTAAATTGCCTATTTTTGGCAAGGCTTTTCAGCAATCGCTTTTAGAAAAATGAAATTTTGGGGAGAAAAGAGAAACAGGTTTTTGGGAATTTGTAACCCCGTAAGGAAATCTAAAAAACCAGAATATATGGTTGTTTTGCATTATGGGAACAGTGTAATGCAAGGTTTCCTATTATCCTGCTCAAGGGCCTGTGCTGGGTCATGTGTACTTCATCATAAAAATAAATTGTCTGGAAAAGAGAGTCTCTTGAGCTTTCCTGGGTAGAACCTATATAGGAAACTTCAGTATTATATTTACAACCAAATAATTTTGGCATAATGTTTCATTTTAATTATCATTTTTTTGGTGTGCTTCCCTAATATATAGAAATGAGTACATATTGAGATTTGGAAAGAGGTCTTCCTCTGGTCAGGTAATGAATAAAAAAATTCTGAATGGTACTAAATGAACCTGTGCATGTGGCATTCCATGAAGATATGACTATATGACGTGTTACTCAGTGCAGTATGTGTAGTAATGGACCTATTTAAAGGAAATCAGGATAGTGTGATTTTTTCAAAAATCCAAGTGTTGAATTTTTGATTACCTAATACTGTCTTAGACTTTCATCTACCATCATTGCTGTAAAAAACAAGGTATACTAGTATATTTAAGATACATATTCCATTGCATGCGTGTTTTTAAGAAGTTTGACTTCTTGTGTATGACTGAAATGAGTAAAGATCTCTGAGCTCAACTTTGGATCTAAATTTTTTATTTCTCTCTGAAACCCGCTGTGTAAATCACAGTGAGATAAACACAGTGTATGAAATTTCTCTTCAATCAATTGTTGCATAAAGAGTTTTCCTAGGGAAGTCTTATGAAATCAATTAATAAATATTTATATTATTTGTAAGTGCTGCCGTATAAAAGTAGGAAGTAGTGGTTCTTGTTATATGTCATTAGGGAACCTTTTTGTAATGATATATATTTCTGTGAAATAATGAGTAAATGTTTACAATCGTAAATTATATGCCCATCACTCAATTTTTTTTCAAAAGAAAACAAAAATATTTTACTACATATCTGATATTTGAAAATACGTTTCTGAAAATTAGCTAATTTAGCCAATAAACACATCCTGGGCTAGTACAATGTCATGTTATTGCATGAATTTTTTAATAAGTATCTGGTTACTCTTTACTGTCTTTCCCTCAATATTGTTATCTTTAATATTGATTTGAAATGTATTTAGTAAGTAGATAGGAAAACTCATGTCACTGTCATATTCAGGTAGCTTTTTCTTTTTTTTAGTTTCATTTATTTAAGAAAGCTTACATCCTCCATCCCAGGAGGTTTTAACCTCCTGATATAAGGAAACTGATGTCCATCATCATTATGCTTTGGAAAAGTGATGATTATATTGTGGAGTAGAATGTCTTGCCACCAGACCTGTAAATATTTTAAACTGCTTAAGAATTATACTGACCATAGCAAAAGACTTAACATTCACTTGTGTTGAACAAACACTTTGGTAGTGACAGGTAAGATAGCAATGACAGAAGTAATTAGTGGTGCTGCTCTAGGTGAAAATAAAAAGCTCAGTATTCTTGTTTAACCTCATTTTTATAGTTTAATGAAGGAATTTATCACTTCATTTCGTTCTGAATTTAACAAGGAGAAATATTATCGCAAAATTTTTGCACATCTTCTGAAAGAAATTCAGTGTGAATGGTCCTTCTGCCTTACAAGCTGTTCAACTACATAAAGGAAAAGGCTAAGATTTTACTCCACAAAAATGTAGTGGCAGCTACTAACAGTCTTGAAGTTGTTTACAGGGAATTAATCAACACCTGAAAAGGTGGCTGAACAGACCATAAACCTGTTTTTCAGAGGAACCAGTTATCATAACATTTTCAGCCTCAGGTGATATTATTATTGCTCAGCATCTCAAAAACTGGATCCAGTCTACAAATGTGTTCATATTAGTATTACATTTCAAGTTGGTGCCTTTGTGAAAAATCTGAAAACAGCAAATGTACATGGTCCAAGACTATTTAGGTTTATATCGAATTT
The DNA here is from genome assembly GCA_013397725.1 of Rhagologus leucostigma. NCBI lineage: Eukaryota > Metazoa > Chordata > Aves > Passeriformes > Rhagologus > Rhagologus leucostigma. Next base: position 3,782,665 of record VZTD01003430.1, on the reverse strand, counting down.
GAATTAACTTGTGAGCAGAGGAGGCAGAATTAGAATTCATCTGAGATACTGTAATGATATTTTGATTCTTGTGTCTCTGCAAACAAGTCAATGTTTGCAAGTTATAGAGGTTGAGAAAAAGAAGATTGTAAAATACAGGTCATATTGTAAATTCTAAATCTGTAAAATACAGATTGTATTTTACAGATTTAAAATTTACAATTGTTTACAGATTGTAAAATGCAGTCAGAATTTTGGTGGCTGTTTGATTCAGTCTCATTGAAAGCATATGTATATGCAGCAGGCAAAAGCTGCTGGAGAACTGGTATATCTGAAAAGTTCAATCGAGCATAAGGAATCCTTTCTAAAGAAGGAATTCCAGTGCTTGTGATGTTGGTAGTGTTGTGTAGTGATGGATGAAGTGCAAGGAGAAAATCAGTTACCACTTCATCAGTGTTATTTGTCTAATTTTCAGTTCATGTTTCTCCATATACTACACTTCTGGGATATTTGAATAGCAAACATAAAGAATTTTTAGGATTTCAAACATATAGTGTTCCCTGAACTTTGGAAACAAGTTTTAGTATTATCCAAATGTACTTTTTTTCCCCCTCTGACTGACTTGAAATGTAATGCTTTATGATTATGCATATTTTAAATGAAGCCTCTGGGTTTTGATGTTTTGGCAATCTCATTCTTTTCCTCTACATAATGTGATTAGAAAATAGGTCAGGCACTATTGTGCTGAGAACACAGTATTGGTATTCTGTGGGTTTTTTCCCCTCCAATAGGTTTATTTAATAAATAGTTAATTTATTTGACATCACTTACAGAAATGTATGTAAATAAAAAAAGGAAAAATGAATAGTTTTCCTCCAAATTGATGATTGGCTGTTGTTCTGAAAAGATTAGAAATAATTCAGACCAGATTTGGACAATGGAAATGTGTGAGATCACATAGGTAGTATGAGGTTCTGTTTTGTTTCTGAGAGTTCTCCTGTATTGATTGCAGCTGACACTTTGGATATGTGTGGATCCTTCTGTGAATGCTGGTTGCAGGATCAGGATCTAAGTTAGGGGTGCAAAGCAGGAACAGTAAGTCCTTTGAATACAGAAGGACTTAATTATACCAGCAGCAGCACATAACGCCCTGTGAGTACTTTTATTTATTACAGTGTTTTGAAAAGTGCAGTCTGCCTGTGTTTTAAGTAGTACATATACGGATGAAATGGTGTGATTCCTAAATTAAAACATGAACAGAGTGTTCACATGCGCAGATTTCATTAGGATATAAAAATCACATACAATTACAAAATTTCTTTGATCTTGTTTTCCTAATAGACTGCTTTTTGGAGCCTTTAGCTGTGCTTGTCCTAATAACACTCTGTTAGTTCATAGAAGAACATAGTAATTACTGCATTTACAAAACTTATTATTGGGATTTTTTAATCAATTTGTTATGATGGATGGAAAGCTCTCTGATTAGAACAAAGTTACAGAGAGAATGTAGTAGGTTTGTGTCCTCTAAGATCCAATACTGATTGTTCTATAAATTACAGGTAGAAGTTATGTTTCATGTTTTAGTTTGCCATCCAAATGTCCTTCATAACATTTCTTTTGTAGAAATGCTTGTGTTGTGTGATATCTCATCTTTCTCTGTTTTCGCATGACTTGTAACTTCTTTCTTTCTGTGGTTTACTGCTGCTTTTCATAAAAAGAAGAGTGTGAGAGAAAGTGGTCTTAAAAGTAAAATTTATTTTCTCTATTATGTATTTAATTTGTATTAACACTGACATGGTACGGCTTAGTTTTGAAAAAGTTGTCCCTAAATTCTCCAGCAGTATGGGTTTGTTGTGTATCTGCAGAATTCAACTCTTGCTACCTACTTCCAATTGCATATACATGCGCTATATAATTCCAGCCAACTCCCAAATAATTGCTTTTGAAATTCTTGTAGTAAAAATATTGTCCCTAACTCTGGTGCTTCAGAAGTTCAAGTTCATTATATTAAGTGTCTTGAAGACTCTTAAGAACTGTATCAAAGCTCTATCAGAATGGGCTGAGTTCCGTGGCAGTGTTTATTTACTGTATTTTGTTGCAATTTTCTTCACTTTTTTCCTTCACTTACTGAATAGATTTTCAGCAATGACCATGCCTACATAAGATCCAGTCAGAAAGAGTCAGTTTTAAAATTAATGTGATCTAAGCTTTTGTCTGAAAAGACTCCCTGTCTTACTCAAATGTCAGTAGCAGTTATCCGTAGAAGTGGAAGCAAGCAGCCATGACCCTTCTAGCTTACTTTCTGAGCTTCCAGGATGTGGGTTGTTCTAAGACAGATGCAGTATAGTATCCATGGATGGATTTTTGCAGAAAGAATATCTAAGTCTGCTTTCTTTAACATATCAAATTTTTTAAACTCAAACATTTTAATTACAGTGAATTTCACAATCTAGTAGCGCCACTGAAAATCCTAATCTACATCAACCACGTCTCTCTAATTCCATGCTAATTTAGTTTATAAAACTTAGTCACCTTCTGAGGCATGACTTCCCTCACAAAAACAATGTTCTTTATTTCCCAGCATCTGGTGTTAATTGATGTGCCTATTTCTGATGTGTATTGTAGTTTCCTAGCTGCAAGAATTCTTCTGTCATCTTCTTTGTGAATAAAGATTTCAATGTAGGGATCAATTTAAGTTCCTTCTAGTAACAGCTAGTGCATTTATTTCATTTAACTTTCCTGCTGTGGTCCTGTATTTAATGTGCTGTAATAATCAACTCAAACATCATTTGCACTTACGGAATCTATATCAAGCCTTTCTGTTCCATTGTGCTTCTAAAATATTTGATATAGCTTTTATGCATGTAAGAATTGGCTTCTCAAAACTTCTGTAGGCTGCCAGTTTAGTATCTTCCAATTAAGCTTCATCACCACCTCTCTGCTTGGTTTAGGTGTGTCATATGGAGCAAAAACTTGATAATTAATATTTTATTAAGCAGCTTAAATTGTACTCCAAAGACTTCTTTTCTGCTACTTCTGGTGTTGTTACTGGAAGTAATTGTGAACTTGAAGTCACCAGCTCCTTCCCAGCATTTTCTAAAAGACTGTCTAGTTTTCTCATAAAATTTTATCTTTGTACTCAGCAGTCATTTCACCACAGAGCATTCAGTAGCGTTAAACAGCTTGTTATCTTATACGGGTGATATTTAATACCATACTCTTATAACCTGCCTCCTATCCTTTAGAATCCCTGTTAGTCTCCACATAAGAATGATGTTGGTATCATCTACTTATGGGACTATTTCTTTCTTAAAATTTTCTTGAGGCTCCCTTGACTTGGGAGCCCAGAGTGCTCAAAGTATTAAAAAATTTGTTTGGTGTACTTAGGTATAGACGCAGAACTTTGGGACATGGTTTGGTGGTGGACTTGGCAGTGCTGGGTTAATGGTTGGACTACATGATCCTAGAAGTCTTTTCCAACCTAAAAACCTTTATGATTGTATGAGTGTACTTGTCTGTCTAGAATATTTTGATTTTAGCAAAACCAACTTCAAAAACCAGTGTTTCACTTCTTAAGTTCCTCACTTATCTGCCTCAATGTATATAATGCAGCATGATGGGGTAGCCCCTGCCCTCTAATCTTCTGCTGCCATTTGTTATAATCGTAATTTGCAGTATTCAAGTTGGGTAGCAGACTGATTTTCTTGTTTCATTGTTGTTTTTTGATTTTGTGAATAGCTTAAGGGTTAGAGATGTGGATCCTTTATGCCCCCCTTCCTTGTGCAACTGAACTCTAAATGCCGTCCAGATTCTCCTTTAAATTGCTAGGAGATTCTGCCCTGAGACTCAATTTGCTAAAGCAGGGTTGCTTGCTTTAGAAAGAGGACAAATATTTATAAACCAAAAAGTTACTGTGTGTGTTTGGGCCTTAGCCAGACTCTTGAGTAAAAAAGAGTTTGTGGAGTGTGTGACTCTAGCAGGAGGTAGCTCAGAACCATGGAGAGCTCTTTTAAATTCCATTGTGGGGAATAATGGGCATCCTTGATTTTTTTTTATATGGTTGCTAGAATTAGCCTGAGCTATTCAGGAATAAAGGCACTTGAAGGGCTAGAAAAAGCCTACACTGAAAGTAGGAACAAGAACGTAATACCTGTTATAAAAGAGTAGGTGGAAAAAGCCTAACTCGCAAGTTAAGGAATTGTGAGATACTACTGGGGAACAGCTAAACATAGGAGCCGCTGGCCACAGTAGTCACATCCTTATTATGAAGTGTTCACCACAAAGGAAAATACTGTTTTTCTCACAAATAATGTGTTTATACATAATTATTCTATGAAGTGAATGGCTTTCTATGTGGCTATGTAGGTTTGCCTAGGAAACAGTAAGAATAACACATGACTGTAGGTTTTTCCTACAAGTGCTTGACTTCCAAATTGATTCGAAAGATGATTCAAAATCCTGAATTTTTTTTACTCATTATCAGTCTGAAATACTTGAATGGAATTTCACTAGAATTACCTTTGAGAATATACGCAAATTTAGCTTTTAAGTCTTTTGTTACTGTACAGTATTAATATTGCTTAAATAATTACGGACTCTATATGGAAAATGAATTTAAAATCTTATTTTTAGAATATTTAGCCTATAAAATAAAATATTCCTTTGCAAAAAACATCAAGGTTGCTTTAATTTCTGTAGAAAAAGTTATATATATCTGGGCACACAGACACAAAAATCCCATTTTACATATAAAAGAAAATAGCTCACTCATTACAGCTGATAGTTACTAACACTCCCCATGGTTTGACAGCAAATTTATGTATTAGTGATAGTTGTTATAAATAAAAATGGGAATTCTGATTAGCAGTGTAAACTTAATACTTGACATAAAAGGAGCTAAGCAGGAAGCTAATACTTTCAAAGGTGTTTTAAACTCAGTGAGTTTTAAACTCACCTGTCATTTTTCCTTAATAATGTGTCACACCAGTTTTGAGAGGAAAAGGCATTGGCAGCATTATGTGAGGTTCTGACTTGCAGCTTCACAGCTCTGTTTTATTCATAGCCTTACCATTGTACAAAGTGATTTGAGTTTTTCAGTTCCTTCACTTTCAAATAAATGAATAGATCTTAGATCACTGGTACACTTGAGCCATGGTGATGGTGAAGATCACATGCAGGAAGCAATCAACTTTTGGTGGCATGGAGCTCTACAAAAGCTGTAAACCACTGTAAATTAGACAGCATGAACCTATATGCTAATGTAAATAAATTGCTTCCCATACTTGAATTAGCTCATTAGGTGCCTTTTTTTGGTGCTTTTTAGTGTGTAAAGTTCTGTACCTCAAGTAAAAGAAAACTGGAGTGCCAAGGGAAATTTTTACAGGCTAAGATCCACATACTGTGGCACAATGGAATTAAAGCAGATACTTCTTTATCATATGGCAATATTACTATTTGCAATCCCCAGTAAAATTTGTCTTGCTCTAGTAAAAGTACTGCATAAAACATGGTTCAATTTAAACTAGAAAATGGTGATACAAAGCAAGTGATTATTTAGATAATGATCCCATTTGACATTCTTTTCCTGATGTGGCCCACTCAAAACTGTATTCTGGCATTTCTGTTAAATCACCCAGTCTCCAAGCCTGCCATGTGTAAGAAGAAAGGCTTTTAGCTCAGTTCTGTGTCACTTTTTTTTCTCCAGGATCTGAATACCGTATAGCCTTCACTATGCTTTGATTTTGCAAAACCTCCTGGTTGCAAATATCACTTCAGTTTTCTTATGGCTGCCAAGTGTCATGCATTTTTGCATAACTATTACAAACTCAGCAGCTCTCTCATCTGCCTGTTTTTCATCTTGATTTATAAACATCCAGCTGAGTTGTGAACAGACTGATGTTAAGTTTCCTGGTTATTAGATTTTTGCATGTTGCTTTGATGCCAGCCAAAAGAGGAAAGATCTTACCTCTGATCTTGCTTCTGATGTTTGCAGCCATTAAGGAATGACATGGGGAAGCAAGTGGAAAAGAAAATTTAGTGGAGCGCTTCAGCAGAAACAAACATGGAAAAGTCAAATATTACCTTAAGGTTGTCCATTGTTTTTTTCCTACCTCTCTGTTCCTTTCCCAAGGTATCCAGATTATTCTACTGATAGAGAGCTGCACTTTCCCCAAGAAGAAGCAGCTGTACTTTGGTCCCAGATGAGCACTGAAACAGAAGGCAAACATTCTATTAAATTCTGTTAAGAAAGAGATGTGCCATTTCTGTTTAACTCTCATGTGACTAATGCAGGGCAGAAAGCCCAGTTCTGTTCAGCTTCTTGATTCAACTACTGTATATTTTTGAAAGCATTTTTGGTGCTTCAATTAAAAGGGAATGAGCAACTGAGAAATCCATTACTTAACGAAATCATCTGTTTCAGTGGCTGATTCCTTTATCTGTTTTGCGCTTAGATGTTTAGGAACTACTTTCTCCTACCTCATGAGCCAAATTTATCCAGGTGGAACTCCTAATCCCTGGATTTCATTACATGTTTATTTGCGAGTGTGAAAAACAATTCAATGTCACAAATTCTTTCTTTTTTTAACACATAAATTATGTCCTTCTGACTTCCATAGTCTGTTCTTTTACCTCATTGCTTCCAAAGATTCTCCCTCTTCCTGTTTTTTTTTTTTGGAATGAGGTTTCTGCAAGGACTACCAGTAGATTATTAACTTACTACTGTGGAGGAAGATCATGCTTGATGTTAGAGTTGAAGTTTGAATTTTTATTATTCATTGACTGCGGTTATATTAGAATAAGGTTGTATGGAGTCAATACAGTAAGTAAACAAGAAAAAATAAACCTTTATTACCATGTGATTGTCCTGTTCATTTTCTAAGGTAATTTTTATGTTACAAAGACACTTTATTAGTTCATATTAGACAAAGGTAACGTCTCACTTCACTGTGTTTCTGGTTAATGTATTATCTTAGTAGTTAAAAAGGACTGTAAAAGTGAAGACTGCTTTTAATTTCCTTGGAGGAGTGCATTGTTTCGGCAATTGACTCTTTTATCTTTCTAAAGGAAGAATCACCAATAAGTTTTTGTCTGTTTGACAGAGAATCTTGTGTATATTTGACAAGTAAGCTGCTCTTTTTCTTTCAAGGCACAATTCCTTCTTTTGTTCGAAATTACATCGATTGTAAATAAAAAAAGAGAAATTACTGTATCTTTTTTGAAGCTTTCAAATGTAATATGTTACAAAAATTATGAGCACTTATATTTATTACTGTATCTAATACAAAGGAGTGCTTATTATTTTCAAACTGTATTTGTTACTGTTGATGTACTGTTGATTCTTTTATCTAGTTTAGTAAAGTTATTACTTCTGATTAGATTTTTAACTCCTGTTAAATTCTTTCAAGGTCAGTGTTCTACGTATATCTTTAGCTTAAAAGCCTCCAGGTGCTGTGGGTATGGACTTCTCTGAACCACTTCTGTTGTGATAACTGAACCTGTAGAAGTTCATACAGTATAATTTTGAGAACGTTTGGTCTCTGATACTGAAAGTACCAAAATTGGTGTTTTGATTGTTTTTTATCTCTGAGCAGAAGCTATGTAGTTGAAGTAGGATTAGTATTAGTACTTAACTCCATTGTGTTTTTTGTTGTTGTGGGTATGTGTGTTTTGGGTTTTTTTTCTTCCAGTGGAAATAAATTTAGTAACTACAGGGGCATAGGACCCTGAGCTGGCCATAATTTTTATGTGGTTCGCTGTAGGCGTTCTCCGTGTAAGTAGCTCCTCAAAGGAAACCAAATGTGTTTTAATTGAAGAAGTGCCAAGTTTTATTAGAATAACAGTTAGGATAATTAACACTTTAGGTATTGCAAACTCAGTGAATAGGGAAGAAAGAAGAAAAGGGAAAAAATTTTACAAGGTTTTCTCTGCTGACATTGTCGTTGTGAGTGTGCTGTTGCTTCTACTTGGTTGCAGTTAATTTAGTGTCTTTAAGTCTTGAACTGCCCAGTGCCCTCTGATCTGCTGGAAGTTTTTCCTGTCATGTCTAAGATCAGTCTGCTCCCTGCTCCCTGCTGCAATTTCTTTACTGGGTAGCAGACTCCTGTAATGGAATTTCTTGACTGTCATACTGCGCAGTTTCTTGAGTCTCCTGGACCTGAGCATAGTCAGGGTATCTCCAAGGGGAGTGCAAATTGACTCTTTCTCTGGGAGGCCCTACCTGACCTGATCATCTTAGAAAAGCATGAGACTGATAGTGAAGAAGCAAGCAGAATGTCTTCCGCCCCCCTAATGCTGTCCGTCAAAAAAAATGGAGGGCTCATTTGATGAACAACTCACCATGAACCGGCAGCGTGTGCTCACAGTCCAGAAAGCCAACCCAGTCCTGGGCTGCACCAACAGCAGCGGGGCAAAGGAGGTGATTCTCCCCCTCTGCTCCTGTGGGAGCCCACCTGGAGTGCACTTCCAGTTCTGGTGTCACCAGCATCTGAAGAATTTTGTTGTGAGAGATAAACTATGTTTTTAGGTTAAGAAGTTATGAAGAGAGCTTATGCTTCTTTGGAAGATAGCAGGAATTTCCTTGAAATTTCGGAAGTTGTATTCTTTTGCTATGGAGTACTTCTAAACAGCTGTTCAACTTATTTGTATTTTGTTTTTTCCAAATCTTCAGATTTGTGATTTCTCCAGTGACTTTTAATATTTTGATTGAAAGAAAATTCTTTCCAAGGTTTCCTTAACATATTCATAATTTTTATAAATGATGAAAAGATATAAATGATAAAAGATATGAAAGAATATACATGAATACTCTTCTATTTTATTAAAATTAAGGTTACATATTCTACCTTTGATTTTATTTTTTATTTTTTCCATTTCAAAGTTTTGCCTGGTATTTTGAACAGAGACTAATGCTTAGAGATGGGGAAACAATTATTTGACAAAACTGCTAAATGGCTGAACTGCTTTAATTGATTATGCAGATTTATATCTTGCATTCAACATGTATAACATCTTTCAGCTGCAAATTTGATGGTATCTGTAAATATTAATGAATCAACTTCAAACATAATTTTGAAGTTGGCAAATATTAACAAGGGAAATTGGGGCCTTGTGAGACTGACTTGTAAAATTTACTCATTAAATCAATACAGAGCCTAAAATATTCTTTGATGTACTTCTTTGGTTGCTAGATCACATTGTATCTAGTCTAGATATAATGAAAGATGGTAGTTAAAAATATTCTGATTGAGTGATTGGTCTTTGTGGATAATCCATGATTAACTAAATAACAAGTAGAAAATGAGGTATTTTAAAATAAAACATATCCTTTCTCACTATTATGATAAAGAGTAAATCAAAAGGAAGTTGTTCTTACAGAATGTGAAATTAAAGGGACTTTCTTGTTTTCTTTCAAATAGTTACTAATTTCACTGACTGATGGAATAGTGGAATTACATGTTAACCTCCAACCTCCATGATGCAGTTGTGTTTACTTCCTGCTGTCAGAGAGAAGGTAAGCTGTTCTTCATATGTCTTATGAAGTTAAGGTTTTTTAAAATGTACTGCTATTTATGTGACAGATAAAAGACTTTGTATTTTTGCATGTTATGCATTTTAGAATAATTTTTTTTGCACACCAAAAGCTGTGAAACTTATTTCATGAAATCACATCATAATTGGCTTTGGAAAGTTTCTTTGGGGATCTTCTAGTCCAACACCACTGATCACAGTAGAGTTGATTGGAGTGTGTTGCTCTTTGCCCAGCCTCCAGGGATGGAGGCTTCACTGACACTTTTTTCTGCACTTTCACCAGTATGACTGTGTGATGTACTAAATACAAGGTATTTAATCCAGTATAACATGTTGTATAAAATAAGCTGTCATGGGAATTATTAATAATGAACTATTTATTTGATCATGAAAAAAAATAATTTGCAGGTTTTTATCCTAGATATTTGGAAGCAATCTTTTCTCCTTTCTACTTAATCAAAAATTTTGAATCAAACATTTTTATTTGTTATAACCACTCTTTTTTTTTGTTTGTTTTTGAGGAATCATTTCCATTAACATCTGATTGATTAATCTGAAACTTCCTAAGTATGTGGGTTTTGGTTTTATGGGATTTCTTGTTTGTTTGTTTGTTTTGGCTTCATTTTTGTTGTGGTTTTGATTTTGTTTTTTTCTTAATGGTGGATATTTGGACTTGCAGAGGATAAAAATCCAGAAATTACCCGGGTAATCTGTACCACTTCAGCAAGGAGATAATGCAAAGGAATATAGTAAAATGAAAAGTAATATTAGAAATTCTTTTGGGTTGAAAGTACTAAGACCTTGTTCAGTGCTACAAAGATTATTATTCTTGATAACAACTCAGGTATTTGTGGTAGTTAGGGATCACTGGTGGAGGAGGAGGCTTGTAGGAAATAATTGCATACATTCTTTAATTACTTTCCTACATGATTCTGGTGGAAATTAGGCTTGTGAGGGAAATCACACTTAGTATTCTCTCAGCTTCAGTTTTTCTTCTACACACCACCTTAAGAACTTTAAAAAAGCAGTAGCCACTTTGGTTTGGTGATTTCTGTCTTGTCTTCACTGATCATCAGTCATTTTGGGGAATTTATTGCTTCTGCTTGTGTTGCAAATGCAGCAACTCTTGAGCTGTTGATCAGCTCTCAGTTTGTATTCTACATGTGCTCATCCTGTTGAATTTTTTTGGTTGCATCAGTAAATATTGACTTCCTAAAAGAAGAATAAATTTGGCACAAGATTACTAATTGGTCATTCTGAATATTTGTCTCTATTTTTCTGCCTTCCATTCTGAAGGTGTTTTCATTCCAAATTTTTGCAAAAGTGTTTTCAGGTGTAAAATATTATGCAGTTAAATTGAAAATAGTCTCTGTGTTGCTTAGGTGAGCATTTTACATCAAATACACACTATAAGCTTCAAAATAATACCAGAATCTTCCCCTACATTTCCCTTCTTTGAATGTTTTGTCTGTATTATAATATGTATTCTGCTAAAGCTTCTAAATGAATCTTAAGATGACTCTTCTCAAGTTAATAATCTTGCTTTTAGGCTCGAGGTTTAAATTCCTCAAGTCCTAGCAATTTACCTTCTTCGTAATCTCTCTAAGTCTGAAATACCATCAAGCTTCCACACTCAGCAACAGAACCTCTTCAGCAAAATTTCAGGAAGGATAAATCACATTGTATCTTTCTCCGAAACTTGTTCTGGTTGATTAAGATTTTGCTTTCTAACCAAATGAAGTGAGTGGGCCTGTAGCTTTCACACAGTTAACAATGTCGCTCAGTACCATCTCCCTGCCAGGGAGTTTTCTGTGATAAAGATACAAAATTAGAGTGTTTGAAGGCTTCCGCATTGAATTCCTTTCCACTTGCAATGAAATTGAAAAGGGTGGTGAATTCTATTGAGAAAATGTTTCATTTGAGAATAATCTGCACATTGTATCAGATGAGTAGACTGTATTTATTAATGTAAAATTATAAGGGAGTATATGAAGAGAATATCACGCAAATTGCTCAGAGCAGTCTGTACAGATGTAAAATTAGACTTTTGCAGAAAGAAGCAGTAGTAAGGAGAGAGTTGTGGATGTATGAGTAAACAGTGAGCAGGTCTAATGATTATGTCTGCTTATGGCCTCTGGTACATGCGAATAGAAGTTAAGAAAAAAAAAGAAGTAAATTTCTATAACAATTAGGTATATATGTGCAATACTATGAATTTTATGTCCTTGTTCCAGAAAAAAAGAGGAAGTGGATAGTTTTTATGGGTAGAAAAAATATAACTAAAACAGTGAGCTTGACTAGGAAACTAAATGAATTTCATTTTGGATACTTTTAGAACACAAACATTAATACGTGCTCTGTGAATGGGTTTCTGTTCTCTGGTTGAAGAAAACAATAGATATAATTTCTATGTTAATAAAGGTAATTAAAAAGTTAGATTCCAACTTGTTTCCAGTCACTATTTGAAAAATGTTTGCAACTAAATGGGAAAAAGTCTCTTGGGATTGATAAATATGAATGCTAGAACTAGAAATAATTACCAGTCCTGGCTTGATCACAGAAGTGTGCAAAGCATGGGGCCAAATTTCAAAGAAATGACAGTTAACAAAGTAGAGGTAGATAAAAATAGGAAAATAGATAAATGCAACATAGATTTGTCATCAAAGATTTTTTGATCTGTACTGTTCTGGGTTCACTTGCTAACTGTTTCAATGAGGTAAATTTCCCAATGAAACATAGTTTGGGAGAGAATGTGTATGTATTCCTTTCAGCATTTCTTGGCACGTAGAAAGTTCTATATCGAGTGAGAGAAAATGTGGATGAAAAGCAGAATCATTTTTTGGAAAAGGAAGTAGCTGAAGGGATGAAGTGACAGGGACTTGTGCTGCAAGGAAGAGTATTAGCCTGGAGGAGAGACTCTATTAGTGCAGTGGATTACATCTGTTACTCATCTTGGATGTTTTCAGTAGTGACAATGTCACAAAAATGTAGTAGTTTATAGTGAAATTTAGGTCACAAAATAGAAGAGTGTTCTGATGAGGTCAGAAAAATGTACAAGCATTTTTTACTTGGGATACTGGAGTGGTAGAATGGGATAAAGTGTAATAGTACAAAGTTAAAAGGATGAAAAAGAAGAATTTCTGTATATAAGACAGGAACTTATAAATCTGAAGAGAGATAGATGCAAAAAGATTTGAGTGTATTATGTTAACCCTTGTAAAATAGTTCCTGACTGCCAGAGTAATGTAGCCATGAAAAGAGAAATCGTGTTTTGGGATACATCACAGTAGGCAGGTCTAAGAGAGAAAAGCAGGTATTTGGTTCGTATGAGACATCAGCAATGCCTTGTGTTACATACAGAATTCTGATTCAATTACTGTGTAAGTCTTCATAAAGAATGCATTGCAGACACCGTGAATAATATTTGTAAGGTTTGCTTATTTTTATCAAACACTACAGAGGCATTTACTTGTTACTTTTGTCCTTTGATCCTTAGTTTTATTTTAATATCCTAAAAGGATTATTTCCTTAGGCTCTAATCCTTTGTCAGAGGCTGTGCCGTCACATTATTGTTAAATAGGAACTGGAATCAGAAAGTTGGTTTTAATTTTCATTTTTATGAGAGCACAACAGGCTAACATTACTTAGAGTAGAATGCTTTCCTAAAAAGATAATTTTTGTCAGTGAAATCTTAAAAATACTAACTTAAATAAGTTTACTTTTAAGGGAAACTAATTATGTTGTGAGGGTTCAATCTAAGTTATATGTACGGTGTAACATGCTTTTCACATTTGTGTTTCACATTTAGTGATAAGTCATTGTGATAGCTCTTAGAATGGAATGGATTTCATGTTTCATACATTGTACGATTGTAGGTGATGTACATGTAAATATACTGCTGTATATGTTAGCTGTAGTGATGTGTGTATTTTACTTCTTGAGTAATTTTCTTCTTTTCAGCTTACATAAGGTACACTTTTTTTGAGTGAATCTAGGCCAGTAGGTGGTTCAGCCAAAAGTAGACTTGCTTAGTTTGCTTTGAATTTAATCTAAAATAACTTGAAACTGTACATTGCCAAGAAGAATCATAATGCTATTCTGGGGCCATAATTCTGTAGGAAGCAAAAATACACAAGGAGAAAATACACACTGCATCACTGAATTTGCTATTGAAAGCATGCTTGAAATAGTACATTAAAAAGAACCTTATTTAAGTCGTGGAAGATGTCCTTCCATTTGAAATTATATAGTATTGGGCTATTCAATTTTCTAATTCTTAAGTACCTTTTAAAGCTTTAAAATAACTAGAAGGCTTTATTGGGAGCAAGATGAGGGAAGGTAGTATGTATTTGTTTTTGATTAATCATTTTTGCTATAGCAAAATAACTTTGACGTGGATGCACATTATTTCTCATTAAGGTATTGGTGCTACACTTCAGTCTCTTTTTTCAGTTACCATTTTAATCAAGTCTCTTTAGTGTTTCATGTAGTCATTTTCATTTAGTCATTCAGTGCATTCCATTGCATTGAAGCAATGTTTTTTTTGACCATATTTTTCCTGTTAATTTGGCAACAAAACATTTTCACATTCTTAAAATCAATTGTGGCTTGCATGTGTTGTATGCACAATTTGATTTCCCAGTTAAGGCTTGAAGCAGATCCTTATTTTCAGGTAAATATTCTGTCTCCTCCTTATGGAGTCTAAATAAGTTTGTAACACTAACCACATTTTCTGTGCTATGCACTTACAATAAATTTTAACTTCAGTTCCTTTCTCACAATGTTATTTTTCATTCAGCTGTCGCGTTGAAGATTATGTATTCCCAATGATTTATGTTAGCCAGTACTTATCAGACCTATTTTTTTCATTAGATAATGCTGCATATTTTGCAGTGACTTTTTATAATAGAGCTACAAGATTGAATTAAACCTGAAAAACAGCTTACTGTACCTGATACTTTCAACTTAGCATTTGCTTTTAATCTTACTTTGTTCTTACTCTACGAAACCTTTTCCTGATACTGGTGTGATGTCTTTAGTAGCCGAAATAACAAATCAGTTTCTAAGGAGTGATAGAGAACTCCAACATTTAAAAGACAAAAAGCATTCATTTTAATCACTGTCAGTGTGTGCTGTTTATTTCTCATTATGTTGAGAAAATTTTATAGATGTCTGTAGTCTCTTTATCTTCTCTCTTAAGGAACTAGGAGGCCTTTTTCACTTGTATATGGAAGATTTTGCACTGTTTGTGTCATACCAAACTGCTTTATTTCATGTCATCTAAAAGTTGTGTCTTTACAAGCATACATTCAGGAATGACTGAAGGTTACCAGTTTCACTGTGGCATCTGCAGCCCCACACTGATACTGGCATTAAAGCTGATTTTGATTTACCATACTGATGTAAGCTGCTTCTTTTACTGAGCTTTGTCATTCCATCGATGCCTAGAAGCTGTGACTGGGATTTCTGTGGTTGGTAGCTGGGCTCTTATAAATGGCAGATGATTTACATGAGGGATCAGGTTGAAAAACCCTCTTAACTGTGTGTAGTGATGAACTTTAAAAATTAACTTGAAATGTTGCTCTGGAGCTGTTGGGGAGAATAGAGAAATACATTCTTTTTTACTCCATATATCCAGGGTAAGCCTTTTGAAAGAGATGCAATATCTTTTAACATTTTTTTAGAGAGTAACATTATAAGAATGTAGTCAACCATTCCCAGAATCCCCCAGAAGGGAAACAAGAACTAATCTAAAATTAAAGGAGAGAAATGTAAATTAGCTAATTGCCAATATACTATGTTTTGATGTGCTTATGCCCTGGAAAATGCAAGGGTATGGGTAAATCTAATCAAATGTAAGACAAGAAATCATAGTAAATCTCAGGGGATAACTAACTACTAAATTAAAATTCATGGCTTTCTCTGGTAAAATAAAAGTAACATAATATTCTTAGGTAAAAGACCTTCACTATGTAATTATAACATAAATTTATAATAACACTCACGACTGCTATTTAGATGTTTTTATGTCTCCTGCTTAATAAAATATATTTATTGGTACTGCTCTCCCCCACCTTTTAGGTTTAGTGGACTCTTATTTAGATACTCAGTGTTGAATGGTGTTAATGACCATGTTTTTTATGATCCATGTCAGGTTTGAATTGCTGCATTTGTGGGCTGCTGCTGTGTTGTTTTTTTTTTTTTTCTCTAATCTAAGGCTCATACTTTCAGCCTTGGCAGTCGTGAGCTTAGTTTACAGTATGGAAACTCATAAACAGCTGTAGAAAATTAAACAAGTGTAAATATTGACATTACATCTTGACTTTCTGTCAGGCAGATAGCTGTGGCGTATGTCTGCATGTGGAGATCTTTCAAAAACCTGAGACAAGCTATAAAAATTGAACAGTTTTAAAAATGTGGTAATTTTTCCTTTGGTTTATCTAAAGATCTTTTGTGAACTTTGAAATAATGAATCACAGAATGTTAGAATGGTTTGGTTGGAAGGAACCTTAAAGATCATCTAGTTCCAACTCCCCTGCCATGAGCAAAGATGCCACTCACTAGATCAGGTTGCTCAAAGTCTCATCCAGCCTGGCTTTGAACTCTTCCAGGGATAGGGCATCTATGGATACTGGATGCCCATCCCTGGAACGTCAAATAGTTTGACAAAATGTCAAATACATCGACATTTTCTATTCCCAGAACGGTATGAAATAAAAGAATTGATGTGAAAGCCACATTACAGTACGAAGTTGATAGTTAAGTGTTGTTAGAACTCAAGTATAGTTAGATACACCACATTTGAGATATAGACTGTTTAATGTTTTTTCAGAATGTTCTCCCTATTTATTCGACTAGTTTGGCATCTTTATTTTATATTTAACTCTACTGTGACCTAACTTATGAAAAGAACAATGACATCTTCAGAGGTTGATAGAAATCAGATAAAACCTGTGAGGACTTGGTTGCATTTAGCCCAATGCTAAACTGATATTTCATAGAATTACCAATCACAGCTAAATCCCATTCTTAATGGGCCTCAAAGGTCATCTATACACAACTCTACCCACTGATAAACTTATTTTTTCCTATTTTTTGTTTTTTCCTCATTAAACATCTTGATGACCTCCAGTTTATTGCTATGACAGTTTTTCACCTCATGTTTCACCTTGTTTTCCGAACACTTATATGTCAAGCTGTATGAAGTCTGCCAGTGGGTGCGGAGAGGTCCCTGATCACTCTTTCCACTTAAACCAATTTCCTAGTCTTTCTGTACGTTTCTTCTCGTCTAATGGAGTGGTGACTCACATGATGATCTTTCTTCTTCCATGCAGCTTAGTTTTTTTGGAACATTTTGGGGACCTTGTTGAATGCCATTTGAAAATCAACACTGATTAAATCAATTACAAAACAATTAGAACTGGTTCTGTCTTGCTTGTGTGTTTGTTTACATCTTCAAAAGAGTAATAAATTTATGGGCACTATTTGTCTTTCTAAAAGCAATGTTAGTACTTTTTTTACTTTGATTACTTTCATCCTTATGTGTGCAGATGTATTTAATCTTATCATTTCTGCCAGTTTGGCTGACATGAATATATTTTTTTTCCTGACCTGTAATTGCAGGGTTCCCTGCTGTAGCCCTTACAAATAATTCAGTTTACTGTTTTAATTTTCCATTCCTTTGCTACAAAGTGGTTATAAGTAAGAGGTTGCACACCTCTGTTAGTAATTAAACTATTGCATTCTTTAATTTCTTTAGAACTGTTGGAAGAATACCATCTGTTCCTGATGACTTGTTATATAAATTTTGTGGATTTTTGATTGTCTGATCTACTAGCACTGTTGTTTGAGACAGACCAACGCTGCCTCTGATAAAGAAGATACCTGATTTGTGAGTCTGCTTAAGCTCATGTTTTATGAAAAACAGATTGGAAAAAAAAAAGTCAGTATTTTGCTTGCAAAGTACTCTATAAACAATTGTGTCCCATCTTACAAGTCGTAAGTGGATATTTTTGCCCTTTTAAACATACACAAACTACCCCTCTTCTCAAGATAACTAGAGAAATTTTTCAGCATTTTCAGTGCTGTTGAAAACAGTAAGCATTTTCAATGTTAGCGTTATTGTACCTGGAAGTGTGTGCTCCAGGCATATCTCCATAACTGGGCGAAATTGGAAGTTATTGCAATTTGGGAAGATTTTGCTCTAGACTTGAAATGAGTTGGAACAGAATAAAATAACTGAATGAAAAAAAGTTAAGGTGAAAGAAGGATTAAACAGAAAAGAATAATTTGGGAGAAGGTAGATGTGGATGGTATCTCAGAGGAAATACAGTGGATTTAAAGATTTGAGAATTCAAAAAAAATGGGTTATTTTGGAAATTGAGTAAGAACGGCATATATATGCCCTTTAAAAAAGGTAAAAATGTTACATTGCTGAGAAAGAGGAAGAGAGGGGAGAATTACTTAAAGAAGACTCTGGACATGCTGTCAGTTAAAATCTGATGTAGATAGAATGAGGAGATTTTATCCTCATTGGATGATATTTTGCCAAGTAGAAAATGAGTTGAGGTGACTTTGCGTTTTTTATAATTTTAATAGTAACTTGTCAAAATGGGTTTGATAGTATTGAGACAGCAGAGAAGTGTTTCTAAAAGCTAGGTTTCTAAAGTCATACCTGATTTTCAAATACTTGCAAATAGCAGAGTGTACTGTTACAGTGGCTATAACTCATTTGTTAAAGAGTGGCAATCATGACAAAAATGGAGAAGAAAGTGAATAAAAGCGAAAAAAATGAAGATGTATTTGCAATTAAATAAAAGCTATTTGTTGATAGTAAAGGAAAATGTTAAGTTTACCGCAGAGTGACTTTTGAACTATTTTAATGTCTGAAATGAATTGTTAAATTGGTAAATATTGAATTGAATTACCACATGAATTGGTAAATATTTCTCTTATAAAAAGCAGTGTTTTTCGGCCATTTCAAACCTAGGATTAATTGCATATTCTTTGTCATTCATTCATGAATTCAGCACACTGTTCTGTGGAAAGTTAAAAGCTTTTTTCTTTGTCTCTGTCACAGAAAGTATTTACATTGTCTATTGTCATTCTTGAATGTTAATGACAATGCATTTAGCTTAATTGCAATCCACTATATTTGTACATATCAGAATTGTAATTTGAGATTTATTTTTATTTTTTCCCACAGAATATAAATGAAGAATGATGCAATATTAATGCTTTCTATGTACAGCGTTATAAGAATCTTCTTTAAGGATAAGTAAGATAAACACTGAGAATAATTTTTCTCTGGTAGAATGTGTTGAAGCAGAGGAACTGGCGTTGTCCACCTTTTTACAAGCTAAGAACTTAAAATGTTTGCTATTTTGTGAGCGGGAGCAGTTCTGGAGTGAATTGAACTTCTGAAAATGCGGCCATGGACTGGTTCCTGGCGTTGGATTATGCTCATCCTCTTTGCTTGGGGAACTTTACTCTTTTATATTGGTGGACACCTGGTACGAGACAGCGAGCACCCAGATCACTCCAGTCGTGAATTATCCAAGATCCTTGCTAAACTTGAACGGTTAAAGCAGCAAAACGAAGACTTAAGGCGCATGGCAGAATCTCTCAGGTAGGATCTGAAAGTAATTAAAACTGTTCAGAAAATGTTTGAAATATGAAATATCAGAAATTAAATTGTAAGGGTTGTTTGTTGGATTTTTTGCAAATTATGTTTAACATTTAAAAGCATAGATAAGTGTTTTAATCTGTGCTATAAGTAGCTGAAAATATATTGCAAAACCTTTAAATAAATGTACATTTAGTCCTGGTCTAATGTAATCATTATTTAAGAGTCATTTAATGGTGTGGAAATGTTACTGTCACAATAACAGAGTTCTGCAGGTGATTCACCCCTCAATGCCAACTTCAAACAAGAGCAATTATTATGACATTCATACAAATGAGAACATCTAGTTCTTATACTTCTGCATGCAGTAATTGGAAGAGCTCATTTTAAAATTGCTGAAAACATTTGTACAGCTTGTTGAAGATAAATGCTGACTTCATGAAGATGATCTGCAATAGATTGCTGCATTATACAAATTCTTTTATCCAAGTTTTCTTTCTTGCCTTGCTGGTAAACTTGTAGAAATACTTGTAAAACAGTAGGATCATCTCTTTTTTTGCAATTATTAGATTGTAGATGGGTACGATTACATTTTGAAGTGTTTTCTTTCACCTTTTCAGACAGACAGCTTTTAACATAGACTCAAGGTATCTCCTGTCATAAAAACCTGAAAGGGAAAGCTGCTTAGGCAGGATGTGTGTCAGCAGCAGGTTGCACCTAAGCATGTGGACAGCAACACATGCAACCTTAAAAGCTGGGATGGGTTATGGGGACAAGTGCAGAGGCTTCATATGCTGTAGGAAGGTAGAGAAGAGTAAAGTTCAGTATAAGATTTTACAGAATGGGAGTGTGATGTTTATTTTTAAAATCTCTAAATGAGCTGAGTTCACTTATCTGAATTTTTTTACTGAATTCACTGTCTCTTTCCCAGCTCTGTGCTCACGAGCACCATGTGTGTAGCAGTGGTGTGGCCAGGATCACCTGTGTAGTACATGGAGAGCAAGGGGCACTGAAAATTCATCATGTCTCAGGGTTGGTTCTTGCTTGGCAAGGAGAAACTGATTTTGGACTTGCCTTTTAATACCCTTTAGGAGCAGATTTTGGATATTCTACCTTGCTATTTTGCTTCATATTTCATAGGGAAAATTACAGAATTGCACAAATATATTTTCTTTACTAGTGTGTTTTAGGGTTCTAGTCCTGTTCTTGTTACCTCAAGTCAGTTTGTTTCCCACCTTCATTTAACGAAATCACACATCAACTCTGTAGCAGTGAAGTGAATTACCTTTCCTCTTTAGCCTGTTCTGATGTTTCTTCTTGTGCATTCTCTCTTTCATTCTTGTCCAGGCTGTTGGATTTGCTAGGCTGGATAGGCTTCCCTGCCTTACTGCAATATTTTTTCACTGCACTCTGTTCCTGGTTTCTGGAATGTACTGTAGATATGGCTGCATGCTGATGAGGCTTCTTAGCTTAGAAAAATGTCTTAGTTTTGAACATGTCAGCCCTGAAGAAGCACCTCAGCATTCATGTACTGCTCCCCAGAGGTGGAGAAATGCTGCTGACCCGAGTACTCTACAGTGAGCATAGATGATCTTCACCTTGAGTAATATGGCCATGAAAGGCTGAGTGGGCTGTAGTTTCCTAAGCTCAGTTTATTAATATATGGTAACAACAGTGTTTGAAAAGATTTTAATATATGTTGTTGACAAAATGGTGTAATATACAGAATGCTGATATGAAGAAACCTAAGCAAGGCCCTGTATTTGACTAAATGCAGTATCTTTAACTTTCTTGCATATTAGACAGTAATAGTCAGCCTTGAGTTTTCTTGCCTCAGAGGTGGTAATATTTGGCCTTGAATGTAAAGATTACCACTCTTTCAGCCCCCCATGATTGTCTGACTTGAATAGCTGGTAATGTGTTGTATTGCACAGCCAGGGAAATATAACCCATTCAAATTACACAGTGACCAGAAGAGAGCAAGTGATTTTACTGATGGCGGGGTACTGTTTTCCTCTCAAGAAGGAGAAAGTAGAAACAGGAGATGCTAAGTAGAGGCTAAACTATATCTTAGGCAGTGATGATTTTTCTAAATATCTTTCTCTATTTCACTAACCTTATCTATATTCAGATAAATATTACCTTTTTGGTGGGCAAGTTTTAAATAATAGCTTATACTGTTGATAATTTCCCATGCTTTATAAAAATAAAAACATTGGCTTGTATCTACTCTAACCATGTTACAATATTTCAACATTCTTTCTCTATGCTTCAGTTAATGGCTTCAAGATGCTGGAATTAGATTAGGTGGTGCAAAACTGTGTTGACTGGACTCTGTTCAGCTTCTTTTTTGTAAATATGTTGTTTAACAATATTTCTGAGACCTTTCCTCAGAGTGATTCTATATAACCACAGGAGAATCTGAAATTCTAGCATGAGAAAGCCTAAATGACTTTAAATACCAGTTGAACAGCTACACATGTCCGGGTTCAGTAGTCAGTGCTCTCCAGGCATGAGCCAGTTTGAGACTGGAAGATAAGCAGGCATAGTTTTTCGCTGGAAGTAATCTGAGATTGGTAAAGTTCTAGACTTTGAGGGAAATGATGCATGACAATGTAGGGCTTTTTCATTATTTTTACTGTGCCAAATCCATGATACTGTTTACATAGAAACATCGCAAATAGGTTTTAGAAATATCCTGGTCAACCTGTGTTATTAAAGTATTAAATCATAATGTGGTACTGGAATAAGAATTTCAGTATCTGGTTTCTTTGTTTGCCAGATAGAACAAGTTGTGTCTAATGTAGATGTTAGCTCTAAAATTTTCCCAGTTATAGTTTTATAGCAGTAAGTCTGTTTAAAATGAGGCATTAACCAGCAGTCCATGGGTTTAGTGTCTGTGTCCTGGAAGAGATCACTGCTGCTGTGAGCATACATTATAGGAACAAAACACCTTTTAACTTCAGAAATCCAGTTAGACAGAAAAGATTACTTTTGCTCCAGTTTATATCTTAAAGTAAAGATGTAATTTATTTTAGGCTTTACTGATCAAAGACAGAAAGACTGGAACTATTATTTGAATGGATTTAATTGCTAAAATTTTTTGTTTTGTACTGAAAACTGTAATTACTGACAGTGGCAGTTAGATCTGAGTGGATAAGACAACAGTCTCTACATCAGTATAGCTCATAAAGTGCATGAGGTAAAAACTTGGTTTTGCTGCCGCTTTCAACTAAGATTTTATATCTAGAGAACAAAACAGCACATTTTTTGTGGTTAAAACATAGAATATGTTATGGTATGCGACAGGGTTAAGCTAATGCCTGAAATTAGGCATATTCCAATTAAGGTTACTTGTGGAGGATTTTATACAAAATAAGAGTTCCTACCTATAAAATTGTAACAATAAACAAATATCTGACTAACTATACTAGTTAACTATGCTAGTTAAAGTATTTTGGCACTATTAGATACAACTTTTGGATGGTAAAAAGCTCCAAGTTAACAGAATTTATCTTAGTGAGCAAAGAAGTTTTGTGAATGGTAGAAAATTATCATAATGAGTAGCTGTGCCATTAATACCAGCTAGTTAGGGCAGGCAGGAAGGGACGGAAGGCAGGTATGGTTACAAGAATTGGTAGTTTAGTAAAAGTATAAGTTGTTTTTTCCTTTTCATTTTGAAGTTAGAGAAAATTGGTATTTCGTCTTTAATTACCTTGTTAGTTAAAATGGTAAAATGCATTTCAATACATTTCAATTGCCTGGACTTTCCCATTTTAATGTGTTCCTGTGACTTCTCTGACTTCCTTATCTGATAAAAGTGTCAGTCTTCTGAGATAGTTGAAAACAGGAGCTGGACTGTGCTTGTTTCCATCCATCTCTCTATGAATTCCAACATACAATGACGAGAAGTGATCTTTCCACCCTGAGATTTGAATTCTCCTTTGCTGCCGATTTATGTTGCAGCTCCTCATCCCCAAAGACAACAACAAAAAAGAAAACCAAAAATGTGCCTTATGAAACATACCTTATGTGCATGCAAAACCAACCATTCAAAACTTGAAAAAGATCATATCTGTAAAACGGCTTTATAAAATCTTGCTTAACCATTTTTTGCTCTGTGATACTTAAATAATATTTGATTTTGTAATTTTCTCCCACTTGCTTCTTTTCACGCAAGATATGTAAGGAGCAGAATTAAAGTTTTAGGGCAGGGATAGGTACTTGTTTGGGTTATTCTAGTTTATTTCCCACCCACTGCAACCATTTGTATGTTTGGTTTCAAAAAATATGTTGTGTTCTTATGAATTTATGATTTTTAAAAATATTTTTAATGTATTACCTGTATGTGTTAAGAACAGTTCATATTTTTGTAAGGATTTTTAGTGAGCATATTTTTAGATACTTACTTTCTAAGAGGTATGTACCTTTGCAAGAGTGCGAGTTGGATCAGTCACTCTTTTTGAAAATGGCCTGAAATAAAAAAAAATATTCCTTTAGGAACTGAGCGCACTTTTGTGGTGCACTTCTGATTACTTGAAATTACATCAGCTACCACATAGTTTTTATGGTGTATTTAAAAAGCCTTAGGTGAGAAGTTACTGTAGTTTTTCTTTTGCCGATATGATGCTTTGTAAAAACCTTGCTTGCAGACTATAAAAAAGCACAGATGTATATTAATGATGCAGAAGATAAATTGAATTAAAGGTGGTTTGTATTGTCTGAGTTTTAGAAATTATGTGCATGAATATTGTGGTATTGTGAGATTTGGAGAATTACCATAGTCTGTATATGATTATAAACAATATTGTGTGAGCAAATCTGGGTTGATTTTAGAAGCAGTCTAGATTTCATTAGTGCAAAATAGTAATGAAACTGAGTTTTTTATGGGTTGTTGTTTTACTATTCTATATCCAGTCGATCTGGAAGAACCCTTTCAAGGACACTTATGTAGTAGGTGTGACAGCAAAAATGGAAATCTTTGCAACAATTCTTGTAGTTATCTAAGGGAAACCTGATAGGGAGTAAGAATCAAATCAAAGTATTACATAATGTTGTTTCCTAAACAGTAGTTTTAAGAAGTAGTTTTACCTAAAATTTTTACTTCCTATTAGGATTATGGTATGACTGCTAAAGACTGTCCCTGTTGCATATAGATGATATAAGGCTTTTAGGAGGAGGAGAGCTTAAAATTACAACTTTCATAATGTCGCATTTTCTTGGATGGAAGCTGTGTATGTCTTCATCCTTGTCCTAGGCTTGCTTTATTTTTGCAGTACATGAATGCTTCATAGTATTTATGTGCTTCTTTGTGTATTACTGGGTGGTAGTCAGATTTTTATATTTTAGAATATTTTAATGGAAGATAAACCTGGCAGTTTAGGAACCAGTAATTTCAGAGTTTTCTTCAGGGAAATAGAGAATCTTGTTAAATGGATTCATACTGTATACCTGTTATGAATACATCACATTTGGACTATATTTGCTTCCTAGAGTCTATTAAATATTGCATTTTGTAGAACCTGCAATTCTTTTAATAAATATGATAACCTGTTTCTTACTCTGAATAGAATCATGTGTAATAAAGCAGAACAGAGATGGAAAAGGGCAAAATGTCATCAAAATAATAAAACCCAACACTAGTATCTCTAGACATTATTCTCGTAGTTCTGAGTGTAGCTTCAGAAAGAAGAGATCAGATTTTAATTTTGAAAGAGCACTAGAGTTGCTTTAATGTAGCTGGTGCTGAGGCTGGTGGAGAATCCAAACTCAAGATCAATTAATCATAAGCAACTCTATTAAAGTCCTTCTGTCAATTACTCTGGGCAGTTTTTGGGCCCATTAGACCTGTAGAAAGCATTAAAGGGGCTTGGATAGAATAATAGCTTTGGGTTGATAAAAATTTAAATATTAAAGTACAGTTCTCTATTACATGTATTTAAACTATCTCAAGTTTGAAGCTGAGGGTATTGCACAGGCCAGTGTGTGAAGGATGAAGATAATTGAACTACATGGGTGGGCACCTTTGCTCTTTTTACTGCTTTTTGTGCAATTCTGAGTTAAGGGAAGGGACACATGTGCAGTGGATATAAATCAGCACTGATCAGGGCTATGCTGATCTAAATTGATAAGAGATGCTTGCTCTTTATTTGCAGTTAACATTGACTCTTTTCTTTCAGTTTTATTTATTGAGGAGGTTTTATCTAAGAAGGATGAAGTGACAGCCTGTGTTCTTTTTGTTTGTGTGTGCTAGCGGTCATTAATAATTGAACATGATTTTCTTCTTGGGGAAGAGAAAAAAGTGAAAGAAGAAAAGGCAATCATAATGTGGCTTTAGTTAGATATAAACCTTCTAGCTCCAACAATGAACTTAAGATATAAATGAAAGAATGAGAAAATATTTGAGTGTGAACTTGTGAGATCTTACATTTTTCCTTTTGCTGATAAATTAGTGTAACCTTTTAAATATCTTGGAAATAGGAAAAGGTTAGAATGGTTTTTGTAATTTATGGGTTTTTAAAAATTATTTTTACATTTATTTTACACAGTATGGCAGTTCTTCTAGCTAAATTGAATGTCACTGTGATTAATTTTTAAGGGGTTCTTTCTGCCTTCAGAGATCCAGACTAGACATCATTGCTTTTTCATTGCCCCTCTGTCACCTGAAGGTGATGAGAAATTTGCCTCTATCGTAAGGATTATGTACACAGAATCATTTTTTTTTTTTAGCTGGATTACTAACAAGGGACAAAGCAGAAACAGGTTATCTCTACAACATAATCTTTTTGATGTTTAAAGTTACACAGCAATATCTTTATTTGATGAGTTGATTATGGAAAAGATAATTTATATTTGCTATCAAATGGTAGGAAGCACCATGCAAACATCACACCTTGTAACTATTGACAATTGAAATAAACCCACTACTTGGTTTATTAGCTTCACTGACTGTTTAAGTGGATTATAATTGTGTTTCTTTTGTGTTCATAACTTAATTTACAGTTTTACGATAGTAACAAGTGAAGGACAGTCAGTACTAGATGCTTACTGATGTGGTTTTTTATTACTGCTTAAAATCATCTTAGTTGAGATGAACTTACTTGAAACTCACCTCTCATATTTTAAGGAGTAAAATAGTTGTCAGGACTTATTTTAGTAAGAATTATTTTGGTAAGAATTCCTGTTTTTCAGTAGGAATTCTTATTCATAAGTATGCATAATTACTAGGATATTCTGCACTAGAAGTTATCTGCATACAGGATGCCAGGAGACTAGACAAGGATTTTAATTCAAATGCTTTTCCCTCAAAAGTTGTCTTATCTCCGACTCAGTTGAAGTAGTTGTAGCGGTTAATAACAGCCAAGCTGTGCTGGTTGCAGAGAAGAATCTTTTCCTTAATTTTGAGACTGGATGAAAGTGAGGAAGACAGCAATTCTGAGTCTGATGAGGTAACAGATGTAGAGACAAAACTGAAAAAAGAATAAGCTATCTTCCTTTCATCCTAAAATGATGTAATTTTTGAAAGTCCAAACAGCTAGCTTAGAGAATGTCCCAACTCTTTTATCTAACAGTCTAAGTATAATAAAATTTTTTATTGCAGTGTGCCAAAGCAAGATGAATGTTAAATGGCATGTAGTTTTCTTTTTAAGATCTTAATTATATCAAATGATCAACATTACTGTGCTTCTTTCATGTCATCCGCAACCATCCTTCTGTAGGATTCTCTAACTGCTACTTTAACAGACTTTCCTTATGCTAAGAGGATGTGTACACTGTCTCAAGACTTCTTATGGTAATGATTTTGTATCCTTTTACCCTATTGTTCTTCACAGATCCTACCTTTAGGGTATGTGACTTGTACAAGATAAACCATTCCATTTTTTTCTGGTAATTTTGTGGTTAATTGTTCCTTCACAACTCAAATTGTGGTACCGAGCCAGCAGATCACAAACACATTTCCATCTGGTGGTTTTAAATTAGTGTAAGAATGTAAATGTCTTTCAATATACTTTTTAAAGGCTTGTTTGTGTTGTCTTGTACATGGCAATACAATGCTGTATCTCAGTATGATACAATACTGTACATTTGTTGTAGAAACAAACTTGTTGAAATATATCTAGGGAGTGCACATGTTTAAGATTAGGATATTTTACACAGTTTTGACATGCTTGTTCCATCAGTGCGTGAAAAAGCAGATGTATGAGCAGTTAATGATAATTCCTTTTTATTTACCATGGTAATTTTAGGACACAAATATTTTTTCAATAATTATCCCTTATAGGATAGGGATCCTTTCAATAGGAAGCTTTAAGACTGCAGCATTTTTTACTAAATTTCTGGCAGGCTACGAAACTTTTTCTTCCACCACTCCTACCCTCTTCTGAAAAAAGGTGCTTAAATGCTATGCTTCATGTGATACACCTTTCTGATGCTCACACTAGATATTCTCTTCAACTGTTGCAGGGAAAATGAACTTCTCATCAGTCACTGAAATTTTATTGGCATTTAGTTATCCAGACCTGAGAGACATTTAAAGTTAATAATATCTCAGTAGGATATGTAGAATGCTGTCATTTCTTTTTTACAGGGAAGGTGCTCCCTCACACCATTGTTTTCTCTATGCTAGAGGCACCTTTTGTCTGTCAAGGACTCTTCCTGTGTATGGTACTGTGAAACTCTGTTTGTGTGTGGAGAGAATAGCTGTTTGTTTTTGTGTTCATATTCCTTTATGAAGAATCATCTTCATGTTTTGCAAGAATTCTGTATTCTTTGCAGTTCTCAAGGCTTCTCATTGCACGTCTGCTTGCTCTTTTTCTCTTCAGGGTCAGCTCTTACAAAAGCTTATAAAAGGTGGAATAATTTTTAACCAGAAGTGTAATTTCTCTTGAAATGAAAAGGGTTTTTATTTTGCTTGCGTTAAATTTGTGAGGCAAGTAGTAGTTAGCATCTAATTTCTAAACTTTAATAATTTTGGTTCATTAATACGTGGATTCAAGTTGAGATGATGAACAAACCTCAGTAATGCCCTCAGGGCTGATTTATGGCTCACAGATTTCAGGATATGTATTTCCATACTTCTCCTGTGCTCGCATATAAGAAATTTTACAAATGGATGTTACGGTTGCTGGTGTTGTTTTAGGTGATCTACAGCTTAGAATACTAGAGTTGTCATAACAGATCATGACAGTGGTACATTTAAGAAGGTTGGATCTTGTTCTGAGTCCAGGCAATACGTGAAACCATCCTGTGTGAATGTGTAGGAAGCCTTAGCTGGAGGTCAAGTGCTGGAGCCCTGGTTCTCTAAGAATATATGGCCAGAGTTCAAGAGCAGAATGTACCTCGTGTGTGAATATAAGAAGTAGTCAGAACTTGAGTCTTGTGAAGGTATATCTGTTGAATAGGCTTTGTTTGTGTGCCAGTCAGGTCAACAGTTAAACTGCCACAGATACTATTTTCACAAGCAGAGCCTTGGATTGTTCGTGTCGGTGAGTGGACGTCTTAAAAACAACACGGTTTAGGGTCAGGCTGAATCCTGTGTTGCAGCTTGCAGCTGTGTTGTGTACTGTTTTTCTCCTATGGAGTTGTGCTTTTAAAATCTTGTTTATGTCAATATGTTTAATTTCTTCTGGTTTAAAGGAAATCTGATGAAGGTTTATCAGTAAAACAGTATGGAATAAAAATGAGAGGAGAGCTGAATTGTTAATGCAAATAATTTATCAAATAATTATATTTGTAAATCACACAATTATTTTCACAATTTCACAATTCTTTATTTTCTATATCCTAGGATACCGGATGGTCCCATTGATCAGGGACCAGGTGCAGGAAAGGTACATGCTTTAGAGGAGCAACTTCTAAAGGCCAAAGAACAGATAGAAAACTATAAGAAGCAGACAGGAGATGGTTGGTAGATAAGTTTTCTTTTACTTCTGAAACAAGTTTTGGTGTTTTGGTATTTCTTATCACAAATGTGTTGGCTTCTTAACAAGTAGTTCAGCTACAAGTACTGATGCTTTTATGCTTTTTTTTTTTTTGTAGTAGAAGGCCTTGGAAAAGACCATGAAATACTGAGGAGGAGGATTGAAAATGGGGCTAAGGAACTTTGGTTTTTCCTCCAGAGTGAACTGAAGAAGTTGAAAAATCTAGAAGGAAGTGAACTGCAAACGCGCATTGATGAATTTCTGTCTGATTTGGGTCATCAGGAAAGGTACTTGCATTAGTTGATTCTGACCTTTAATTTAACTGTCATTATGTTGTTCAAAGATGTGGGGCAATTATATTTTTAGTCGTCAATCATCAGGTCTCCTTCTTGTTGGAGTACCTTTTGTATTATATTAAAATATTCCGTGTGGCTTTTTACATGCTGAACAAAATTAATCCAGGAACTGTTAAAAATTCAGTGAACTCTGTCTTTAAACATATTATATTTTTAACTTTGTTCCCAACAGGATTGCAATGACAATTTGTGTCTCATCAGTAAACAGTTACACAAAAATAGTTGAATTAACTAAACACACTACCTTGAACAAGTATCAGTATTCCAAAAATAGCTGTGATCTCTGTGTGTGAACATCAGTAATAAAGCAAGAGCCTTTGAAAATAATAGTAGTAAAGTAGTAGTAATAGTAGTAGTAATAATAGTAGTAATAATAGTAGTAAAGGGAAAAAAAATCGTAAGAATTTTCAACTCCTTAGAAATAATGTAAACACTATTTAAAACATAAAGACAATATGAATTTGATTATTAATGTGGGAAAATAGTATAGTCAATTAAATTTTGTAATTTAATATTCCATAATTCCAAAATCCATTTTGTCACTGATTGAGTTGAAAGTGAGAAGGGACTATTCAGTTATTGAGAGTTATTATTTATATAAAAAACATTACATTTCATCCAATTAGTTCTCTGCCAAGTGCACTTTTATGTATTTGACTGAAACAAAATAGTGCTTGGCTGAAGCAGAATTTTCGAAAAGACTTGAGATCTTCAGTTGAACAGTGAACTGGCAGAGAAGCTGCCACTTCCCTGGACAGTTTGTTTCAATAGTTACCTCCACTCAGAAATATTTGTTCTCCATAGAAGTTATTTCTGTTTGGGCTTCTTGAACTTTAGGTCATGGATTCTTATGTACCTTTTAAACTATCTCTGCTAAAAACTGGAGCAAGTAGTCTGATACCAGACTTTCTCACATTTGTCACGGTAACAGAATCACTCATGTGCATATGATTCCTCTGTCTATGAAGCCAGGATGAGACAGTCACCACAGTGAAACCTTGAATAATGCTGTGTGTGTTTGATGCCAGAAGGTTTTTATGTTACTGTCTCCCAGGATGAATCATTTTCCTTAGTCCTTTCCTTTCTACACCAATGACTATTAATTCATTAAGTCTTAGTTTGCAAATTTCTGCATTTCTGACACCCTTACGTTCACATCTCTCTATGCTTCAGGATGAGATGAAACCCATTCTAGAGATGCATAACTCCTTTTTAATTATAAAATTAAATTTTATAAATTACAGAATTATAAAACTCTGCCCTGTAGACCTCTGGAAGTTATGAGATGAATCCCACTTTGGTACTGAAAGAAGTTTGTATATGATGCAAGCAATCACAACTGCTCTTTTTTTTTCCCTCTGAGAATTTTTGTGTTGAATACATGTATTCTTTCAATTGTCACCGTGGTTATCGAAAGCAGGATAATCTGAAGTCTATTTAATCTTAATAATAGATCTGTGTAGACCTTCCTGTCTGGTGAGATCCTCAAGACTAAAGTCATTTAAGCTAAAATCAAACAGCCAGAAACTAGGTTTTATTAAACTGAAATCTAGACAATCTATTTACAATATAGAAATTCAAAGGAATTACGTAAGAAAAAACAGATACAAAAATGTTTCTACAATATTCAGTGTGCGTTCCTGGTGCGTTTGCAATGTTGCCTTCAAGCAGTAGAATTATCTTGTGTTGCAGAATGCGCTTCTTGGTTGCCTCTAGTCCTGAGGAAGTGTTTTCCTGCACCTTTGAGGTCAAGCTGTCTCCTTTCCCTTTAATCTTTCAGTCTTGTTGTGTGAGTTGTAGGAAAATTCCCAGTTCCTTGTGTGCTCATCCTTTGGCACGTGATTCTCTTTGGGGTGTTTTCTTCCCTTACAATGCACAACAGCTCCCCA
Source organism: Rhagologus leucostigma (assembly GCA_013397725.1). NCBI lineage: Eukaryota > Metazoa > Chordata > Aves > Passeriformes > Rhagologus > Rhagologus leucostigma. The sequence goes on along the minus strand of VZTD01003430.1, from coordinate 3,751,368 downwards.
GGGAAGGAGCGATCTCATCTTCCCTCCGCACCATCCATCTGGTCGCTTCTCCTGAAAGGGACATAGCATAAGTTTGGAATGAACAAATCAGATGTTTTCATTCGCGCTGAGAAGCACAAGTGTTTGGTGGTTGGTTTGTTTGGTTTCGTTGTTGTTGGTGGTTGTTTTTTTCTTATTGCCTGTTTTGTTTGCTGGTTTGGTTTTTTTAAGTACACGTGCACTTGTTGAAATTTTTTAAAGGGATTAAACATGTTGCCAAATGCCCTTTTGTTGACAGTGCTGTCTTAAAAAGTTGTATTTTAGATAAATGGAACACTGCAAGAGCAGCTGGTATTACTTATCTTCATGTATATTTAGTGTGTATATATAAAAAAAAATCTCAGAAATTTTAATATATTTTATAATCTAATGTTTGGATTAGAAAGATTAGTGTTATAAGTACTCAAAGGAGTTTTTCATGCTGTTCTTATGTGGGAAAGCAAATAAAGAGGTGGGTAGTGATCAAATGATGAGATAGCTATGTAAGGAAAGAGGCTAATATTTATTTTGTTTTGTTTGTGAGGAAAGCCTACTGTGTCATAGATTAAGATGTGCTTTCTAAGAGATGATAAACTTCCTTTCTGTGGTTCTGGACAAGTAGTATTAGAGTTCTTTGTTAATCTTGATGTTGAGCAAATTGTTTACTACTCATGTGATAGTGCTTCTTGTTGGATGTCTTCATCACTGTTAGTTGTCTATGCCCTAGGAGCTGTGTGGATTTTCTCTAGGAGAGTGCTGCTCTTGCATCTGTTTTTGTCAAGTATTTCAGTACTGATTCTGTTTGAGAAACAACGTTGCCCAGCACAGAGTTTCTTGAGAATTACATAATTGTATTCTTGTAGTTGCTATAGGGAAGAGGGCTGTTGAGAGTAAATTTGCCTAAACATTGGAAAGATTATTTGATATTGAGTTATTAAAAAAGAGCAAATTAATTGTCTAGTTGTCATGGTTGTTTCCTGTGTTAACAAAAGTTGTTTGTAAGGTGGCTGTTACTGAGTTGGTTCCATTCCTACTCCTGGGGAATAGCTGTCATCAGGGATTTTGTGGTAACTGGTCAATATTTGGTGCATAGCGTTTGGACAGATTTTCACACTCTTTCCTTTGGATTATGAATTTTTCTTTGAGCTTTTATTTGTTGATGTAATATTCTTAGGAGGTTTAAATGTAATTTTGTCATATGACTGGAATAAATGTCTAGACCGATAGTTAAAAACGCCCACCATTCCCTCTTTATTTTGGCAATCAAATACAAGTGAAATACATAGTCAGATTTTTTCCTCCATTCTGCTTTCCAGGAGCAAAATGCTTTTAAGTGCAGCTCCAAGATTTATTTTATGATATGAAGCAACAACAGCAGCAAGTTGATATTGTGGGTTAGTAACCAAGTCAGTGAAAGACCAAGTTTGACTTAGTAAATATCTTCAGTGCCACTGTCTGAAGTTTCCTGCCATTTTACCACCTGCAGTAGCCTCTAATAATCCTGTGCAGGCTCATCCTTTGTCTGCACTTAGCTATCTTGGGCTCATGGATCACTGCTCCATGTGCTTTTAGTTCTCTACATGGAGCATGACCCTGGTCTTTGGTATTTGTGTTTCTTCTAAATCTGTATTAATAAGCCATCACAGTGATCTGTCACACTTGAAAAACCCTAGCAGATGTAAAGCTAGAAAATGCACATTTCTGAGCAGTAACAATCAAAGAAAGAAGATCTCTGTGACTGTGTCTTAAAATAGCACTACCTTATAATCATTTCTGTGTGACAACACCTGTGGATTTTTCACTTCCTGGTTTACTTTAGAGTTTTCTGATTTTTTTTAAAAAAAGATCGTGGATACTGTCTGAAAACTCTTTCATGAATTCCTAACATTTCCTGCAAATCATTTGATACTCCTTATGGCTTCTACTGAGCAAAGCTGCCTTTATCTGAAGTGGTGAGTCATTGAGGCTGTGTAAGGACACTCACCATTTCTCTTACCTCAAAAATTATCAAAACAATTATATTTCATCCATAAGGCTGATTATTAAAACTAAGCTACTGACTTTTCTTTGTCATGGTCACCATGGCCAGTAATATACAACAGAAAATTTGGGCAACACTTTTTTTTCTGTAGAAATAGGAAAAACTACTTACGAGCTGACAGAGAAATTTTTTTAATTTTTTTTATTATTTTTAATTGGTAAACTTTGTGTTTTCAGTTATTTTTGTCAATGTTTAATAGAAATATATTTCTATAAAGTATAAGGAGAGTACACTGATTACTTACATGACAGGTACAGAAAAGACTTTTTTAAAGCTAGTGAAAAAGCATTTGAAAATGGTTAAAAATGTGGCTGTGTGGTTGTACATCTGCTTGTAATGATAGAGGATTTTTTTTTCTTTTTTAATGTTTAAACCTTAACTTTGTACTTTTTCTTTAAACACCTGATATGGTGGGTGAGTACATCCTGATTGAGAAGAAAAATATATTTAAACTCCCAAGAAAATGCATGGGTTTTCTTTTCTAATATGCCTACTAGTCTAAGTGTTTTTTGTAAATTGGAAAACTGTCTTAAGAGGAGCAGACCCTTTATCTGTTCAGTTGTCTGTATATAATCCATTGTATTAGAACTACTCCATCATTAGTTCTGTTGTAATTCTCTTTAAACTCTGTGTGCATGTTACTTTGAGTATTATGTGTCTTTTATAGTTACTGATTTAAAACTAGTTACCCGGTGATGCTTTAAATTAATTTTTATGCAAAGCCAGAATAGGCTGTTTCAAGCTCAATTACCTTGTAAAAGAAAATCCAGTTTATATAGTTTGAGATTAGAATGTAGATAAGGTTCTTCTGGTTGATTGACAGAAGGTGAGAATTACTGCTGCTGAATAATTTGGGTAAAATATTTAATACCATAGTAGATGTTTTAGTCAGTGTCTGTTACCTTGTGTAGAAGCATGGGGGTAAAGACCAGAATAAGTGTATGAGAATGAAAACTACAGATCCATAAATTCAGTCATTACATTAACGAGAGAAGCTTGTCTGATAACTCTGCTGATAAACATAGATCTACTCTAATTTGATTTATCTCAATGTTTACTGCTTAAATATTGTGTCATTGGAAGTAGTTACCTAGCAGGGATATGCAGCCTGCTCCTCTTGCTTACGCACAAGGGGTAGCCTTGGCTAACGAGGCTTGTGCTTCCAGTGCTAGTGAATGCTGCCAACAGCTTGACAAGACCACTTCAACTGTTGTTAGGAAATATATTTGTCCCAGCCTCACACTGGTTTTTGGTCACCTCCCAAATTTCTCTGCTTTTGTTCTGTTGCATCTCTTGCTAGTGATCAAACTTGTGGTTTATCAAGAATTTCAGGCAATAAATCATGGCGTCTGAAGTTCAGATGATAGTATTAAGAAAAGTGGTTCAAACTTAGGACTTTAGCGCTGTTATGGAGAAATGTTTAGCAATATTAAATATTCTCAAGCTTATGAAACCAACTCTGAAATTACTGTTTCTGAATTGGGCCACCTTTTACTTTTAGAATAACTATTAACATTTCTATAAACACTTTGAATAGTTTTTCTCTAGTTTTTTATTTCTTCCTAAAAGCCACAGAGATTTAAAAAAAAATCTTTTTCCGGGTGGTACTGTTTGGACAAAATCAAGTTAGTAATTTTGACTAATCTGCAAATTTTAACAAATGAATGTCATATAATGTTTTTCTTTTCATGATGCTAAGTTCTTTATCCTCTTATTTGGCCAATGAAATGCTATAACCCTAAAAAGAGAATCTCTAGTGTATTAGATAATTGCAATTTAGTATTTGATAGTTCATGTTTTGTAGTATAGACTTGCATGGCTGTGAGTCGGTTTGGAATTTTTAGTTTTTAATTGCTAATTGGTCTGGAACATTTGTTGGATGAAGGACACTGTCTTGGCTGCTGTTTGAATTGTGCAGTAGGAGGTGGCATGAAGAAACTGGTTTTGACGCTACAATTGAAATATCTCTTTAATTTGTCTTTGATTTCATTTAATCCTCTAATTTAGTAATGTTTCTCATTTTTTGAGACTGTTGTTTCCCATTGTTGTTTATAGGTCAATAATGACCGACTTGTACTACCTCAGTCAAACAGATGGAGCTGGAGATTGGCGAGAAAAAGAGGCCAAAGATCTAACAGATTTGGTACAGAGGAGAATAACTTATTTACAGGTAAGAGGATAGAGCTTTTAAATCAAGATAAACATTTTTTTCTTCTTATATACATAGCACTTAGCTAAAACCTTGCAATAGAATAATTACATCGCAGTTTAAAGTGAATGTTGGTATATGAACGAATTATGTAAAAAAGAAATTATTACATTTGTTTCAAACATTATTTTATATGTATATGGAAGGTAACATTCCAAGGAAATCTTTGGGGTCTGGATTTTTGTTGCTGGTTATTTTGATTTATTTGTTTCTTTGTTTGTGGGGTTTTTTTTGGATCCATGGTTTTTACTGGGCTGTACTTTGCTGTTTGAATTCTTCATTTTATTGTAAAAGATAATTCTCTGGTTGATTTTTTTTTAATTCTTTAGAGTGTCAAAAGGCGTAAATATGTTTGCATAGTTTTAAAAATAAAAATATAAAAGTCCTTGTATCAAACTTCTGAAATAGCAGCCCATTTTTAAAAACATAAGCATATTTGAAGTGCTTGTATAGGGTATTGTCTATTTCTAGATTGTTTCAACAGATGTTTGAGACTTCTCTAGATGCTCATATTTTTGAGTGTAGAAGGCCTTTTTAATATATGTGCTTGTGTGTGTATAAAATTTAAATAAAACTTGATCTGAAGGTGTTGGGACATTTTTTCATGACTGAATGCATGCAGCTGTTTATGTAGTGATCAAAAAGATATTTAATGTAGTCTGTTTTATTTGTGCTTGGTTTATTTTTTATGGTATGTGTGCAGCTGTTTTGTATGGTCACTCCTAATGCCTGATCTTTTCTCTTGTGTAAGTAGCTGAATTTGTTTCTCAGATTTTCATTATTTCACAGTTCAGCTGTTGGAACCGTCTCTTCTGTGACCAAGCTATATATTTATTGCTTGTTAAATAAAAAAGGACACCCTTCTGAGGAAAAAACATCTCTCTAAATTGTACTGGAGTCATCACTTTATAGTATTTCTTCAACTCCTTTCTGAGAACTGTTCCTTATTTTTTCATTTGGATGTCATTGTTTGACAGTAGTATACTGTAAGTGCTTTTCATGCTGATAAATATAGCCTTTCTCTACCTTTTCCTCCTCTTTCACGATCCATTTGTTGTCTTATGTAGTAATATAACCGTGCAAGTCCTCAAAAAGAGCACAAAGTTACTCACTTTAACAAATGTGCACCAATGTAAAGCAGTCAAATGGTTCAAAATTACACACATATATATACCTCTATTAATAATAAAGCTGTATTAAAAAATAAAATAAAATTAAAAATTCAACAACTCTTGCCCCTCAAGTCGATGCCAAAAAGAATATGGGACATATTTGTAATTTTTTTTTTAGTTAAGTATGAAAGTACTGTATAGCATTTTTCTGGTACATGTTGAACAGTGACAGCTGCATTATTTTGGGACATCTCCCTGGGAAGTCATTTAGCTGAATGATTGTGAATAGTGATGACTGCTTCTTCATTTGGATGACATTACCATAAATTTGATTTAATGAGGCTACATGTAACTAGTTCCCTGTAGTTAGAGCAACATTTAAAAAGCTAGGAGCTTATATTTAAGGAAAAGGCTTTATTTTCAGAGATGATTTTTATCAAACAGTTGAAGAGAATGTGCAAGAGAAGTCAGATTAGAGCACCTGTAGTACCATAATCAAGTGAGTAAATGATTATGAAGGCAGCAGTTTTCTGTCCCTTCTCTTTTGTGCTTATTTTTGTTCTGTTTATTTTAGGAAGTTTGTGATTCAGCATGCAGTCTCACAATAGCAGAGTATTTTTGCCTCTGATTTAAAAGAAAACCCAAAACTTTTTTTTCAGCTTTGAAGGTTAAAAATATAATCAGGTGAGAAAGGTTACTAAGTACTCAAAACCACAGCAGTTATACTAGTCATAGTTTGCCGTATTCATACTATTTCGTTGGGGCTTTTTATGTATGCAAAGAAAAGAAAATTGGTCACAAGACTTTTTTCTGAGCTCTCTGGATGTGGCAGTGGTTTTGGTGATTTAATGTGGCACTTAGATTTTTCTGTCTTAAAGTGTATTAAATCCTCTCCCTCACATTAAAATTGCTGATACATATTTTTAATAAAGGGGCTCATGTTAAATGACAATAACAATAAAAAACGCTCTGGGCACTTTGCACACGTTCAAAGGGATGCACCCCTCACAACTGTGAGTCTTGAAAAGTTTGAACTTGTATCCTTTAATCAATCAAATCAAATGTATGATATATTTTTAGTGTAATAACCACTTAAGAAAGTGTGATCACTGCTGATATCTGTGTGAAGTTTTCTCTAGGATTTCTGCATGTGGATTGAGGAGCACAGTGTGTTTAGTCCATCTGCATGCTGAGATGTTTTACTCAAGCTGAAGCTTGTGTGTTGTAGCAGAGTAGGTGCAAACTAGAGGAATTAACAGAGGAAGGTTTGAGATCTTTGCCTCTCAAACCAAGTACCTACTATTTCTGACTAGGGAAGGAAGAACATTTTCTTCCGACAGCTGGAAGAAACTTCTGGTAGTTTGTTTGGGTTTTTTGTTTCTTTCTTTGGATTTTTTCTGCTTCCAAAGTCTTGAGGGGAGCTGATATGAAAAGGAACAATTACAAATGACATCACAAAGAAGGGGAATAGAAGATGGTGTGAATTACATTTGTGAAAACTAGGATGAGAAACACCTTTCCTTGACATCATTCTCTAAAAAAAAAATGGGATTTTCTGAAGATTTTGGGTGGGACTCTCTTCTCTAGCAGACTGTGTAGCATCAAAGAATAAAATATTTATTGAAAATACAAAAAAAGAACAACTTTGTTAATGAGCATCATACTGTGTTTATGAGGTTACTTAGTAAATTGTAGAAGACTGCTTTCCCACTCCACTCTAATCTGTCGTGATTCATTGGATTAAGTACATTTCTCTGAACTGTTTTAAATTCAGAAATGACACAGTCATTTCTCATATAGTAAAATGTATTTTAAGGAGCAGAGTTTACTTTTGCCAGTTTGTCATGTGTTTTGATGGTTGGCTACACACTTGGAAGCACTGGTAGATGGTGAGGCATTGAAGCAGCCCTTGGAACATCATCCCCATCTGAGTCTACTTCCTGTGACCAAGCCAACCAAGAGCCCTGGAAGAAGAATACAGTGGAAACCCTAAATTTTGTGAGAGCAACAATGTATGCCCGTGTTGCTGTGATGAAAGACTATTAAATCCGTCTTGCCACTTGCAAAAATGCAATTTTATTTTAGATGGCATTCTCTTCCATAGAAATATATAATTGTAACCATTTTACTATTCTGAAACTTTGTTACTATTTTCAGTTGCATTGTTCATAGAAGTAATTCTGAGAAAGATAAAAGACATAAACTTTGTCATGACTTGGTAATCTAATCTTCTATGTGTTGAAGTATGTTTTGTGTGATTGGTCAGCTGTGGGTTTTTTGTTTGGGATTTTGTGTGGGTTTGTTTAATTTTTGTTTGTATTTTTTTGGTATTTGTTTTTAATGCAGTTGTGTGGCTGTTACGTTACAGGGCTTGACATTCCTGGACGTCCCTTCCATCCCTCTCTTGATTATGTAGATCATTACAGTGGAGATAGGAGTGTGTGATGAGTAGTGTTGTTAGGGTTGAGAACACAGAGTGTACTGCTCATTCAAATCAGGGGTTTATAATCCTTTTCTGTGACTTGGTGCCAGGAGGAATACTCTTCTGTCAGTCTTAATTGGTTTTGAAATTGACTGTTATCCATTATCAGCTCAATTCTTTTACTGGTTGCTTTGGTTGGCGGTTTTGGTTATGAACACCCAAGCTATTCTGCTGCTTGAAATGTAACTTTTCTTCCTTATCAATGGTTAATATTTCCACCTTTTTCCAGAAACATCAGTTGAAACTGCAATATATCCAAGTATCTCTACTTCCCTTTTTCTTTTTAAATTCTCAATAGATAATTAAAGCTCAAACACTGCTTTGTCTTTTTGCTACTTGAATATAGAAATTTGAAAATAACCCACAGTCGTAAAGAAATTAGTTAACTAGCTTCCTTTTTAAGTTGCAAACTAATACTAAGATATATATAGTTTTTAGTTAAGTCTCCAAATAATGTTAAAACCCAAGTAAGTGCATTATATTAACATGGGTAAGCAGCCACGCCATCAAATTATGTTTCATTATGTGATTACTACTTGATTTCCAGAATATGTTCATAAGCTATTGTATGAAGCTTGCTTTTGCATGGAAGAAAGTTAGAAGGGCACACCTTGACAATACTTCAAATATGCCATTGATTAAATGCTTTCGTTTTAGAGGACACAGGCATTTGGAGATAATGGCAAGTGTAGAAAGCATTATCTGTGAGAATTTTCTAAAATTTCACAGAGATTATTATCCCTTTCAAAAAAAATAGTGTTGTGGCTTTACCGGGGCTGGCAACAGAAGTACCCCCCTAGACACTCACTCCTCTTCCTCCCTGGTGGGACAGGGAGGAGAATCAATGGAAAAAAACCTCCAAACAAACAAAAAAACCCCACAACGAAACCCCATCATGGGTTGAGATAAGAACAGTTTAATAACTGAAACCAAGCAAAACATGATAATGCTAATGACAGTCGTAATAGTAAAAATATAGTACTGCTGATAATAATGATGTGAGGAAGTATTTTTGCATGGAGTTCTTTCTGTGTGGACTTGTACAGAATACTAGAAAGGCCATCTTTCTCTTCTGAAAGACTGTGGGAAATACATTTGTTATAGTTTCAAAGATACCTCTTAGGTTTAGTCTCAAGTTACCCACTAGATTTGTGATGACAAAAGTACTTATCTGAGGAACAAAAATTTGGAATGGAAATTTTATTTAATTTAATATTTTTGTACCTAGTTAGGCTTTGAATCAGGTGTATTTAAAATGAAAAAAAAATGCTGAAGTTATAGCACATGTTGTAGAGTTTTGGGTTTGTTTCTGTTTTGGGTGTTTTATTATTCTCCCACCCCTGACTCCACGATCTGAATTGTCATCTGCTCCTTTACACAACTGAATGCACAAATTAATTTTCTTTTAAAGTATTTTAGGACTCAGAATATTCAGATTAGCTTTAAGATCATTTGAAGGAGGGATCTCAGTTCTCCAGACAGGGATCATTGTTTTTTGAAGATTTGATTTGATTGTTGCAAATTTACAGAAAATTTTATTTAAAGTTGTTTAGATGTGAAAGAAACAGAATTTATATTGATGCTCAAATGTCAGTATTCTCGCAACTTACCTGAAACTTTCATCGTAGAGATTTTATGGCAGACCTTTCTGGAATTTAGAAGTATGTCTAGAGCCTTGCAAGTATGAATGTGTACAAAAGAGTACTATATTTTTCGTAAAGAAAAACTTCTCTTGATTATGTTGTTGTGTTGTCCACATACCTGAAAATATTTATTAGTTTATACTTTTAAACATAGCATTCATATAATGTAGGCATTTGCCTCCTGTCTTGTGGTTTCTTGGTTTGTGGAAGTGAAGTATGTTATTTTATGGAGAGTGTATGCAGATTAAAATTCTGTCCTTCATCAGTCTGCTCAGGTATGTGTTTTACATTCTGTATTTACTATGTGGTCAGTTAGCCTGGGAAGCAGTCCGTTAATAAGCATTTGTTTTATTCTGTACCATGTAGACAGACAGAAATTTTCTTTTATTGGATGACATGCATGCTTATTGAAATAGAACTAACAAACTTGAAAAAATGCCAAAGGAAAAAGCATTCCAACACTGAGAATCACGTTGATGAAATGTTGATGAAATGTTGATGAAATGTGAACTCGGAGTCCAAATGTTGGCTTATTCTGACAGATTTACAAATGAGAAAGTAATTTAAAGTCTTGAATGTATTCTATTTTACATTAGGATAGTGGAGTATGTTCAATAACTGTTCATGTTCACAGTGAAGAATTCACATAAAATTTTCATGGAGCTGAAGCTTACTCATCCATTTTAATAGGAGATGTATTATAGCAGGATGGCTTCTGTGATTTATGACATTTGCCAGTTTTTCAGAAAAATGTACGCCTTTGGTGTATCTTCTCTTCAGCTTCACTTTTTCATCCATCCTTGCAGAACCCGAAGGATTGCAGCAAAGCTAAGAAACTTGTGTGTAACATCAACAAAGGCTGTGGCTACGGCTGCCAGCTTCACCACGTGGTCTATTGCTTCATGATCGCGTACGGCACCCAGCGCACGCTGATCCTGGAGTCGCAGAACTGGCGCTACGCGACCGGCGGCTGGGAGACCGTGTTCCGGCCTGTCAGCGAGACCTGCACCGACAGAGCAGGCTCCACCACTGGCCACTGGTCAGGTAAGGCTTCATCACTCACATCGTTTCTCCTTGGTTTTTTTGCAGCTTCATTCAGGTAGAATTATTTTGTTGTCTCTTTCATATGGTGTGGAGCATGGTAATTATGACTGCAATTGTGTACGTAAGCATCTTTTATATCTTATTTGCACATTGTATTGAAAATAAAATTCCTTGGTAGGATAGCTCTGCTGAGTTTTTTTGATACAAAAGTTTTGTATTTGAGATTTAAATTATAATTTTTGAGCAGGCTGCTACTGTGTTCTGCCAGATATTCATCTAATTTTCGTGGGGAGAGAGTATTAAATAGAGGCTGTTGTTAATAAACTTTTTAAAAAGGAAGGGATGTTTCCAATATTAAGCAATAGAAATATAGAAGACATGGTATCCAATAGTTACTCACACCCCAACAAAATAAAGAACTAGTTGAAATAATTCCTAATACAAGCTGAACAGATCCGAAATTCGTGTTGTAAAAACAATGGCAATGTTAAATATGAATTTTATTCGTACATCAGCAAGTTGGTCCATTCTTATATCATGCTGAACAATTTGCCTAGAATAAGTAGATGGGCACTGATATTTGGAGGATAAGGTAGCTTTGTTTTTGTCAAAGTAAACAGCATTTGTTTTAAATGACATCTTTCTCCATGTGATTGATAGTCAAAACGTATCAACATCTTCAGTCTTTTCACTAGGACGCTGCATATCCAGTGCATATGGAATCTTAAAGTAACTATTAAAGTTTTACAGGTCTGAAATTAACTTAATCAGGTTTACAAAATCCAATTTACCGATTGCATGTACACTTGTGTGTTTACACATTGAAACAGCATTTGCACATTGAAATAGCATCTGTTCTTCCAAGCTTCAAGATGCTACAAAGTGTAGCTTTGAGAATTCTAGTGGGGTTTGTGAATGAGGTTTTTTTTTGCAAAAAATATTTCTTAGAAATGATTGGATGTTGTATAAAAACAACTATAAATGGAAAATGGATATTGAGAACTCCAGATGAAGTTTTATTCGTGTTTGGCGAAGTTAGTAAGTGAAACTGCCATCTGGACATGGTTCTCAGCAGGCTCCTCTACGTGACTCCAGAATTTAGATACAGGCAGTTTTGTGAGCAACTTTTTAGCACAGTAAGCTGGAAAACAGTGTTCTGGAGCACTCATGCACACATGGTTTCAAAAGATTATATATTTCCATGAAAATCTGTTTAAATAGATGATGATTTCATGCAATACAGGCTCTTGCTGGTGAAAGTACAAATAATGCTTCATTTTAGCTCCTTACAGTTGGTTTCTTTTTTTTTTTTCTTTTCAATTAGTTTCTACATCAGGGTAGATCAGAATAGTTTGAAGGTTGAGCACATGAAATATCCTGATGCGATCAATTATTTTTTAAATAATGAATGCCACTAATTTAAGTTTGGTTGTTCTAGAGCTAGAAGACATCAAGCTATGAAAGACAATCTTTCTGTAGTTAGCCTGTTGGCCAGCTGCACATGCTATAAACTGTTAAATCCTGATCTTGTGCAATGGCTTGGTCAGTGAGGATGAACGATACTGACAGTCGATCTCTTTATTAGCCTCAGTGTGGCTTCAGTAGGAATCTTCACTGGATACTTAATTGCCGGTAAATTGTATCTTGCTGAAGACTTCTGTGTGCTTTTTATGTCTCCCTAAATTTATATAGATTTTTATTTACTTGTATATCTATTTATTTATTCCCTGTTTTTACAGGGACGAATAGGTCTGAAATTCTTAGCTCTATTTAGAGCAATTTGTTTGCAAAACCACACGTTCAATTTTTTTTTCTCCACAAATTCTGAAATCAGCATGGGATTTTCTAGATTTTCAAAATAAATGCATTAAAATGCATTGACATTTATCAATTTTAATTTTTCATAAACAAAACATTTCTCATATGTAGTGTAGGGATTTTTCATTATTTTTTAAAATTATGTTTCAAAAATATTCATACAAGTGAATAATTATAGCAAGTGTTCAATGTAAATTATAGAAATAGGCCAACAAGTCAGAAAAGTGTATCATTTAAGACATGCTTTCATGTAATTTGCAGACCTGCATAGATAATAAGTTAGTAGAGTGTGCTTCATGACAAAATTGTTTAAATTTGTACATATATCTTTCTTCTTTTTAGTTAAATTGCCTCTGCTTGAAATTTAGTTTTATTAGCAGCACAAAATTTTGAAGTTTCTGAACTTTATCTTCAGTAAAATAATGTAGATAGTAAAACCCTCTACAAAAAATTAAGAGGCTTATACAAGCTGAGAATACATATAGTTTTTCTTTAAAAAAATTTTCTGTGTCCAGTCCTCTCCTAACTAGGTATAAAAGCTAAACTTGTTTTTGCAATTTGAGAAGTAGAGTGAATTTTAATGGACAAGCTGATATTTGTCTGATAGCAGAAGATTAGTAAGACATGTTGTCATCTGTGAAGAATTAGGGGGCATCTCAGCCCATGTCATGTCTTGCAGGAGTTGTTCTTTGTGTTTGACATGGTAGTTTTGTAATCAAGTTCAGCTTTTCTGGCTTAAACATATTAAAATCGTTGAGAATTCTATTGCAGATTAGTGTAAATACAGCAGTTATTTTACACTGTGGCATAAGGTTTCCTTTTCCTTTTTTTCACTCATACTGTCATTCCAGAGAAAAAATCTTAAGAGATTGTTGTATACGTGCTCTTTTTAGTTCTAAAATTCTATCTTGCCTGTAATTGCGTCTTTCTTGTAGTTCAGTTTTCCTTTGATATCTATGGTCAAACTGTTTGTGATTAATTTAGGTTGGAATTTTAATAAGAAGCATGGATGATTTCCTAGCAATAAGAGCCAAAATAGAGGGAACTTATGAAGACATATTTATCATGAAATTTTTGATTAATTTTCTTTAAATTAATTAGTTAGCCAGGTCATAATGTTCTGTTATCATTGCTGCATGCTAAAATGGAGTCTCTTCTTATCATTTTTTTCTTGCTGATTTATGATGTTATGGTGGCATTCTCCAATAATATATTGAAAGAGGACTATTAAATAACTAGACAAAAAAAAAATCATACAATAAATGGAAAGGAAAGCAGATTAATAGGAAGGACAGATTAATGTACTGTTAGAAGTCATATCTGAATTTCATGCTGGAGAATGAAGGGAGGTGGAGGTAAAGAAGCCATCGACATGCTTTGAATGACAGCATGTGCTCCTTCCCATAAGGCCTAAAGACCAGGAAGATGAAAGATAACTTGAAAAAGGAAACCTGAAACAAAATTTCCTTCAGTTGTCCTTGGATATTGATTTTGCTGCCTCTAACTATGGTTTGATGAATGAATGCTTTGAGGAAGGGGTACCCAGAGGGGAGAAAATGGCAGAGCTCTTCATTTGTTGGTAGTGCCAGCTTTTAAGTATTAATTGAACTACAATCTTAAAATATGAATTAACTAATATGTTTATATGTATAATTCAAGAACGAGGATACTGTGGGCACACAAAATGAATGTTTAATTTATTAAAGCCTATCTGGCAACAGTAATCAAAAGGACTAAATAAAAATTGCAAAATCAAACTGTGAAAAGTTGTACAGAATTAATTGCAATAAATTAAAAAGTTTCACTCCACGAACTAGATATTCCTTGACAGTAGTTTTTTTATGTAAATCAGCTGAATATTTAGTATTGGCCTAAAAAAACCCTTTAACTTGCATACAATTGTATGAATTATGTTTTTGCTCCCATGTCTCAATCTTATTTATAAAATCTTGCAGAAAAAATGGATTCATTTCTACTTCTAATTCTTAATATTGTTTTTATATGGTGACTTCCATTATTTACATTTTAATTCAAACAAGTTCCATTTCTGTGAAGCAAGCTGGAGAATGGTGATTGGAGAGAACAGAGTGTAAAAGCAACCTCTGTATTTTCCCTTTTTTTCAATTGTGTTAATCTTGAAATCAAGCTACTGATATTGTGTAGATTTTTTTGTCCTCAAGGTGCCTTGTAAGATACTCTATGTAAAGACATTTGTCTGTGTAAACACGTAAATATATTTAGGAAGTGGTAACTTTTAAAAGCACCTTGGAATTCTAATGAGGTAGGTCTGAGTTTTCAGAGCAGTGCAGTAGCCTAAGAGAGCAAAGTGTGTTCCTTATTCATGTCTAAGTGGAGGGTTATTGAATAATAGCAAGGAGTTATTTTCACCTTGCAGAGCAAAGACAGGCTGCAGGACACTGTCTGCTTCTGTTATCTGGCCTTCAAAATGGGTGTTGATAAATATGAAAGGATTCTGAAAAAGACCTACACTGATTCAAGGACATAAAAATCTGCTTTACAGTAGGAGATTAAAAACCATGAATGAGTTCTAAAATACAGCATGTTTTAAAAGCTGATCCTGCTACATTTTATAGGTATTTCTATACGGGAAGTATTTCTACTTTTAGAAAAAGATGTGGCTGGACAATTTTGATTGGAAGTGAGGTCTGCTTTTTAACAACAACTCGCTGCTGCTGTTGACCCCTATTTTGGCAACTGGTCCTGGAGCAGAAAGGCAAAAAAATTGCGTGATCTGCAATTGGAATTACAGGAGATGCAGTCTTTTCTTGTAACTAGCTTTATTTCTTTTGGGGTTTTTTTTTAACACAGAAGAATGATTGACTTTGCTCTTTGAGTGGGTATGAGGGGGTATTTTTGTTTGTGGATATGGGGTTTGTTTTGTAGTGATACTTTTAATATTGTCCTACAACTCATGTCACAAAGTTCACTTGTGCAGTCCCAAATCTGCAATACTAAACTAAATTAATTTGTATTTTAAGGAGGTTGTCATAAAGTACATCTCTGTGTTCTTTCACGCTATAATCAATCAAGCCAAGTTGATCCTAATGAAGCCATTTACATAGGCTAAATGTACCACTGGTTCTCATTTAATTATATGAGGAATTACAGCGAATCTATTCTTGATAAAAGAATGGTGTTATTGGAAGCTGTTTGCTGTGTCAGTGGCATTTTTTAACAGGATGGGAGATAAATGGAAAGTACTTCCATTTAAATACAGCCATTGTCTGGTAGCAGAAGTAAGAATGTCTGTATTTCTTTAAAGGTTGATGCTATCAATCAATGATGCTATTTATGCTATCTATCAAAAAATGTTCAGGAAGCAAAAATGTGGAGATTGTATACAGTGAGTTCTCCTTAAGTCATTGCTAATTTAGATTAAGATTTGATGTCTGTATAAAATGCTATTGACTGGTAATAGTTCCTTGCATGGGCGGGACCATAAGCAGATTAGCAAACTCTTTTTTCCATGAGAATTGTTTAACTGTGTTGAAGTGAAGGAAGGTAACCTAAGTGTGCTCACTGAAATAATTAGTTTGCAAATAGCAGGGGCTTCTTTCCCTACATTTCTAGATAAGGGGAAGCTGAAGGTGAAGACTTAGAAATCCGAGGAGTGCGTGGAAGTGGGGAAAAGGGTTCTTGGCTTTGTTCTGTGCAGTGGTAGGAATAATCGATCACATATTTGATCACAGATCCTATGCTGTTCATATGAAATACTGTACTTTGAAGCATGACTTTCCCTTTTTCCTAACAGATTGATGTTGCCTCCCCCACAATGTAGTAGCAAAACTAGTATTAGTAGGTTAGTGGTTAATTACAAACTTTCCTCATGAGCACTAAATCATGGATTATAAATTACAGATTGGTAAACCAGGTTTCCATTAAAAACTGGAAAAAAGGTTTTTGCTTAACTGTCACCCTTCTAAGAATTGTTTAATAAACAAAAAAAAGCTGCAAATTGGCTTAATATTAGAGTTCATTTGATTTAAGGTAACCATTCTTTACTTGAAAAGTTATTCTGCAGCATGCACAGTAGGGAAAAATATTAGTGTGTTTTGTACTCAAATGAAAAAAAATCAGGGTTTTTTTGAGTATGAGGAGGTGACATGAGGTAAGCTAAGTGTGTTAGGTCTCAAACAAACCGCAAAGTTTCAAATGTTAATCTGAGTTCTTTGGCTGCATAAATTTTAATCCAAACTGAAGCGTTCTTATGGTTTTGGGGAATTATAACCTGCATTCAAGTTTTGAATAACTTTCTAATGCATTACACTGGTCATTACAACGTTCTGGTTAAGTAATAGTACCTATTTTTAAGTAATCTTTAAATAAGGGTAATCTGAACTGGCAGCTGTGGAGTTCAATTCAAGTCATCCAAACCTTTCCTACGTCTTGAAAATGACTGCCACGAAATCCAGGTGGGAGACATCCCAGAGCACCACCAGCACTATGGGTTATGGCTCTGATACTTGGGAATGTATCAATTGTTATAGCAGCCATTCTTTCTCTTAATGCAGGTACTCTTAATTCTTTACAGTAGCACAATGTTGGGCGTTTCGTTTGTTTCAGTGTAACTTCACCAAGGTTTTTGTCTTTTTGCATTTGAGTAATGAATTAAAGAAGAACCTTAAAATGTCAGCTAATTCTCAAGATACGTTTCTTGTCTAGATTTAGAATGTCATAGTGAAAAGCCGCTTGCAGGCAAATGGCTCTGAATACAGTTTTTCCACCTTGTGGAATAACTGAAAGTTATACTAAGACTTTTAAGGCAGAAATAATTTCTTGCATTTTATGTTTTTGTTTCTCAATCTTTAGGCCTTTAGCCCACTGATTTATTTCCAGTGTTGTGAACAGATAAGAAATTTGAAAAGCTGCCTTTTATTGCATTGATCTCCTACCCACATTTGAAAACACACAGTAATTTTAATTTAACATTTAATTTAATTTAGCATCTCATATGAAACAATAAATATTTTATATTCAAAGAAAAAAATATTTACTATAATACCATATTTTTGGCGTTGCATGTCCATGAATGCTGTTGTACTAATGTTTTGTAGAGTAATATTCAGAAGATGTTTTCCTTTATCTGGTATTGCATAAATCCTGTTACAAACCTCAACAAAACAGGTGTTTTTTTTGCAAGTACCCTTAACTAAAGTAGTGGTTTTAAGTTTACAATAATGTGCAAATTAATAATAGTTTATTACTGTAATAGTTATGGAGAAAGCATCTATATTTCTATGTGATTTATCTTGTTTTTTTCTTAACACTTCCCATTACATTTTCTCTTATTACTGAAGATCAGAAAAATTTCCTTTTCCATTATTACAGGCTTACACTCTTGATTTTCTCCTTTCATGCTGGTAGACTATATGAAATAGAATGCATCCTTGTTTCTTTCAGATGCGTTGTTGAGGTGACATGTGCCTCACTGCTATGAATTCCAAACAACATAGAAGGTTTATTCTCTCCTGTTTTATTTACGGCTGACTAAAATGTCCTTTTGTGTACACATACCTGTGTTCCATCTGGACTTGCATATGGAGGTACTTTTACTAATTCATTGAAAGATGGGTCTTCCAAGTGTTCAAATTAGAACAATACAAGATTGGGAGTTATAAACCACTGCCTTGAAAAGACAGTAAATGTCTTGTCTAAACTGGGTGCACTTCTCTACTAGATGCCTGGACAGCCAGCTGCAAATATTAAGCTACATTGTCATGACCTGTTGGAAACTTTCAGGTCATGAGATATGAAATATTGTCTGCATGTTGGCTGCTTTTTAACATGCTTATACATGCCTGTTACAGGCTCGAGTGTATGTCCAGTCAGCATATGCATGCAAGACATGAGTCCCTGAAGCTGTTGAAGGATTATTATAAAAATAAGCTATCTTCTATTCCAGAAAAGATAACCAAATATTCAAAGCAAGTATTTGGAACTATTTTCAAGTATGTAACATTAGACTGAAATAGAGAATAAGCTTCAGTGGAATTGTTTAAAATCAAATCCAAAATTGTTTTTTTATCAATATAGATGTAGTGATTTTTTTTATGGTTTCCTGAGTTATTTGAACTATCCTTACGTATGATCTTACTTTTAAAACATCAGTTCTGTTTACTATTTACTTGAATGACTAGACCTGGATAGCGCGGCAAAATCCCTTGCATTTATAGAAGTGTATTTGCCTTTGGAAATACATTTTATGACATTTTCTGGTAGCTGGGGAATTGGAGCTCCTTTTAATGGGTAAACCGTTTTATATCAGCTGTTTAGATGAAATGGGGCGTTGTTCAAAAGCAGTTTGAATATATGAAGATAAAAGGAAAAATAAATTGCTAGTAAGCTTCTTGATTTCTGCTTAGTGTGATGGTCTCCTGACTGTTCTATGAAGTTGATTTGTGCAATCTCTTAATCTGTAAACTTTCCAGCTGACACGCTGGGTATCTGAACAATTGAGGAAGGGAAAAATCTTTACTTTTTAATGGTCTCTCAAAGTGACGTGACAATTGCCACAAAAAGCTTCTAGTAAGTGATGAGAAGTTTTCAGTAGAGTGAAACAGAAATATAGGTCTTTACAATGCAGCTTGCCTGAGCTGATGAAAAGGGTATGGAGGCTCTAATGGCACCAGTAGGTGCTACTGCTTTAGTTTTGTAAGAGACAGAGCTATTGCTAATGCAGAAATCATTACACTCAGTTCAGGCCTCCATCAGGTCAAAAGGGAAAACATTCAGTGGAATCTCATCACTTGCTAGGACAGTAAGAGCACTGTTCATCTTTACGCTATGGTTTTGATTATGGGTAGGATTATCAAAGAACTGGAATAACATGGGAAAAGAAATACTATTGCAAGATTGTCACTTGTGTTATAAAGACATGTTGGTAGTTCAGTAGCTCTAGAAGTTACAGTTTTTGCAGGAGGAGAAAGAAGACTACCATTAAAGTCTTACTTTTTAGGAGGGAGATGATAAAATAATGTCTTCATAGATTTATTTTAGACAAGTTTCTTGTGAGAGCAAAAGTTTTGTCGTCATGCTTTACCTTTTCTATCTGTTCTTGTTCTTTCTTTACCCTAACTTAGTTTAAGTTCTGAATATTGGATGAATTTTGGCCAAATTTGACTAAAATAAATAGGTCTTGTTAAGGCCTCTCAAAAGCCCTCAAAATAGATAGACTGGGTGTGTATACAGAGCCACTGAAGTCAACATTCAGGCCTGTGAGGAAGTGAGAGGCAGTGACTGATCACAGATGCCGCTTTTCAACACGCAAGCAGTACCCAGAGAGGTAAGAGACATGAGAGCAAGTGAGGGTAGTTGCAAGAGTTGTGCAGGAGAGGAGAGAAAAGAATGCAGGAAAAAAGCCTTGGAAGTGCTGGATTGAGAAAAGTAATAGAAGGCATGTTGGCATGTTTGAAAATATTTTGGTGTGTTCACTCCTGAAGGTATCGAGATTCAGCCCCTTGGGATGACAAACGGGACAACACTATCCATATGGCACGTGAAACCTGGGAAAAAAGGACTGTATTTTCAGTTTCTTTAGAACAGAACTGCACCAACTTTATTCAACACCTGTCTGCCTTAAAAGGCTTGGTTACATAAAGGATGATTAAAAAGTTAATAAGTGAAACACTAATGAGAAATAAATCAGAAACGAGGTTCAAAAATTTTGTATTAAAATTGTACAAAGCAAAAGCTTAGAGAAAAGAAACCCATTTAGATATATGAGTTGTATTTTATATTGACTACTTTAAAAGAAAAATATGATTTTTATCTGATGGCAATTCCATTTTATAATTCAACTATGGCATAAAGCTCTTATGAGGTAACTTTCTTTAAGTTTGCAAATGCCCAAAAGATAGTTTTAGGAGGTGTAGTCTGCATCATGGAACAGATAAAAGCATACTTTTACTTTCTTCTGAACTAGTTGACAATTCATAAAGAGCATAACACACTGTAACTTGTATCATTTTCATTTTTTATTGTATCTGATTTGCGAAGAAAAGCACTGAGATACCACTGATAAACCCTGAACCTGCTGTCCTTTGCAGTACGTAACAGGAACCAGCAGGACAATGAGGAGCCTTGAGAGAATTCAGCACAGTCCTCTGACCGTGTCCTGTGCTAATTAAACAGCTTTCCCATCACTCTGCCATATCTCCTGCAGCTGAAATTAGAATTGTTCACCTGGGTAGGGTTCCAAACTGGCAGTCAGTCTTTCAGGCTGTAGAGCTTGGTTAAGTAGATCTGTGATTGGTCTATGCAAGTTGATATCAGGTTAATTAAGTGTTACATATTACGGAAACAAAAGCAGGGAAGCTATTCCATTTTTACATCAGTTTATTCAGTTGTGTTTCTAGCAAGACAAACTGGAATTAAATTGAAATTCTCAGTTACAAGACAGGAATGTCCTTAGCCTGGTGTTCCTTGGCATACTTTTAAGGACTTCTTGAAAAAATACTTTGAAATTAGCTGGTGAATTTTGAAATGACAGGAGAATGAATAGCAAACAACTTTTCAGTTAACATTAACTAAGAGTAGTGATTGCGTGGTAAAATGTCAGCCTCCTTTCAGGTAAGAAATTAATGAACACCCAATTAAAGTACTCATCCAAGTGCAGGTGTGAGCCAATGTTCAGATGGCAGGAAGTAAGCTTAGCTAAAATGACAAAATTCCAAAGGTCTTTATAAGTCAAACCAACATTTTTCAGGCTTCCAAGAAAAAGAAGTTGATAAGAAAGATACAAATAGCAAAAGTTTTTAAATGAGATTTAAATTAGAGTAAATTTGAAAAGTAGACAGACGGTAAGGTTATGCCAAATCACAAAAATTATATAAGTCCTGAGGGCTATAAAATGATTAAGGCCCATTGGGATACTGCAGCAAAGCAAAGTTATGCTTTTTATAACACATGGAGCTCATTTCAGTATTTAAAAAGTAGTCAGTGGGTCTCCTGGAAATTGAAACTGTGTTACTGATGTATTAGTGATGAACATATCCAAAAACTGGTAATAAATAAGAACTAGATGGTGCAAATGGCATGGGTCATCTGAGTAAAAACCAGTTTCAGTCCAGGACCTTCCTCCAGAGCAAGTTGTTATGATAAGAATGAGTGTTTTCAACATTGCAGTACTTTATGACTGTTGCAAAAACACTCAATCTTTAGTTACTCAGTGAAGTAAAATCCAAAACTGTACTAAGTTGCAGAACTCTGGAAGACAGTTATTTAGGTTATTCCAAACCGAAAAATAGTACCTGGAATCGTATGAAAGTTAAGCTATAAACAGAATTATAGTGACAAATTTTGGCAACTGTAAAAGTAAAGTAAATCACATCAGAAGAAGTAACTTGAAGTATTGCTGACATGTAAGTGATGTATAACAATTCTAGAGATATCTTCCAACCTAAATAATTCTATGATTCTGTGATCAAATGCCAAAATTGTGCCACCACTGAGCAGGGAATTAGACCTGATTGACATGATGATGCTGTAATTTAAACTACCAACATGAGAAAAATACATAAAAAGTAGTACAGGTTATTACCTTTTATGGCTTATCTATTACTTGACAAAATACATCTGTGAAGGAAAACTCAAATATTTTACAAATTAGAGAAAACATAGCTAACAACTGAAGTGTAGATTAGAAGTTCATTCTGTATTTTTAACTTGGTTTCATTATCTTCAGTTGAAAATTCATATGAATCAGCAATGTGACTTACTGTTTTCTAATATATCTGCTTGTCTATTGATCTGACTGAGTTTTGGTTATCTCCTGTATCATTGATTTTGATTGCAGCTTATTTCTGAGTAAAATAAAATAATATCCTGCTGTCCAAAAAAGGATAACAGTTTTTTAGACTATGCCTATTGAAAATAGAGCAACCTCATTGCCTATTAGGAATCTTTTCACAAACACTGAAAAAAATAAGTGATCGTAGGGTAGGAATGCTGTCTTTTGCCTATATGGCTGTTACAGAGAGTTGTTTACTCCTTCAGGGTTACTAAAGAGTTACTCTGCACTGGTTTTGTCCAGGACAAAAGCAAACAGCTGCTGTAAGTTTTCCTTTTACTGCATCTGCTATCTCATACTTTTAAAAATCAGTGAAGACTAATAGGGAGATTTTCCTTAATTGTTCAGAATGATAATATAGGTAATAAAATCTAGAGAGTTGCCATGAAGTTTTTGGAATTGTACACATATCTGTGTGTTTGATTATGCAGATGATAATTGTATGTAAGCAATTAACAAACTAAAACATGATTGAAACAGCCATGACGGTATTTATGATGTGATTTGTAGTTTTTTTTAAAAACAACACTTGACCTAGTAGTTAATTTTGAACAATCAAATTGTTTGTTTTTCCTTAATGAAATATATTGCTTTTGTTTCTGATTTTGATTTGCAGCAAGTCTTGCAACTTCATTACTATTCAAAGAGTATCACATAGAGTTGAAAGCTGAAATTTGATTCTTTTTTCACAATCTTCTTTGATATTTGGTGATTTTGGTATACTTGAATATAGTTTGCTATATATGCTGAGAGTTTTCCTAGTTATTTCTGGACAGTCGCATTTTCTTCAAAACCTTAAGCCAGCCTATGGAAATTTTTAGAAGCACACTCTTATCCTTTAAATAGGATGGAACAATGTATTGAGTGCTTTTCAGGGTAGGAATATCAAATAGTAGGTCAGATTGCTCAATCACTTTATCAATAGCAAGATTTTCCAAATGACTGTCTTTATAGACCAACATATTTATTCAGTGATAGAACGAAGTTTAAAAGCTTGTCACTGATACTGCACTTAATAAAAATCCACCTTCTATATGCACCTTTGCATCACTTGCTTTTTCCCCTCAAAAGGTTTGCAGCAAATTTCCTTCTCTAGCTTAAGATTGAAGTCTTTTCTTTCTTCTCTTGGCTAAGATTGCTGTTGTTTCTTTTGCCACCCTGTTTCTTCTCCCATTCTCAATTGAGGGGGAAAGGATAAAAAGGATGGAACCTCAAGCATTCTTTCATACCATTCCCAAGCTAAACATTTCTTGTCTAAACTTTTGCCTGATACTTCACATCTGCACCAGATTTAGCACTTCCTTGGCTTCATGCTGCTTTTCTTTATTGCAGCTTTCTGAAGTCGTACTAATAAAGTATTATCCATCATATTATAAGACGATTTAAATGCTCAATATTTTTACTGAATTTATGAACTTTTATTAAATCTTCTCCTGTGGGTGTGATATAATAGGTGGTAAAAACATGAACTGGCTTCTTGAATTTAAAAGAATCATCCATACCTGTAGTATGGGAAATTCTTCTAAAGAATCCCTTTACAGTGATGTTGTACAGTACAGTGATGAAATATTGACATATAGAGACCCCTCAGAAGACAGATTTCCAACTCTGGTAAAAATGAATTGAAAATATATCCAAGCATAACAAACATTCCTTATTTAAATAACCATATCTCAGAGAGTTACTGCAGAATTTTGATTAGTCTTGCAACAATGTTCTAACCTTTGGGATCTTTAGCTGTTCTAACTCATTATTCCTTCCCTGAATTGATTTTTTAGCATTAAGATTTACTTGGTCATCAGCAGTTATATGAGTTTGATTTGCTTATATTTAAAGCAGTTTTCTTTCCTTGCTGGTGAGCACTAAAGGGAGAGCTAACCATCTTTGCTGGTAAATAGTGCAGACAGTGAAAACATTATTTTGGAGGAAATGAGCACACTAGAAATATTAGCTGAGATGTTCAATGCTTTAAAAATGTAATGCTTTGTTTTGTGTTGTCATGTCTTACAGTTTATATCAGTATATGAATGTAGCTTTGAATTATCAATTATGTAGACTGTTGTGTAATTTGTAAAAACTCCTAAAAGATGTTTTGTGGCCATTTAAGCATTGAATTAAAGTCCCGTCTAAACCATCTGTATGTTCTACTGTAGTTAATATTTAAAACATAACAAATTCTTACCCCATCTTACATCACATGCTTATATAGTGCTTGTGTTTTCCCTGATCTATCTAATTTTCTACTTCGTAGTTTAAGTTCTTGAAGACGGGAATTTCTTTCTCCTAACAACCGAGTAGCTAATTCAGTGGTTATAATGATGCCTGAAATGCTGAAATTTACTGCAATAAAATGTGTTCAAAAGAGCAGCAGAGCTGTAATTATTTTTTTTAACCATTTCTTATGCTTTAAAATAGTTCTTTGTTTAATTTTTAAACAAGTAACTGAATTTTAGACATTTTAGATAACCAGTCTGTCCAGATAAGCTTTAGCACACAGTAATGGTATAGTTGTATATAAGAAGGTATGAGTATATGAACAGGAACACATATTTTATTAACTACCAGCTGCTAAGAATTCAAGAACCTTCAATTTTGTTCTACTTGAGTGCATTGTTAGATACAGTTCCTATATAAATCTAGTCTAAAACTATGATTTTTATTAAATTCGTTAATGCTATTTTGAAAAAGTAGAGCAAGGGTTAGGTAGTCTTTTTGAAACTGAAGAAACAGATAAGTTGATATGTTTGGGATATTATTTGCCAATGGTAAAGCTTATTAATAAAGTAAAATACTTGACTCATCTTAGTATGTATTTTAAAACAGGTGAGGCTAATGATAAGGATGTTCAGGTGGTGGAACTTCCCATTGTTGACAGCTTACACCCACGGCCACCTTATTTGCCCTTGGCTGTCCCTGAAGACTTGGCTGATAGACTAATTCGTGTACATGGGGATCCTGCAGTGTGGTGGGTCTCACAGTTTGTGAAATACTTGATTCGTCCACAGCCTTGGCTAGAAAAAGAGATAGAGGAAGCCACAAGGAAACTTGGTTTCAAACATCCAGTGATCGGGTGGGTATTTAGTTTTCTTTTTAACTGTCTGTGCTTTAATATGTGTATGTAGTGATTCCTGTTCAGGAAAAAATGTTTTATGATGATAATCAGAATCTCGAAGTATTTTGTGGGGAGAGAGGGTGATTTCTAGATGAAGCTCTTATTTTTTAACTGTACATAATACAAGTTGATTGCAAGTACTTCTTCAGCACACTTGTCTACCTGTAGTTGGACAGATTCATAAAAGGCAGCTCAATAGAAGGTTTTTTAACACGTCCTTCCACATCTGGTAATACAGAATTTCATTAATGTAATTGCCTTACAGCTTGTATTCCAGGCACTTTACTGTCTGGGTCTTCTTTCCAAGTGCCTAAAGCTTTTACATTTGAGGAAAAAAGGCTAAGCCTACATTTTACATGCCACAACTAGTTTTATCACTGGCTACACATGAACATGGTATATGCCTTTCCCTTTCCTGCTGGTGTTTTCACAATTGTTGTTTCTCAACGGTAACTATAAATCGGAAAGGCCTGTGTGGGGAGATATGTGGAGAAGAAAAGCTCCTATGACCGATGAAAAGCAGCTTGTGGGAGAAAGGTTTTGCCATCATGTAGTGTGAAGAATGTTGCTGCTGCTGTGCTAGTCTGCTTCCTTTGCCAGAATTTTCCTTCAATCCTTAGACTTTCTTTTCTAGGAGTACACGATAGGTTTGTCCAAGTGTTAGTTGGCTTTTGACCTTAAGTCTGTAGGGCACTTACCAATGCTGTATCTGAAGACTTGTTACATTTCAAGGAGGTCAAAAAAATGCCTTTGTAACTACCTTAATTCAAACTATGCATTATATGATGCAAATATTCCTATTTTCCTTTTGACCTGTATTGATCAAGCATTACCTATCTACAATAGATAAGGTTAAGACCTTGTGCACAAAAGGAATGCCACCTTATATGCTATAATTCAATGTCCTTCATTCCTGTCTTTCAGTTACCCTTTGCCTTCCTTGTGAGATTATTATATTGCTTTTGAGAACAGACCGACATCTAACTTCATGTTGTCAGTGTGTCTTGATGGACACGGATGAGTTTTAACCCTTCCTTATTTTACGCAGGGATTCAATTTAAAATTTCATTTGCTAAAGTATGTGTACTATTTATAAATGTAATTCCTAGTTTCTACCTTTTTCCAGTGTTCACGTCCGAAGGACAGACAAAGTAGGGACAGAGGCAGCATTTCACCCCATTGAAGAGTACATGGTACATGTGGAAGAGCGGTTTGAACTTCTTGCTCGCAGGATGCATGTTGATAAAAAAAGAGTTTATTTGGCTACAGATGACCCTTCATTGTTGCAAGAGGCAAAATCCAAGTAAGATGAATTATGCTTATATTACAGTTCCTTCTGGTTACCTTTACAATTTCTGACTATTGTACACACAAGTTTTAGTGTAGTTTTTTTTTCATCCTTTATTCAGTTAAGATTGCATTTGATTTTCCAGTGATTTCAATTTTTCTCTCAGATATTCTATTTTGGGATTCTTTTTCTCCTAAGTGTGCTTTTCAAAGCTTAATGTTAAAAATCTAGAAGAGTTGAGCAAGAGACCTGTGACTACATAAAAACAAACTAATGCTGTAGAAGGAAGGTAAATATAAATAATATATGTATAAGTAATATAAATATAATAAACACACAGAAATTCTTATTGGACATGCATATTAAAAAGAAACTACTTAGGAATATTGTAAAAACTGGTTAATATATTAAAAAGCATCACCTGTCCAAAAAACACCTCTCTGTGAACAGTTGCCAGAGGAATTTTTATAAGTGGGTTGGAAAGCTTCTGATGAAGCTCTTCCTTCTTTCAGAAGGACTTCTGTAGTGATAACATAGAAGACTTTCACCCTGCATGTTGAATAATTTTGTCCTTAGATATATGTGGGATTCTCAACTTCTGACAGTGTCTTTGTCCCTTTTTTTGCTCTGTGCCCTCTTCTATCTCTCTAGAATGTGGATGCACAGTAAACATTCATTTACTCCTACATGGCCTGTATTTCCTTGTAAATTAATACTTCTAATTAATTAATTAATACTTTTTAAAATCAAGGCTACTCAGTAGTGGCAAATTTTTGAACTCTTCTGTTCTTGATGACATGGAAAAATATATAAGGTAACATACGACATAACAGATTTTCTTTGGCATATGCAAGGTAAGCAGAAAAAATGTTATTTTGTAATAGAAGAATTTTCTACAGCATTGAAAACCTGCCTATTAACTGTGCTGTTTCTGTTTTTCTTTCATATCTATAAAAGGCTGCTATTTAAAATTATGGTGTTTTGTAAAAACTAAATTAACAAACACAACTCCGGACGATGGCAACCTAATCCTTTCTTTTTTGTATGCATAGAGGCAAGAACAATAGCAGAAACAATTACAGCATTTAAAATGCAAATCTAAACAATGAAAAGACAGGTAATACAAAGTTGAGGTTATAATATTTAATTCATTGTATTGTCCTAAATAACTTTAATAACTGTTTGTAACAGAATTCAATATTGATGTAACAATAGTAGTTATGCATCTTTCTTTATTTTTGTTTAACTTTCAAACCTTAGCATTCTTTGTGAATAATAACGAGGTGCTCCACCTGTGTAAACATATTGTCCCAAGTTTTCAATAGCAACAAAAACTAATTGTAGAACTGTAACTTGTTCTGTAAAACAGTACTGACTTTTATTAAGAATTACAGCTCAAGTCCATACCAAATCACAATTTTATCTTAATATGGTAAAATACAGTTCAGTAGTACAGCATTAATTTTATGTTTTCTTCATAAAAGGCATAGAATCTGTAAGTAGTGAAGAATTTTTAATGTGTTACTGCTGAGTTTTCAGGTCACAGCTTATACTGAAACATAATTTCCTACGTTGCTTGCACCCTACTGTTGCTTGCAGCTTCAGATGTCTTGAGTAGAAGGCATTTGAAACTTCCTGTGATTTCAGAGAAGGCACGATGCAATTTGACGTTTGGGCGTTTAATAGCATCTGAAGGCAGGTTAAGGTCATGTTTTGGCAGTAAAGAAGCTTTTCTTCCTCTTCTTGTGAAATCAACTATAAATTGGTTTACACTTCTGACGGAAATGTTCTAGTCACATTGAACTACCGAGCTTTGATAGAAACAGCTGTCACATTGCAGTAGCTTATGTGGCATTCATTATTTGGTGCAGTAATATTAGTAAGTCCTAGATACTGTATCTCTCTACATGAGAGTGACTGGCTGTCAAACAGCACTGGCATTTAAGTAAAGAAAATTTAGCCAACATTCACATGAATAGGCATGTTGTTTCTAGCAAGGGAAGTATTTTAAACTATTCATAGTCACGAAAACAGAAATGTTTTGACATAAGTTTCAGAAACTTCCCGTACAGTCAGATGTCTACCAACTGCAAGTACAGCAGTAAAGATAGTGCACTCACTACCACCAGTTTGTAGAGTGTTTGTGTTCTATTTCCACAAGAAGGAAAGAAGTGATATATTTTCAGAATTAGGATGATGTAGAACACCTTTAGTAGAGAGTAGCACGGTTGAGAGTTCAACAACTGTAATGATCAGGGGATTAAAGCATTTGACAGCTTCTGGTAAGCAGAGGCCGTGGTATTTATCTGAGATAAGTGATGTGTTAGGGAGGTGTAAATTGCTTTTTCTTTGGCTGATTTAATAGTTTTCACATGCAAATTTTTAATGTCTAGGATATGTATTTCTAGTCTATAATCCTATTTGCAGTATCTTCACTCTTTAAGGTATTCAAAATAAAACAGATGATATATACATAAATTCTTAAGACACCATATTTAATATATTTCTGGTTTGTGTATGAACCTATTTAGGTGTCCTTCTCTTGTACATGAGCACAAAAATTCAACGATCACATTCTTCCTTCCAGAATGTTTACCTGTAAAGTCATCTGTATTTTCTTTTTTCTCCTTTTCTTACTGTTTATTTACTTTCACAATAGCAGGTTACTGTCTTTTCTCCCTTTGTACTATCTGTAGTTTGGCTAACCCTCCCTACTCCCCCATAGTATTGCCTGATGTATAGAATTCAGCAGTGCTTCAAAGTACTAGAATCTGATGAACAGCTCATATATTTTCCAATTTTTTTTAGAGCAAGACCTGAGAAAACACATTATTTCTTACTCAGTCTGTTTACACATATACTCACAATCTCCTTTCAGGGGGAAGAAAATTTTCAGTGCCTGTTCTGGACACTTCCACAGGCCTAGCAATTGAGAACAGGAGCCCAGGACTCACCTTGCTTTGCACCTGCAGTGATAAGCTATAGTTACACGAGTTGATCAGCTTCTGAAACCAGAAGAGACTTGAAATAGTCTCATAACTGTGCTTGATTTGTATCCTTATCTGAGGCTGTTAGGTTCAAGAAGGAAAGATTTTTAACTCTCTCTTTCCCACCTTCTTTTGATATCTTGTTTTCCCTTTCTTATAAGAGGGGGAAAAAAAAAAATCCTTCTTGGCCTGTACATAGGTTTCAAGAATCTGTTAGATAGCTTTAGAAGAAGTGGGTATTATTTTTAGATATGTGGAAGAGATACATTATATATATGTAATCCAATACAAAGAAAACAGAGTTGTGCCAGTTTCCATTATTTGGTTTTATCTTGGAACAGGCTGCCCAAGGAAGTGTAATACCACTGTTCCTGGAGGTATTTAAAAGTCATATAGATGTTGCACTTTCAGGACATGATTTAGTGGTGGACTTGGCAGTGCTGGGTTTATAGTTGGACTCAATGGTCTTAAAGGTCTTTTCCAACTTAAATGATTTCTGTGATTCACAGGCTGGGCCTTTCCTGTTTCAGAGAAGAGACTTATGTGAGTAAAGCTAGGAGGCATCCTACACAACACTGTTTTTTGGTGATTCTGTCAATAAAAATATGACAGCTTATTATGTATGACTCATTTTCTACACATTCAGGAATCCTAGTTATAGGATTGTGCCCAAGTTCTACTTAAAAAGAAAAAAATTCCCTAAAAACTTACAGTGTAATCATAATATAAATACAGATGGAAAAGGGAATGGAAGGAAGCAAGAGCTAACTATAGAACTTCGGTAGTTTCATTTTCTTTTTTCTTTGCAGTTGTTGTGGCAAGAATAGCTTCAAATAGAATCTAAAGCACTGTAGTGAGTGGGAAGGAGAATTAAACGTCACCTGATGCAGGAAGTCGGTGGGCCACATACCGCTTGAGAGGAGTGTGCATCTGGCCTTTTTCTGTATTTTTCTTTGTGCTCTGCTTTCAGCCCGTGTTGGACACGGGATAGTGGACCAGAAGATTCTTTGGTCACACTAAGTATGGCTGCTATTTCACTCACATTTTAAAAGAAACCTCTTTTCCCAAGCATAAATATAGCATTTTGTATGGGAGACAACATAAAAGTGCTTGTTTGAAAACTGAAACATGTAAGTAGATAAATTACAAGCTTTGATGATTGTTTTGAAGAGTGGGCTCTGAAACCGTTGGTTAGATGAATTTGGATCAACTTTATAAAATGAAATTGAAGACCAGATCTAAAAGCATCTCAAAGACTGTTTCCAGAATAAAGGAAAGAAGGAGAACATTTTAAATATATGCATAAAAATATGTGTAAATAATTCTGACCTTTTGTTTTTTACCACATCCAGTATAACACTTTTTTCCTTGTGCTTCGTTCTTTAAAGTTATTAGAGTGATCTTTCGCTAGTAAGAAATCAGATTCTTCAAGAAAAATTCTTTTGTGTCTGCTCAGTATGTGGATTCTGATTTTTGAAATCTGAAGGAAGTGATTAAGTTTAGTGGTATTCCTGATACCAAGAGCTTGCAAAAGGGTGTGCAGATATCTTTACCATTTTCGTTGTCCCTAGAAACGCCATCTTCTGTTAAATGTTCTTCATGTTGCTCCACTCCGAGTTGTTTACTGAGATAGGACTGATGCTTATCTCTATTTCTCAGCTAGTTCTCAGAGTAGAGGATGACGTATTTCCGTTTGGTCTGTACTTTTTGTTTTCTTTAAAAAAAACAACAACCTAGAAATATGATTAACACAATTGAAATTGGAATAGCATGTGTCCCAAATATTGTGGTGTCATCTGTTGTGTTTTGAGAGCTGGTTAAATATTGACAAAAATGTTAGACACTAAAAGATCAGAGAGTTAAAATTGTGAAAGAGTTCTTACTGAAAAAACTATTTATAGCTTCATATGCTTCTGTAATTTCTCAGAAGGGGTATTATCAGTTACTCTAATACTATTTCCACCTTCTCCTCCTTTTTTTTTTTGTTGGTTTGGTTTTCTTTTGTTTTTTCTTGTTTTTAATATAGAAGGAATTTTCCCTGACGTTCATGATCAGATACACCCATGCATTCCACATCAAATGTGGACATTTTGCATACAGTTTTTTGATTTGATCTTGAGATACATTTGCTGATTTGATAGTCACAAAAGCCAGCTATATTTGTCCGTTTCACTTTCGAAGACAGTTCTTCGTATTTTTAACATTAAAATGAAATAAATTAGGCATGTTCTTAAAAATGTTATATTAGCTGCCTTGCTCTCTTGTGTAATGGATTGATTTATATTTGCAATGAAGTTATAAATTTGGAAAAAAGGCTTTTATATATATATAGTTTTATTATAAGTCGTGTAGTTTTAATTTTGTACTTGGCTGGTTAGTTATGTGAGTTGCATTCATAATTGAAATATAATTGTTGTGTAACAGCAATGCAGTTACCACCCTTATTACATCTGTAATAATTGTCTTTGATAGGAGGCTGGCTGAAAATTTAATTAAATCGTGTTCCTTTCCACAGTTTTTTTCAGATTTCAGTTACCCAGTACAGAAGTGTAAATTTTTTGAGAAAGACCATTATTTTTCAATATTTTTAAAAAGGATTTTTTTTATTCTTAAGTTACTGTTACATGATAAAATCTTTTATTTTAATATAACATAAACTAAGGTTTTATATTTCAAATAAAATATTTTGACTTAACATAGTACTAATTTTTTTTGTAGTAAGTCAAGAAAAGTGTATTGGCATGGAGTTTTACATTTATTTCCTTTTGACCAGTGAGTTGCAAAATTTGTTCTCCATATGGTCTTAAGAACTGTGAAAGACTTTTTTATTCTTTTCCTTAGTTTACGTGCATTTATTTAATATGTCCCTTTTACAGGTGACTGTTTTTTTTGCAGTGTCCTAATCAGTATCTAATAGTATGGTGATAAATGTAGTCTAGTAAAGTCAGAATCCCATATCGTCTTTAGCAGTAGAGAAAACTAAGTGGTCTGAGTATATTTCATCTAAAATCAGCATCATTTGCAGCATCATTTGCAGAATCAAGAATACTTCCTGATATTTCTTTCACTTCTTCTACTATGTTATGTATCAGACAGACTTACAGCATCTTTGCATTTAAATTTTTTTCTAGATGAAGAGAGGGCATGTTTGGAGGCAGCTGTAACATTCTAGAAGGTTCAGCTAAATTTTAATTAATTTCCTGTAAAGCAGAGGCTCACTTAAAACAAATTAACAACCTTATCTTGCAGCAGAGGTAATGCTTCTTAAAAAAATAAAAATAAACAGAACAATGCTATTAACTGTGTATTGTATTTTCACAGGTATCCAAATTATGAATTTATCAGTGATAACTCCATATCCTGGTCAGCAGGACTCCATAACCGATACACTGAAAACTCCCTAAGAGGTGTTATTCTGGATATTCACTTTTTGTCTCAGGCAGACTTCCTGGTCTGTACATTTTCATCCCAGGTAAAGTGCAATGCAGATACAATGTAGATTTATATGTACCAGTTCTAAATCCTAGTTTTCTTCATGCTTCTGTTTATAAAAATCTGTTTTAAGATTAAAAGCACAGCGAAAAGTCACCAAGCAGTATTTTGTGGCTAATGTGCTGATCCACCTAATTCACATATGGCAAGATAAGATTTCAATCAGATTGAATGTTTTTACTTGCTGTTGTCATTATTCTCTTAGGTGACACAATCACACGTAATTGTGCTGTTAGATGGAAGTGGTCACAAAACTTAAAAGTTAAAATTCACTTCAAAACTAAATGTTTTCCACAGCCTCAAATGTAAATTGTCTGTTTCACTGTAATAACAAGTATGAAATTAATATTAATATATGGTCAATACAGTGATATATTGACTTTGATGGGCAGAATTCTTAATAAAATTGCTGTAGCAAGAAGACAGCAAAACTACAAAAAGTATAGCAAAGCCTCTTATCTCTCAATCATGCCTGTGCATACACTTTATTTACCATTCACCACATCCTGTACAGAGAATGACATTTTATAGCATATTTAGAAGGTTATTAATATAGTCTATTTCAGACCAAAGACATGAGTAAAAGCCAGAGTAAAAATCCTTGCTAAGAAGAGCTGTGAGGAGCCATCCACTTTAATAATAATGTTTGATTTAGCTGAAGTGCATCCACTGAATGCATATCACAGTGAAAGAGGTGAAACCTAGAGCTGTGTGTCTTAAATGCGACACGTGCATTGATGTAGAGACAGTTCATAGTCTGAAGGAAGAATTATATGGTCTTGGATAAAAACTTAATGAAAAATCTGTAACATTTTCTGCTATTTTTATATTCAGATAGCTGTTTTAAAAGTGATAAGTGTTTGCTTTAAATAAACCCCTGGGAATAAACATAGTTTAAATATAGCTGCAAATGGCTTGGAGAGAATATATTGTAATTGAATTTTAAGTGTAGGAGTAATTTTGAAAGAATGTGTTTAAAATACATCAACACAGTTAAGGTGATACAAGTTGATCAAGACCTCTGGAGGGCATCTGATAACAACCCCCTTTGAGCGTACCTTTGTGATACATGGTGTCTTTAAACTCAACTCTCATTCTGTTTCACCATGCATTTGACAATAGACTTGTTTATTGGATAACATATTTGGTTTTCGAGAGTTGGAGAAAATTCTACTGAAGTATAGGAAATCCAGTATTAGACTGTTACTGTCAATAGCTGGACTATGAATTTTGTCTGGCAATTTACTTAATTTATTCTAGGCAATTTCTTGTGCTTTAATAATTCAAACTCCTCAAAAATCATCTAATAGCAGTTTTTCTGGGCATGCAACAATGTGGATCTCTACAGAGTCTTCATATATTGGGGTTTTCTAAGGTCTGTTGAAAGTTTTCCCACTAGTCATAAAGTTTTCTTTTTATGGGTTTAAAATTTGATTCTCTTGTCTCTAATATTTGAATTGCTGTGCCTGTACTTTCGTCAATTAAATAAACCATTTGATAGTCACATTGGCATTGAAGGTAAGCAAAATAAGGCTGTTAATGACCATCTTTTGTCCAATAGGTGTGAACAGAAAGTAAGGTTAAAAATGTATTCTTATTTATTTCCAGTGTGGTTTTGGACTTTATCATTAATTAATTCTATGCTGACTTTTTTTTCCACCTTGCCAAAAAGAGTTTAAACTTCGTTGCAGAGGTATTAAGAGAAAATGACACTATATGTGAATAGAATCAGGAATTCTCCTGTAGTAATTGGGTTTTATGGTGCTGAAACAAAAAGAACAGTGGTGTAAGCGGAAGAACAGATATTTCCTTAAAATACTGTTGTTAAGAAATTAGTCCTATCATATAATGGAGAGTCAAGGGAAACAACCTACCTTGGGACTGTATTTCAGCAATGTCACATTAATTGAATAGACTAATTAATTTTATAGAAAAGCCACATGGTAGTTACACATATCATAACACAGTAGGAGAATTAACATTACAAATTAGAACAAAGATTTTTTTTGTCTTTTCAGTCTTCATTTAGATGAAATCATAGCGCCCTCTGACTGATGTATTTTTCTTCATAACTTCATTTCCTTCTAGAATTTATTAGTCTTTGTATTTTTCATTGTACATGTAAGTATACAGGCTGCAGAACAAGGGATCTGGGAATAAAAAAATGGAAGGCTGGCTTTAGCTGTATTTCTGAATGTGGATATTTTGCCTGCTGTCCTCAACAGTTTGCAATTTAGTTACCCAGGTTTGGTGCTACAAAGAAAACAATTGCTGAGAGGAGATGTTGAATGTCAGATACGCAGGACACGCTTGCTAAACACATTTCTACTGAAAAGATTTGAAACCTTTATAGTGTGTATTATGTGTGTCTGCTTCCTGGGGTACACACATATGCAGAGAACAAAACCAAAATAGTCACAGAAGCTATAAAATAAATAGCCTTTTGCAAATATATGGGTAATCAAATTTGTTTCTGTATTATGGCATGTAACAGGTACTTGGAAATAATTAACTTCAGCCTGATCATCTGAAAGGTACTTCTGAAAAGTTATTTTAAAGTTCAGATGCAGGGGGATAAAAGGAAATCTATTACATTTTTAAAGTAAATGCCTCTCTCAAAGGAGCTAGGAAAGTACAAATACATCTAGTATGACTGATCAAAGTTCTATTCACTGTATCTTCAAAGGGAGAAAATAAAAGTAAAATCAAGCTTTGCTATATTAACATAGACTGAAAATTATTAAAAAGCTCAAATGCTTCTTCATATTGAAGAAATCTGCTGTATTGTTAATCAACCTTTATCAAACTTACGCTAAATCAGAGAAAGATACAGTAATGGTAGTCAGAAGTCAGAAAACCCACGGTAGCCAAGTTGGACACCTGACAGAGAAGAGCTTTCTAGCCAGTTGTTGAGAAGAGCTTTTTTTAATATTGCAGTAGCGTTTTCTGTTTCTGGCAACTCTGAGAAATACAACGTAATACTGATGTGGGAATGTGTGTTGAATCTGAAGAAAATTCCCTTTATAAAATGGGATACAGGGACAAGTAAAAATACGTCTTTCTTCTCACCAATGTAGTTATTGTCTTGATGGAATTCTCTTGTCATTTACTTGTCTTGTAAGTTGCCACCAGTCACAATTCTATCACTGTTCAAATATAAACAGCATTTTAAAGCCTTGGACTTATGGAACTGTTTGGTTGTGAAAATTTGAACTTCCTTTAGAAAAGTAAATGCAAGGTCTCATTATTGCAGGATAAATTTTGAAAATGTAGATTCTAAAGGTTCAAAGGGAAGTAAAATACAATTTTTAGTAGTAGTAGATAAGGAAAACTGATTTGCTTTTACATTTGATTGGCTACAGATTGTTCATTTTGAAAACCTGAATAGCTAATATTCATGTAGATGTTTTAATTTTATACCGAAGGGTAGACTGTACTAATTATTATTTATCTATTTATTTATTTGTTTACCAAATCTGATCACTAGAGGCCTAATAAAGATTCTCCAAAATGTCATGCTTTTTATTAGTAAATATGCAGGGATTCTGTGGTTTTTTTTTGGTGGGTGTTTTGGTTTGGTTTGGTTTTTGATTTTTTGGGGGATGTTGTTGGTTGGTTGGTTAGTTAGTTGTTTTTTTTAACCTGGACATTCCAGAACCTGATCTTCTTGGGAAATATTACTATACATTGGTTGTTGATTTCTGTAGTATATTTCGGTCACACACAGTATTAATGACTTCTATTTTTATTTCTAAGGTTTGTCGAGTTGCCTATGAAATTATGCAGACGTTGCATCCAGATGCTTCGGCATATTTCCATTCTTTGGATGATATCTACTACTTTGGGGGACAGAATGCTCACAACCAGATTGCTATTTATGCTCATCACCCACGAACTGCTGATGAAATTCCTATGGAACCTGGAGATATAATTGGAGTAGCTGGAAACCACTGGGATGGTTATTCAAAAGGCATCAATAGGAAATTAGGAAGAACAGGCCTGTACCCATCCTATAAAGTTAAGGAGAAAATTGAGACAGTCAAGTATCCTACATACCCAGAGGCTGACAAGTAGATTAAAAGGAAGACATTCAGCAGTTATTGTAAAAAAACTCAATTTTGATTGGTTCAAACCAGTCAACAACACATTAACTATTGATTTCTATGGGATTTGAATTTGCATTTTATCATGCGGTTAAAATCAAAGCCTTTGCTATGAAACTGGATAAGAAGCTGAGAACAAGTGGATGGGCTATTACCTGAACTTACTCTTTAACATTTTTGTTATATGCACTCTCACACATGCACACACAAACCCACGTACAACAGGAAAACTGTTGTTTTATACTTTTTGTCTCTTTTCAGGAGTTGTCCCAGTCATTAGTCTTATGTGAGCTTTGGGCTCTTTTCTCCGCCATTAATTGACAATAATGTTCAGACTTATAACACTGCCACATTGTGTAATTTGAGTGACATGAACATATTTTGTATGTGCAAAATTTGAAACATGGTGCCTATATTTGAAAAGTTTGTGACCTTTTTAGAAGAGCCATGCCTATTCCTCAATGGGCAAGAGTCGACTTTCATCTGGTGTTACCGTGACCACTGAACTTGCTTCAAACAACAGATTCAGATTTCAGACTAGATTTCTTTACGAGTTTGGGTTTTTTTTAGCATTCCATTGATTACTTCTCATCATTAATAAAATAAAGGTTACATTCAACAATAAAGTAGTCACTGTCTCTTAGGAACTTTTGTAAACAATGCCATGAACAGATTCTTTAGTACTGGTAATTTCTGGACATTGTCTTTGATTGAAAAAACCAACAACACAGAATCCACAAAAGAAGGAAAAATTAGCCAGAGTTTCATTGAATTTTAAAACACTTGTGTAGTACAACAGTTGTGTAGGGCACAGTGCTGATCAGCTTTGTGGACAGTAGATAACAGCAGGATTACTTCAGTGGCTAAATTGCTTACAATTACCCTCTCACACTATTTTCTTACCTTTTCTGTTTCTCTTCTGAAAATAATTTGGGGTTTAGGGTATTATGTATGGCCACTTAGCATTTTGGCATTGAATGTAATGCCTTTTAAGTAAAATACTTCAGGTTATCCCATTTATAGAACCTGTCAGTCTGGACTACTTTAAAAAAAATGTGACAGCTTACCCAAAAATAGTAGGTTTCAAGAAAATATACAAGGATGAATTTTTATGCATGTCATAAGATTGTTAGTAATTCTTAATGTTTTGAAATCTGTTGCTAGTCAGCTCTCTATTAAGAAAAGAGGTAATTTACAAAATAATTTTACAAACAAATTCATAGATTTCATGGTTGTGTATATATATATAAAATATGTAAGATAACGAGAGATTGTTTCCAAATAAAAAG
Source organism: Rhagologus leucostigma (assembly GCA_013397725.1). Taxonomy (NCBI): domain Eukaryota; kingdom Metazoa; phylum Chordata; class Aves; order Passeriformes; genus Rhagologus; species Rhagologus leucostigma. The sequence continues at coordinate 3,712,922 of VZTD01003430.1, read as the reverse complement.
AATATTAATAGCATTTAATGGATTCTAGTGCAATCCAGTTTGGATTACTGGAAGTGCAGAAAATGTTTTCTGTTCAGAGACTGAGAAAATGCCATGTGAGTAAAGGTTAAAGCAGCATGGCTAGTTGACCTTAGCAAAGCAAAAGCATACTTAATCTTAATTATGTTTATGAATAGACCAAGGACGTTGTTAACATAATGAATGGATGCACTTGACCATGAATACATTTTAGGCTGAAAACTAAAAGGAAGTCTCTGGCAATGTGCAGTTCAGCAGCAGGCTTCCAACTGAAATGGTGATGAGATGGAACTGGCTTGGTATGTGAAAGAATTACAAAGTAGTACTCGCTGATGTTACTTACAGGACTGATCCTGTAGATCCCCTCCAGTAAGGTGTTCCTCAACTGAAAAACTTATTTTGTGTCTTGAAAAAGAATAACAAAATCAAAGTTGAAAAACTATGGGGGAAAAAAGGTACAGACCATAGTTAAATAGACATATCAGTAAAAATGAACATAGATACCAAATGAAATTTAAAGACTGATTGAAGGATAATGGAAAATTAGTAAGACTATCCAGGAAGTGCTAAAGGTGATGAGTTTCTGCGACAAAAGGTGCCTAGAGTCAACTGGTGTTTCTATATCTTGGAACTGCTAAGGAAGCAGCTTTATGACAGCAGTTTGCTGTCTAAGTGATGCTGGTAAGTTTTCCACTAATTCAGGCAAATGTGCTATTTCAGAGGTACAAATGTAGGCTAAATTATAACTTTTTTTTTTACTTTATTTTCAATTGTACGTATAAAACTAGTATTTCTTTCCTTTTCAACTTGAAAAGAAATCCAAACCCATCATGATTTCTTCCTCAGCAATTAAGTCAATGAATTTTATTTTTGGGAAAAACTATTTTAATTGTTTCTCCACAAATACTACATTAACTAATTGATACTTATAGATTTTGAAAATGTTTTATTTTTTAAGCTATATACTTAGAGCTTCAGAGCCCATCATTTCTAGCTCATTTTTTAGAGTGTGATTTAGAAATAGTATTCATAAATAAATTAACATGAAAATTTTTCCGTAGTCAGGTAACTCAGTTGAAAATACATTGAAAAAAGATAAGTAACAGAATATGTAAGATGAGCCCAAAGGCAAGAGCAGATCTTCTGGTGTGGTAATGAGAGAACTGAAAACAGTTGTTGTAGAAGATGTATGTATATAATGTGGCAATTCCTCAGCAGACTATATCTGACAAAATATTGGCAAGGTACACATGCCTCCTTATATATTCTGAGTACCTAATGAATAATTAGGTCATCCTCTTTGAGAAAATGATCATGAAATGATACAAAATTATAGCATTGCTGTTAATAATTCAGAAATGTACTAGTGCAGATGCTATGATCTTATTCCCCGGGGTCATATGATCTTCTAGCGCTTAAAGTTCAATACTTCTCAGAGGAAGAAATCTAGCAATACCCTGCTTGCTAGATGCATGTTTCTAGAGATTTGTTTCCTTTAAGACTACCAATTAGTTATGTCTTGGAATCCTGGGACATTGGTACGTTAAACCTGATTTTGTTGTATATTAAGCAAAAAGAATATTTGAGACTTTATTCTTGGTGTACAGTGGGGTCCAGGTAATATGGAAGGATCAATGGGTACATGGAAAAGAGACACTCAGATTTTTATTGTAGCTCACAGAAAAGTGAAATAATAGGAAATAAAAATTTTGTCTTAAATACCTGGAGAAAGCTGAATCTTTTGAAGGCTGTGAATTCATTAAGGTACTAGCCAGAATGCTTGCGAGGAAGCAAGCATACATTGTGTTTGTTCTGTTTACCTTGTAGCTCTGCAACAATCTAGTCTTGTAATTTTTGCCTCGTACCAAACCACCTTCTCTGACATCCATAAAACAACAAGCTTTCATACCGCATTAAACCACTGCTGTTTAATTAAATTTTTCTTCTCTAAGAAACGTTGCTGCGTATGTGTGCGTATGCATGTTGCATACATAAAACCCAATGTGAACAGCACTCTTTCGTTCTTTGCTATTTTACATTATCACTGTCACATTCTCTGTAAAAACTTACTTGCCAGGTAAATGTAGTCTCTGGAAACTTCATATTCTACATGCTGCTTGGAAGCTAAGAAATTTATTTGAAGTGGTTCAGTTAACTGATCTTCTGTGACATTGATGCACCACCGACCTGAGTTCTGTCCTTGATTTTCAGCCCAGCCCACAGTCAAATGTGTGAGATTTACAAGCTTTCTCTACCAACATCCTGCTCATGTGAACTGCTGAGTATTATGGATTTGTTCATGAAGGATGATGTTTTATTTCAAAGTTTTTACGTATTTTTAAATGTTTACCTTCAGATAAGTCTTTTGTTTACCCCTACAATCACTGAATTTTAAGAAAACTTAAAGGGAAACAGAAAGACTTTTCTCCTTTACTAATTTTCTGAAAGGAGAACTGATGATACCTCTTTTTACAGAGAGATATCACAATGTAAATGTTTCTTTCGTAATGGGTTTTATGTTTCTTTGGTATGCAATTATAAAATAAGGGTCCTCTGAGCTAGGAACATTATAGAAAATAAGTGGAAAGTTTTCATGACAAATTCTTGATAGGGGGAGGGAGATTTTTCTTCGTGCCAGTGGAGTAGCACCTACCATTTGGAACCTTTTCATAACAGTGAATTGAACTTGGTTTTTCCAGGTCATTAGTTTCTTCACAATGTAATCTCTGATGTGACTGAGGAACCAGATAAAAATAATTTGCTTAATTTGGGAAATGGGAAGGAGAGAGAGTCTAGTAACACATGATATTGTGCTTTTAATTTGAGTTGCTATATCATCTAGTAAAGCCACAAATAAATATTTCAGTATAGGGTTAAGGACCTCTGCCAGTGAAATCATACTGCTATTGCCAGAAATACATAGAATTTGCAAACCTCCTTTTGATTTTGCCTAATATCAGTCCCAGTCATGTGTATAAACATCACGGTCATATTCTGATCGCTGGTTGTTTTTATATTACAGTTTCATTCCTATTTTGGTGGCTTGGGAGCGGGTTGTCAAGGGACTCGAAAGATTGTTTGGTTTTCTTGTTGTATAGAATTAAAATTGCGTTTAAAGCTCACTTAAATTCTACTTCCCTAAGGTGCCCTTAGAATTGTAATTGTAGTCTCCAGGCTTTTGTCAAGGTCCTCTCTATCTACCTGCAAGCTTACCTGGAGCAAGACTGAAGCAAAGAAAGTTATTCATAAATATGAACTGCATACAGGTTGTGTTTGACTTCATAGTATCCTGTTCATTTCTAAAAAGCATGAAATGTGACACTGCATGATACAAATAAGAGGACAGTATAAAATTCCCAAGTCTGCAAAAAGAAAATTGCTTGTCTGTTTGCCTGCATTGCTGGTTGCATTCACTGTGTACAAGATTATTTAGGAAGTACATAAGGCAGAGGTCTTTCAGCATTACTGCTGAATCCCTTGCACTGATGTTTGCTGGTCTTTAGCCCTCTCAGTACTGTGCACAGACAATGCTGGTGGTGTTTACTACTCAGTGGAATCCCTTTATTTTTTATGCTTGTTTCCTTTGACTCAGCTTGTCAGCAGAATCCTATTGCCACTGCGATTCAAACAAGTTTGGATTAATGCAAAGGCCTGTCAGTTGTTTGCACAAAAATGTCTTTGCCATTGCTCAGAATTCATGTCACACTCGGGCTGACTCCTTGGGAAGTGCTGTTGAGGGAAGGAGCCGTCTCCAGTGCACTATACTGTACATGTTTTTTAACTGAGGGCAGTGCATGTCCTGGTTTTACTTTCAGTTTTGCATGATTTTTCCACTTTATCCAGACTCAAGGTTTTGTTTTCATTTTGTTTTATTTGTGAAGGGTTTTCTGGAGGGTGGTGAGATGAAGTCCTAAATGCCCTACATTTTCTTCAAGAGGTGTAACAGACCACATCCCATTTCCTCTTAACTGTCTGAAAGACATCCTTCAGTTGCACTGTTTTAATAGAAGCAGCTAGATTGATGTTTCCTGAAGACTGTGCATTTTTTTGCTTTTCTGTTAGCCCTACCACCTACTTGCATCTGATCTTGATCTACTGTGGTTGTATGAACCTTCTTCAAACATTTCTGCTTCGCATATTTTGATTTCCTTACCCAGTGGTCATTACTTGACCAGGATTCCAAGGGACTAGTCTGTATCTGGTTTTTTATAATAACATGTGAAATTATATTTCTGGCAGGTTTACGTTTTTGTTTTTATTTTTTAAAAAATTTTTTTTTATGTTGTCCCTCGTTAGTATAGTCAAGGATTCAAAGACGAAACGCTACAATCTGATGTGCCTGGTAAGTGTTTAGGAGGCTTATAAGGCATAGGAATTCCTTTAAAAATAAGATTTACAGCTCATACCATGACAAATATCTTAATCAGATGAAAGATGTATTTTCATACCATTCTCTATTCGTTTTTGGCTAGTGCTTATTATACACTAATGCCTGAAGCTTAATTTGCAAGAGACATGATGTGGACACAGTCTTTTTACAGGACCATGCAGATAATTTGCTACTCCTCAGCCTTGGAATCCTTTATTTTAACTTAGTTTTAGTGTTCCTCTCTGGCAAGTTTCTGATTTTTTTGTATAATACAGCTGCACCATTCTCAGTTAATTAGTCCACTGCAAGCAGAGGCATGAGGATATTGCAGCTCAGCTGTGAGAAGCCACTGAATGTAGAGATTGCTGTCCACTTTGGCTGTCTACAGAAGATCCATCTCTTTAAGAAGCCAAGTATATTTTCTGATACCTCTCCAAACAGTAGCAAACTGGAAGAATGGAAGGAGACCAAAAACCAGGACATCCTGCTTACTTCTTTGGGAATGAGAAGGAATTGGGCCTGTGTTATGTTGATGGAAGTAGTAGTTTTCTTGAGTACTTCAGCTTATTGCTGAAGAATGACCTGTGATGATGAGTTTATAATTCTAAATCTCTGGTCAGTTTGTAACATCTATAATATTTTGTTTTCACTTGAGAATAAAATTGTTATACGCAGTAAGTTCAGACTTGTGGAATTAAACTGACAGTTTCATTCTTGCCTCGGATGGTGTGTTAGCTTTTTTTAAAATGATGGTTGCTTATGAATAAGATTCAGTTTTTCAGCAAAGATAGAAAAATCTTGTTAGTCTGGCTTGACCATTTTTTAACCTGTATATCAGTAGAGATTATACAGGGCCTGGAGAATCTTTACGTCGTAGATTTAGGATTGATAGATGCGTTCCCTTAACTGTTAGTTTTGTTTATAAAGAACAGAAAAATTGTTTTGTTACTATAAAAAGTTATAGTTGCAATGTATCTCCCTGCTCAACATGTATTTCTCTAGGGCTGGTGATGTGCTATGACTGCTTTTTATTACACTGATTCATATTAGCTCGTTTGTATGTTTCTGAGTGTATTGCTCATTCCTTTTGTCCAATGTTTAGACTATAAGATTCATGATCCAGGAGTTGCCTTTTTTTGTGTTTCTACCACTCTTGTCCTAGTGGGATTCTTCATTCAGTACTATCCCTAGACAGTACAGTAATATGAATAATAATTGTAGCCATAAAATGGCTTAAAAATTTAATCTGTAATGCTAAATTCAGTATGATTTTTTAGTGTTTGCTTTTATTTATGTAACATTAATGTTTTGCTTAGTTATATATATTGCTTATTTGCCATCATGTGTGTATAAAAAAACAGTACTTAACCCTCAAGGAATCCACATATCGGAAGTCAGATTCAGGAAGTTATTTTAGTTCTTTCCTACGTGCTGATGACCTTTGTCATTGGTAGTATATTTATATCTTTCGTTCTGAAACAGCACAGTGATTTAAGAAATTATCTTGTGTACTTTTTGTGCTCTCATTCCTTCTCTTGGAAGTTAATAACTGACCATGTGTATGCTAAATCTGTTTCACTGTGAATTGAAACAGGTTCATTTCCATGCTGATTGGTCTGGTATATATTAGTCGGTGAGAATTTTGGCAGTAAGCGTGAATGTATATCCTTAATTTCTGTGCTTTTAAAATCGAGTAGGAGAATAAGTGTAAGAGCCACTGTAATAACTGGCTTTTCTCACCTTTTGGTGCACTGTCTAGAGCCCTTTTTCATTCTCAAGAAAGCACATTTTAGGATTACACCCAGAAGATACAGATGCACACATCATAGACAGTTATGTATCTAATAAAGGGATAAAATCTGTTGAAATGTCTGAAGAAGCCTCGAGAAGATCAGGATGCAACCAAAGTAGTGGCTGGCTTGATATGAAGGTGTGCCGGTCTTGTGATTACCTGGAGGTCCTGTTGTTCTTCTCTTCCTGGGCTGCCCCTTCAGGATTCATTTAACAGGCAGACATTATTTTGTCATGACTTCATGCTGGATGGATACTGGTTCCAGAACGTCCTCTTCCTTTCTGGTAGGATGCATCATGGTAATACAGGTGCTCTGCTGTACTTCCTCTCTAGTAAAACAGTCTGGGTTTTCTCAGTGCAGTGCTGATGTTATTCACTCTTCACAGTTTCTGTTGAAGGGTTTTCTTTTGGTAAAGCCACACACAGTGGTTGAAAAAAAGAAAATAATATCATTCTTTACTGATAAGAGTCTGATATTTTATTTCTGAAATAGCTGTAATTGCCCTTGGTGGCATGGAAATCCACAAGGTAGATTTTAATTTCTCTCCTGTAGCAAGTAACTTACTACTGTTTGCTGTTGCCAACGATTTGTTGCTGAAAGTAAGCTTTAAGCCTCTGAAAATACTTCTGTCTCTTATTACTGTCTGAGAAAGAGTGGTGACCTCTCCTGACAGCAGATGTATGGAGTTCAGAAGAACTAATTAGGGCTAATTCCACGTGATACAGTTTTTTCTCTCAACATTGCCACTCTTTTGCCTAAGTCTCTTTTATCCAGCTTGAATTCATTTCAGAATTTAGAAACAAGACAATAGTGTTGTCTGATTGAAAAGGAGTTGTAAAAATGTTTTCTAAGCATGCAGCTAGTACAAGGCACAACAGTGTCCATTACTCTCTTCATTTATGCAATAACTTCTCCAACAAGTTCTCTACTGCCATTGCCAACTTCGTTTCCAACTGTGGTCTTCTACTCTGTGCCTTTAGATCTCATAAAACCCCTGCATTTGTACAAAAAATGAAAACAGAAAGCTAAATGCAAAGATATTATCAACAAATCTGATCTTTTCATCAAATTTTATCTTCTTTATATCACATTCTTAAATGTTAGGTTCTCAGAAGCAAAAAAAAAAAAAAATCATTTTTGTTGAGAGTTATTAATCCTAAAACAATAGACAAAAGGTTTCTAGGAGGAGTAAAGCTTTTCCAAGAACAGTAGATCATTTAGCCCTAGTACAAACAATGAAAAATAGAAAGCTCATTGAATTCCCCAGAGTAGAACTGCATGAAAGAGTACTGAGAGTGCCAGAGTGGAAATACACAGGATTATAATTTGGGTTTCCCCTGTTGGTTTCACAGCTCATCTAAGTTGCTGCTTATCTGTGAGGAATCAGTATTAATTTTCATCTGTGGAACTGGACAGACTCTTTAGTGTGGAGGCTGCCTGTCAGAACAACTATATGAAATTTAATCTCAAGACTTTTTAAATCTTAACTCAAAATTACCTTGATGTTCTGTTACAGTATTTAGTATTTTTGCATCTCGAGGTTTTCAGATAACCACTTGTGAGCAGTATATAACATGAATGATAGAACTTTAAGTATATCCATCTGGAAAGTGTAGGAACATCTGTTTATGCATAAGGTGATACATTGATGCGTCATGTTAATTAATAATTTTCAAGTCATAGGAAGTACAGAGTCTATCACTGTTTACTGCACAGCAGTATGGCTAGCACGTGATTTGTGAAATCACTGTCCATTCTAACTGGGAATGTTTTTTTATTACAGAACAGTATCTATGACCAACAACATATTTCCATATTTTAGTTGGAAATCTGTCACTTGTTTATCATGGCACACGCTCAGTGACTGAGTAATCAAGAATGTGAACTACATTTTGCTGTTGGAGACAGATTCAAAGAGTAGTTGAGTCTCACACAAATCACTAAGAAAAGAACAAGTTATTGGACAAAAATGCTCAAATTGAGTTCAGTGAAAACTCTTAGATCTGTAGTTTTCAAATTCTGTCTGGGGAGGATTCGGTTTTCCAGCTTGCATCAGATCAGTGCACTGTACCCATGTTTTCTTGTTATTGTCTGAGGAATTTCATGTTGCTGATGTAATGCTTTCTCAGAATTCCGCACATATGTCAAGATTCTGTTTGTGTATGATGATATAGTAACAGTCTGTTACACAAGCAGACAAGGATGTCCCAAATTCCATAAATCCTTTTTCCTATGTATACATTATTATGAGTGCTCTGGAATGGATGCCTGCGAGCATCATCAGATTATCATGTCAATACTGAAGTTAAGTATCTCTAGCATGCTTGCAATTGCAGAAAATGTTTTTCCAGGAATGACAATTGGAAATTGCTTAGATGAGTGATCCTTATTTTCAGCAGTAGTACCATTTATATAGATATATCTGTTTGCAATGAAAGGCAACAAGCCTTTTATCAAGGACTGTTGGAATCCATGTTTTCATGAGGATGCGCTTTCGATTCCAATCAGATGTGCTGATGGAAACATTGCTTACTATTCTCTTGCTACTGAGACTTCTCAGAAAGTTAGCTGAAGCACTTTATACTGGCAGTTTCTTCATAGATGGAAAAACTTGGTTCACAAGGTAGTTTGAATTATCTGAGAGCTTTCTGGGAAGAACACTGATTTTCTGACTGATTACAAAGTATTTGTTTGATGCTGTAACCTTTTTCAGCAGCATCTAGGAAGACTGCTCTTGTATGCACTTCTGATCTATACAGGCTACATTCAAGAAAAGGTTAATCTGAATACCAGGAAAAATATCTACAAAAAAAAATTAGATATGGAAATAAAGTTGTTTGTTTAACTGCAGCTTCTGATGATAATGAGTGTAGTTTTCTTCATAGTTTTCTTTGCAAGTTTTGGACCACTCCAAGGATTTACTTTGTGCCAGCAATTAGAGTCTTCTGTCCCTTAAAAGGCAGTATCCTTTGTCTTACAGACTATTAAAATTTCTAATTTTTTTCTTTGCAGTGTTCTTCATGCATGTGTTGCCTTTCTTTGTCTCTTTGTGATATGTATGTATTTTTTAAGACTGCCAGTAGCTAGAACACACTTTTGAAAATTTTGGTATGAGAAGGCCCTGAGAAACGTGCAAATACTCTGCGTTTCATCATTACAAAGTTTTCATTGAATCCTAACCAAAGCTTCTAAAAATACTGATAAATATACACAGCTCAGGTGTCATAATGACTGTAATTTTGACTTGGTTTTGAATTAAACTGTTCAAATTTTGTTTCTTTGGAAAGCCTGACAAGTCTTCTAATTTGCACCAGAAAATTTCAAAAAGAATAACCAAATCAAAAGTTTGCACCAGAATATTTCAAAAAGAATAACAAAATCAGTGGAGTGCAGTGCTGTGAATGGTCAAGGATAGGACTGCTGAGTGTAATCCCAACATGTCTAAAAATTTTCACCAGCTTTACTCGTTGGCAAGTACAAGAAAATAACACAGACTTCTCTGAAGACCTTTTCCAAAATATTTTGAACAATTATTCTTCTGGGTATATTTTTTATTTAGTCATTTCTTCCATCAGTTCTGAGAAAGGACATTCTTACCTCGTTCATTTATTGTTTGGAATAAAATGACAATTGAATAGGAATAAACAGGTAAAGAAAGAGAAAAGTTTATTGCCTCTATCTAACAGATTTACCTTTGTAACATGCTGTTCCTTAATGTATTCCAATTTTCTCAACTTTCCACTTTGCTTTGTATTTCTTTATACCTCATGAATTCTGTAATGGAAAAGAAATAAAAGTGGAGTGTTCCCTTTACACTGTGCTGAAGTGTACTTAGGAATTGAAGGGCCTCCATCTTCTGGATCTGGATGCAGGAATGTCTGCCCAGCCCCAGTGGAATGCACATTGTAGCAACACATCAGGAAAAAATAAGATACATTATGGGTATGTATTTTTTAATTATTAGGGGTTTGATACTGAGATAGTTGTGCATCTGCTCTTCTCTCAATACTTGTCTTACATATTTATTCTGCTCTTCAGTGTGCCATGTCATGGATGTTTTAGTTATCAGCCACTACACTCTTGGACTGTAATAGCTCATTTTGAAGGTTTAGGGCAAGAAAACCAGATCAGTTCTCTGTCAGTTCTTTCCCTTACAGCCTTATTTAAGAGACGGAATGATTAGCAGTGCTTTTCCCCAAATACATAATTCCCAAATTCATAGTGGCATTTTTCTGGTTTAGCCATCACTGATTTAAGATTATTTATCCATGTTATAGAATGTGTGTATATACCATTCTCTTTGTGTTATTTTTTAGACTTTGTATTTTGAGAGAATATTGTTAGGGTTTTTTCCTTTATTGTCCAGGTGTTTACAAACAACAGTGACCACTCTAAATACGCAGATAGCTGTGTAAATAATTAATGTTTTCATCATTTAGCCCCAATCCTTTTGGTTCCAAGATCCCTATAATTTTTTATTTTGATCTTACCAGAATTGGAGCCTGCTCAATTATTTTCTTGAAACCAGTGTAAGTTTTCTTTGTTCATTAAATTAGATATAATGCTATCATGAGGCCCTAAGGAGACCTGAACTGCAGGTCTCAAGGTTTTGAACTAGATACAAAGTTTAGCTCAGGGTAATTGCAGTGATTCTAGCACTACTGCAAAGCCTTGTCTCCATTAGCACCAGCTACACACTATCTGTAGCTATTATTGCAGTGTGGTAATATCACTGAGAGAAGTTACAAAAGTCCTTCTCTGGCTCAGCAGAATTAACAGATGATGCAAATTAGTGAAACCCAGACAGTTACTCCTTTGAGAATTTAATTGCTTTGAGGTCAAAATTAGTTTAATCTTTACCCAACTTTAGGGCATAGGCACTAAACACAACTCAGCTATCAGTTTGCTTTTACAGTAAAACCCTCATATCCAGCACTGTTCCATGTATTCTCGTGGTTAGAGAAGAAATCCCAGATATTTGTTTTCCGAATGGTTATATCAATAATAGTCTGTGCACACATAATGCTAGGATTGTAGTCTCTTGATGGAGACTGTGCTTAGACAATGTGGTATCTGAAATGGTAGTTGCAATCTAGCAGTATGTTTAATGAGGGCCTTGGATTTTTGCATGTATGAAGCGGTTTACAATAAAAATCTAGTGTTCAGCAGTCTCACTCCAGAAAGGGAAGAAAGGAACAGGAGCTGAGCTGTCCCTGTAGGTATGGTTGTAACCATCTACTGCAGCTTGCTAATTTCTTTACTGAAGTTATAACAATCTGTCTCATATTCAGGTTGATTCACCACTTTTCCATTAACATTTATTCAACTGCACTGTTATTTATGCATACTATGGTTTTCTCTTTATTTCTTTATTGTCAGGAGCCATGTTGGTCTCTGGAAGTTGACACTGATAAGGCTGTAATGGCTGGGAAATGTGCCTAATATGAGCATATATATTCTGAATAATGCTAATGGTCCTGAGTGTTACTCATGGAAATGTCGCCCGGTGGTGATCTCTGCAACTGCCCTGACATCGTTTAGATTAGGCCAGTGGCAGGACTAGCTCAGCTTCCAGCCTACCGATGTGTAATACAAGCCTTAAAATATGTGAAACATAAGAACCTCATGTTTGAGGTCATACTGTGTCACCATTTATTAACAGTAATCGTTTAATAAGTTTTTTGTTAAACAAAATATTACTGTTTTCTAAGTGTGGTCATGTATATTTTATCTATTTTCAATCCACTTAATGGACCATATCTTGTAAAAACAAGGTAGAATTTATATACTAGGAATGAGAACAGGAAATATAGATTGAATTACATGTGCCAAGTAAAAACACGAACACTTAAACTGCTCTAATATGCTTGGATCCTGATTTTGTAGGAAATGAAACGTCTCAAAGACAAAGAGGAAGAGGAATTCTGAACCCTGAAGATTAATGATAGTACACTCTCTTTCAGATTAAAAAAACCCCTATAACTGGGCTTGATCCTCATTTTGAAATGGCTTCAAGTGGTTCAACTCACTTAAGCTGAAAGAGAACTTAAGTTTATATTTCAGTTTCCAAGAGGTGTTAGCCAATTTTTGTATTATTACATTTTTCCTTGTTAATTAAGGCACAGATACTCATTCCCATTTCAGCACATATTAAACCCCTGTTGGAGAATGATTCCCCACAGCATCACAGCTCAGAGAAGCAGGTGTTTAACTAATGTTCAGTGAGGATGAAAACATTTCATGACAGATGTTCAGAGAAAAAAACCATAATAATTATTGATGGGTAATTATAAATTAATTGAATTTTGCTTTAATAGTGCCTTAGTCCATAACTGCTGGAAGATGGTAAAGCTGTAGGAAAAGTCCTGTTCATCGTGTATATCCATTTCTCAGTGGTCTTTTGCCAGTATTCCAGTGGACTGTAGTCAGACGTAGTTCAGATAGTTTTAATACATGAGGGAGAGGAACAGCAGCTAACCACAGTAATGTGAAAGTCATCATAGCCTGATTACACCTCCATTCAGTGTAACTCTAGATTAAACACACCTACACAACACTGAAGTCCTAATTGTAGATGCACTTGAAAAAAATTACTGTTAGGATGGCCAGCAGGAACTTGCTAGTTGCTCTTTTGAGAATATGTCTTGAAGACAAAGTTTAATGTAACTTTTTCTTTTTAAACTCCTAATGGCTATCAAGCCTAATAAACACAGTTTGAACCATCCAAATATGGCTACCTAGTAGTGCTTAAATACTAATTAAAGATACTTATCATCTGGAATGCGGAACCTTACTGAAGTCAGTTCACAATTTCTGCTGACAAGCTATTACATTCTAGAAATGATAGGTTAATTAACATATAGCCGTGGAGGAGGTACTGTTTGCTTTGTTTGTCCTTGAAAGAAAAGTGACATCTTAGCAGATGAATTTAACAAGCAGCATTGTGTCCTGTGATCTGAAGTCAGTGTGCTCTTTGAAAAAGGGAAAGTTTCTCAAGTCTGTTTACTTGTGACAACTGTCTCTCTAGAAAATAAATTCTAAGGGAGGACTCAAGGATATTTAATGAATGTTTTATTTTAAATTGAATAGACTCTTTCTCTATGTTTGTACTTCATTCTTCTGTTACTCTTCCATAAGGATAAGATGGTATAGATAAAAAGTTTTCTTTTTGTTTGCTACCTGTCATTTATGACCTGTTATGCCTTGATAGTGCATCCTTGTAAGATAAAGCTTTTCAGCATGCTCCTTTATCCCTGTTTCTAATTGTTTGGACACTCACTATTTGAATAATAGGATTATTCCGAGAGCATGAAAACAATTTCTGCTGCAAGACAAAAAACCCTATAGAAGGAATAATTTTGTTGTGGGTTTTTTTCTCTTAGGCAAAATCTGTTTTCCACTTTGCCACAGAAGGGTCTTGAGTTCTGACACGCTCTTTATTTTTCCCAAGTTTTTAATTACTTATTTAATTTTTATTTAAGTCATATAGCTCTTGTGCAAAGCACTGCTATGTTACATTCCTGACAAGGACAAGATTCTTCTTTTAGTGATACTCCTTTCCATAGCATAAGTGGGGAGCCCACTGAGGTAATGTAATTTGAGCATGATAATTCTCCCTGCACTATTAAACACTGAGGGTTTAATTCCTGATCATAACCTTAGTCCAGAAGAAATGAAAGTGCTAATCAATTTTCCTCCCTTAGTCTGATCCACTCAAATGGTATTGCGGTGAATGTGTTCCAGAAAGTTCACTGAGGCTGTGTTGCAGTTTCTGATCATTGTATTCATCATTCAGATTGATCTGGCATAAAGCAGGATTAGCACAGTCCCCATCCAAGGTTAATTCAGGCACCTACTGTGAGTACTGGTGTCTTCAGTCATCTTTCACTGGATCAACAAAGTCACACCTTCTTGCATTTAAAATGGAAATGTGTTGTGTGAGACTGGTATTTCTTGCTGGTCTCTCAGACCAGTGGGAAAGTTTGGGGCAAGGAAGACTTACCCTTGGTGCTGGAGAGTTATTTTAGGGAAGATTTAAACAAACTGGGCATACATAAGTCCATGAGCAGACCTGACAGCAAGCATTGATGGAATTGGCTGATGTCATTGCAAGGTCACTCTTAATTGGTTTTGAGCAGTCATTGTGTTTGGGGGAGATTCCTAAGAGATAGAAGAAGGCAAATGTCATTCTTATTCTCGAAGAAGAGGATCTTGGGAGCTACAAACTGGCCAGGCTTGCCTCAGTTCCTGGGAATCCATGGAGCTGATAACCACGGAAACAATTTCTAAACATATTAAAGACAAAAGGTGATTGGAGCAGTTGGCATGCACTTATGAAAGGAATTTCTTGCTCAATCAACCTGACAGCCTGCAAGGTTGACTGGGTCAGTGGATGAGAGGAGAGATGTGAACATTGTTTATCTTGATCTTAGTAAGGCTTTTGACAGAGTCTGAAATTCATCCTCAAGTCAAACTTACAAAGTAAGTTATTACTAGAGAAGTGGAGAGGGGGATGGAGTGAAAATTAGCTGAACTGCTAGCTCAAAGGTTTTTTATCAGCAGCACGATGTCCAGCTGGACTCCAGTCACTGGTGGTGTACCCTAGAGCTGATAGGACCAATGCTGTTTAGCATCTTCTTGGAAGACTTGGATGATGGGGGCAGAGTGCACCTCAATTTCACACCCTGATATTCAAAGGGACCCCAACAGGCCAGAGAATGGGCTGACAGGAATCTGGTGGAGTTCAACAGAGGGAAGTGCCAAGATCTTCACCTCGGGAGGAGCAACTCCATGCACTAGAGCAGGACTGGAGACCAAGTGGCTGAAAAAGAGCTTGGCAAAAAAAGACCAAGGGTTCCTGCTGGATGATAAACTGAATGAATCAGCAACAAATGTTAACATTTGTCTTAGGCTGCATCAGGATAGCATTCCCAGCAAGTCAGGAAAAGTGATTATTCCCCTCTACTCAGCACTGGTGAGGGCACATCTGAAGTGCTGTATTCAGTTCTGGGCTCAACAGTACAAGAAAAATGTGGACTTGAAATGAGTCCAGGGAAGGGCCATGAAGAAGATTAGTGGATTGAAAAATCTGCTATGCTGAATGAGCTGGGATTCTTCATCCTGGGGAAGACTTGGAGAGGAGGAAGCTTATCAGATATTTTAAAGCAAAAAGAGTATCCCCCTTAACCAAGGACACACACTGAGGTCTGCTTGTGCAGGTACAAGCAAGACCTTAACAATCTGAAAGGTCTTTCAAAAATAGGCTGGAAAAGTTGCTGAATCATCTTAGCACATTTGTTGAGAAAAATGTTAGTGATGGCTTCTCCTGCTCTGTAAGCACAGCAGCTCATTGTAAGCCGCTGTTTCAGAAAAAAGGTCATTTAGGAGATCTACCTTGCTTTTAAAGCCCTTTTCGATGGCAGCCAGCCTAGAAGAAATTGTTACTGATGAAGACTTACATAACACAGTCCCTAGTATAGTCCTGAAAAGTAGTCAGGTAGTAAAAATTATGGTCTGTATCCATGGTCTTGGAAAGGCATCAGCCAACCAAAGGAATTATATATAGCCAGATCACATATTAGCTTGACCACACATTAACTGTAGATACTTCCACATTAAGTTGCTTCTGAGTTTAGCTGAATGATGCAGCTGGGGAGCATGCTGGGGGCGTGCAGTGTTTTTTGTGCTTACTGATACTCCTGACCAAAGGGGTATTGCCCTAAATTTCCTTGTGTACTGAACATAATGCATCTGAGAGAAGAGATTTAAACAGTTCTGACATTCCTTGTTGAATATTTTTTTGGTTCCCTGAGCCAGAAATGCTAAATTCTTGGATCATTATCTAAAGCTACTCTCTACACAGACTCATGGAGCTGCTTCTTTCCTTCCACTTCACAAATTTTTTGTCTTCAATGGTATTAACATACGCATTCATCTCGCTGTTTGAGTCAGAGTCGATGTTCCAGCACTAACTATCTTCTTCCTGTCTGCTCTCAGCTAAAACTTAAACTGATCATGTAAAAAGAAACAGAGAGCTCTTTAGCATGCATTTCAGAGTTTAAGGAATTGTCATTTAAACTACCATTTGGAATTTAATTTGAAAAACTTCCAGTGTACTTATATTTTCCTGTAATAGGAGTCAGAGCGATTGCTATTTTCAATTAATAACTAAAGGACCAACGTATTAATAAATGGTGATAATGGCATTTTGTGAGATTACTGAAGGGAAAAGAGAAGGCTTTGTGTGATATCCATGTTTGTTCAAAGAGCTCACCAAGTATAGGTTCTTAAAAGTTTATTTTGCCCTTGCAGGAACACCTAGAAGCCTGGCTTAGGGTTCTATACGCACATGCAACAAAAGTATGTCAATGCTTTAAAAGATTTTAGCTCATTCAAAGAACTCTCAAATAAATATCATCAATAAGTATAGAGTAACAGTTTCAGAATAGAGATAATTTTGTTGGACAGTTATAATGACCAAAAGTTTATTTATTACACTACATTGAAAAGCCTGAGTTCTTTTTACCCGTATTTTACGCTAGAAGTTGAAAATGTACATATTTTGATAAGACCTCCAAAGGACTTTCAATTTTTTTGGCTGCAAGGGAAGAATAGACCTCATTAGGCAGAAAGCAAAAATGAACAGTGAACTACTAAGTTATGAAAGAAACAAAATAAGAAATGTGGAGTAATTATTAGGAGCACTGATAATGAACCATCTCTTTAAATTGCCTAGCATTTTCCATTATGTTAGATTTTTGTAGTATGTTAAGTTTTTTCCTCAAAACTTAATACCTTATTGTTTTCACCAACCTTTAAAGTTTTCCAGGCACAAAGACCTGCAGCAGGAGACAGGTCTTTTGTAAATACATCAAAATTCTCATTGAATTATAAAATGTTACGAATTACCACTTCCCTTACTTCATTTGCATTTCAGAAAGAGATTTTTGTAGGTTGCCAAAATGACTGAATATAAAGGCTACAAGTCCGTGCTGCTGCTGTGATGTGATAATAAACTATTATTACAAACTTCTGCAAGTAATTAGATTAAAAAAATCAGGATCTTAGACTTAGTCAGTGTAAATAATAAGTGCAGTATTTGGAAATTTTTAAGAAGTAAACACAGCTATATATATGGTAATAATTTTACGCTTCTTATTTTGAAGTGTGTTCAATGAGATACTTGCATGAAAATAGACAATTTTTTTTTCCTGTTAACCCACAGCTGCAAAACATAGAAGACTGAGATCTTGACTGCTAAGGGTGGAGAATTCGCAGAAGGTAGGTGTTGTCACTGGGAGAGAGCAGTGCGTGATGATGTCTGACACTCTAATCTTCAATTCAGTTGTTAATATTAGTGTTTATGAAATAGAGAATGCAAGCAAAGCAGTGGGCAAAATCAGTCAGGCTTCCCATATTTACTTACTGGGTGATATTTGGCACCCTAGTAATGAAAAGTACTGGTGAAACACCCGATGGAGTCTAAGCAGAGCAAACATACGTGTGGAGAGGCTTGGTGTAATACACTGTCTGCACTAATTAAGGCAAATTTACATTTACCTCTAATTTTGATACAGATGCTGTGAAGGCTGAATAATTGATGCATAAATTCTTCCTGTTATGCAGCTCAGAATATGAATAATAAAGAATTTATGACAATGACCTGAAAATATATTACCACATTGTTTTATTCAGCCTTCAGTCTCTATTGTGAAATTTGGAGGAAATATGGCCCTAAAAATAGACAATGTTTGAGGGGAAAATATGGGAGTATTTTAAGTTTTGTTAATAATGCATAATGCATAATGTAAATAACAGCAAATTATGAAAAAATGCATACTGTGCTGACACTGATTGGGTAATCATTTGGAATGCACTTTGGTGAGAAGAAAAATCACGAGCTACAGAAATGCCAATGATGCACATTTTTCACGTTTTCTGGGGACTGTATGTTTTCTGCGTTTATTCTGAAATGTATGGAAGGTATAACATGATTACATTTGCAAGTAGGTAAATGGAATAAATCCTCTTCCTGATGGAGTTAGTAATTTAAAGCAAGAAAGTTGTCTGGTTAGTCAAGGAGTTGTGCAATTAGGCCTTGCACATGCTGAACACAGCTGCACTTACTCAGCTGGGTTTGTTCTGCTCTCTGCAGCTTGGTCAGGAGCAACTGAACCAACTCTGAGCCATACAGGAAAGGAACTGGACAGCAGGGGGGCTGCAGATGCAAAGAATGCAGGATACACTAATGACCTACGAATTTGCACAGATCCTTAAGTGGGATTTTAGTCATACAATTTATATCAGATTATTTTTTTATTCTCAGCGATAGCAAGGGCCAATTTTTTTGGAATTATATTTGTTCTTGTTTATTAATGCACTTATGTTAATACAAAGCTGTTGATGATTCTCTGCCTCTGAGAATCATCAAGTCATTTGTTACAACTGACTTACAAGTTCTGTAGTAATCGTCTTACTTGGATATTAGTGTGCCATGGAGCAAAGCTGTGTGTATAACTTTCAGATGAAGAAAGTAGGGTATGTATGTCATTCTCTAGGTCCATTTTCAGAGTCTCTGGGAAAATGATCTATAAATTCGAGTCAGAACACAAGTATATGCATTACTAGGGCTGCACAGGTCTGTGATTTGAAGCTCAAGAGGAATAAACACGTGAACTATAGTAGCTTTGTAGCTCAAAATGTATTTATGTGCTCTAAAGGTTCCACAGTTTCTGCCTGTGCTTGACTCTAGCTAGCACTGTCACATAATTAAATTTTCTAAATCTGTTCTTTTCAGAAAAGTAATCTATTTGCATTGTTCATGTCAAAAACCAAACCCAAATGAAGCCAACCAACCAATCAAAAAAAAAAAACAAACCCTGAAAACCAATCTTGCTAATTTTAAACAGATTATATTTACTTTCTAAATTAAATCAAAGGTACGGATTATATTTCTATGTAAAAATGCTTGGCGTGAGCTCTGGCCTTAGAGTATAATAACTGAATATGTGAGATTGTTTAAAAATAAACAGATGTTAGGTAGCATCCCTGATGTTAGTTTTATAAACTGCTGCTGATACAGCAGTGATCTGTATATTTCAAATTAAACCCAGTTTAAGACTGTTTCTTTTTTTCACAGTCCAAATGCATCAAGTCAGTGTAATTGTAACAGCAGTGTACTAGTGACATGGTTACAATGCCCAGATTTACTTTCTCTGGCAGAAATAAATTACAAATAGAAACTGAAGAAAGAAATTTTTTTAATAGAATCCATTTAATATTTGTCCATTCTAATTTTTGGTCATCCTCACTGGTTTAAAATATAATCAATTTTTTAAATTATTATATATTATAACGATATTGTGCACAATACATATATAATAAACAAAGATATATACATTGTGTTAGCAGTATTCTGCTCTGTGTTTATATCAGAGACACCCATAAATGTCAGAGGAAAGCAGCCTAGTTACATTCTGCAGAACTTGTAATTTATACATGAAACCCCCTATTCTGCCCACAAGACTTCATGTAATCTTGTATAACAAACAACATATTCCTGGGCATTGTCATATGCAGATACTGTATTTTCTGATGTATGAATGGGTGAAAACCTGGCTTCTTTAATTCAACAGTAATATCCTGGGTGAAGCCAGGTTTTTGTTTAAGTTTTTTTTCTGGATGTCTTTCAGCTGCTTAGTTTGGGACACTAATAGGGATTTTTTTGCTGTATATTCCACTTAAAGTGTCAAAGATGCTTGCAGTGTTGCTTCTGATGTGAAATGAGGATAAACCTTTCAGGATAAATACTTCTAAATAAAAATAAATATGTTTTGCTTCTTCTATGCTGGAAGTCTTGTAATCAAAGATAACACATAAGATCAGGTACCTTATGCCTGGATGGGAGTTAAAATGATGATTAAATACAGTTTTCTTTCAGTCTCTGTATATAGGACAGTCCCAGAATTTCTTTTTCAGTTATGTGGACAGACCCTTTTTCAGCCCTAAGCTTGAGAATGGGAATTCTTCATGTATCGGAGTGATATAATAAGAAAGGTTTGGTAGTCTTCTGATTTTAGTTTTTCTTGAATGCCTTTTAATGTGCCATTTTTGAGACTGGGCATTATCATATTAACCTTTTGTCTTTTAATAACCCTGAATTTTGCATTCATAACAAAACAAATAGCTGTCCTCTGAGCAAATGTCGCTTTCATCTATGTTATTTAGACTGCAACAGCTTTGTTTTCAGATTTTGGAGGGTGCAAAACATCTGTAGTAACTGCAAAACCCAGGCCGGTTTGTTTTGTCCATGTCTGAATTGATCCTCTTCCATCTGAGACAATGTAAAGGTGAAAATTTAATGAAGTGTAGAAAGATCAGCAGTACTATAAATGCCATTACCTACATATACCTGATGCATCTTCTCTGTTCTTGTTACAAAACTGGTTTTTTTGAAGTAGACTAGAAATTTTTAGTGAGACAATTGAAGAAATGTCAGAAAGTAGCAATGTTGATTCCAACAACCTGGATTGTAGACAAAGGCTCTGTTGAGTACCTACAATAGTGGGAAAGTGCCAAAATATTTCTGACCTTTTCAAGTTAATTGTTTTGAAAGTCACTGGTATTCTGTTTTTACTACTAAAGCTTTTCCCTTGCAGTGTTCATAATTTAAATGTTTAGTGAGTCATGTAGTTTAAAAAGTTAGAAATGCCACAATGTAATAAAATAAAAAGAACCTTGATATGAAACAAGGAAAGGATTAGGTAATGTCATCATTTTTTTTCTATTGCGTCTCTTAAAAGTGTAGGTAATAGACTGTTCTACCAGGGCTGTGATCTTGTTAAGGAAGTATCAGATATATCTTAAAAATGTAGGAAAAAACAGATCTAATGCAGATCTAGATACTGACATTCTTAGTTCCGAGGGGGCATTCCTGTCTCGTGGTTAACTGTCTGTCCACCAGGAAACGCAGCTCCTTTTCTGCAAAGCTGTTTTCTAGCTGCATAACCTCTACTGGTGCACAGGGTTGTTGCTCCTCCAGTGCAGGACAGGACACTTTCCTGTGTCGGACTCCACCAGGTTCCTGTCAGCCATTTCCCTGCCCTGCTGAGGTCTCTCTGAATAGCAGCAAAATCCTCTGGCTTTTCAGCCACTTCTCCCAGTTCATGTCATCAGCAAATTTGCTGAGAGTGCACTCTACCCCATCATCCAGATCAATAATGAAGACATTGAACAGTTTTGGACCCAAAACTTATTTGCTACACTTATTGCCACTTAGACACTTGTAAGAGACTTCACTGGGTTCAGCACCCAGTGGACTTTGGCTTTTCTGACTGTCTCTGCATGCTTGGGCCAGTGTCTCTCTGTTACTTCCAGGTTACCTGTCCCTGTTTTCACCTTCTGCACACTTCATTTTAGTCCAGGGCTGTGATCTTGTTTCTTTCCAGTCTCTCCTCTCAGGATCCTGAACTCCACCATCTTATGGTCTCTGCAGGCAAGGCAGCCTTCACCCTTCACACATCCTCGTGCTTCTACCTTCACCTTATTTGTCAATGAAGTCCAGCAGATCACCTTGTTTGCAAACAGTGCCTGTATCAACCCCACTAAGCTGTAATTTTGAGACGTCTGTGTAGTTCACATGGGTGCATAATAAATACACATCCAATAGGACATCAGTTGACCAGACAGAGATCAAGTACATCTTCTGGCTACTCTTACCAGAGTCATACTGAAAGGAGGTATTCTCTGGGGCTTTTAGTGCTGCCTATGTGAGAGCAGGAGAACATTAATATTTATAAGTTACATATACAGCTAAAGTTAAATTTTATGTCAAATCAGCTAATTATAGGATTTGTAGATGAAAAATTTTTGAGGCATCTAGAAGCAGGGGAACGTGTAAATTTTTCAGAGCTCTTTTTCTGTGGAGTTTTCAGGGCACCTTGTCAAGTTGTACATAAAAGAACACTTGGCCATGGTTCTTAAGAAAGTTCAGATAAGTATTCCCTGTATCAAGGAGAAAAGCTAACATGATGGAGCTGAGACAGACATGCTAGACATAATTGGAGATGTGGGTGGGGAGAAAGCTGTACCTGATACTGCAATTTGAACACTGGAAAGCAAGACAATGCATGGCGAACTCCGAGGAGGTCCGTGTCAAATTGTTTGTACTTTGTGAAGCTACAAAGGTGAGCACTGCCTGAATAACTGTTATTTCTGCGGGATTTTTAAAATTCTTTTTATTTCCAAAACAAATTTCTCCTGAGTGGTTGGTTGAATGTTACTTAGTTCAAATGTCTCTTTGACAAACAAATCCTTCCAGGTTTTGGAAGCCTTCCAGTTTTGTGGGGTTTTTTAACGTGCTGCTTGCTTAGATCTATCAACCAGTAGTGTCTGCTTTACAAGTCTGGATAGTATCGAGAGATTAGTACCAGTAATGGGAAAATAGGAACTGGGAAGTAAATATCTAATGGAACTTCTTTTTATTGTATAGAGGAATGGAAGTCAGGCAAACAAATATTTACTAGACTCAATTTTCAGATTATATATTAAATAATACTAATAATTCATTGATTTCCTGCACCCCACACCCTACTGGGAAAAAGTAGAGAGATCTAGAAATTGGTCTAGAAGATAATTCTTCAAAGTTTTCATCATAAACTATATGGAGAAGAAAGGCAGAAGGGGGGGTTCCATTATGATAGTTTCTACGATATGTCTGCCCAAGGGCCTGAAGGGCCATCAGGATGGGTAGGGTATGTAGTGTTTCATTTAGCTGTTGTGAAGTTAAAATTACAGAGTTCTGCACAATAAATTTTCTGACAGTCTTGATCTACCCTGACATGCTTCTGTTGAGTAAGCACAAAATATGTTCACAGTTTCGTTTATGAAGAATAACAAAACATATTTGAGAGACAGGCAGCAAAGACTCAGATGTATCTATATAGTTCCTTAGAATCTACAAAGGAAGAAGAGAATTTCTGGTGTACTTGATTTATTGATTTCAATCTACAGTGAATTGACAGAACACTTCTGTCCTACAGCTCACCTGTTAAAAAAAATGTAATTGCAGAGGAGTATGTGAAATAGATCGTGGAAATGTTTCCTTCTGGTGTTTCTTCTTGGCAGATGTGCTAAATGGTTATTCCTTTCATCATGTGGTTCTCGCACTGTAAAATATAGCCTGCTTTTTCTCTACTACATAAGTCAGGCAAACTGCCCATGCACTAGCAGAAAAAAAATAGATGACCTTTCTGAAACGTTGAAATTTGTCAGGGCTTTTTAACTGGCATTTCATTTGTGTGTGCTGTAGTCACTTGAATTGGCACACTTTCTTTGACTTCACAATACTCATTTCTCCACATCAAATATAATTCATTTTGAAAATGAGCAGTGACATTTTATACTGAGCCTTTATTAATCTTTAAAGTTATAAAATCCACTCTTTCTTTCTTTCTTTCTTTCTTTCTTTCTTTCTTTCTTTCTTTCTTTCTTTCTTTCTTTCTTTCTTTCTCTCTTTCTTTCTCTCTTTCTTTCTCTCTTTCTTTCTTTCTCTCTTTCTCTCTTTCTCTCTTTCTCTCTTTCTCTCTTTCTCTCTTTCTTTCTCTCTTTCTCTCTTTCTCTCTCTCTTTCTTTCTCTCTTTCTCTCTTTCTCTCTTTCTCTCTTTCTTTCTTTCTTTCTTTCTTTCTTTCTTTCTTTTCTTTAAATTGAAAGCATTGGAAGCGAGAATCACAGCAATAATTCTGCAGAGGGCAATGGTTCTAATAAGGAAAATCATGGGGGTGAAACATTTCTAAACAATACCATCAGAATTCTTCTAACAGGTCCCAATTAATGATATGGAAAAAACCCCAAAGTAGATTGTTATGTCAGACTTGTGAAAGTCCAAAGCTGGGCTAGAAATAGCAAACACACCCACATGCATATACTGGCGACATAGTGCTCTCCCTATCTTCTCCACCTCTGATATTTTAGTGGTTTGAGATAGTGAGGTAACTGTTTAATAAAGAAGCAGTGGTGGAAATTAAAAAAATAACATTACCTAGAATATATTCTTTGGAGTTTTGATTGAGGGAGCTATCTTTTTTGTATCTAATTCAACACAGTTTCTTGTTCATTAATACTTTGGAAATTGCAGATGAATGAACATAGGCCTAATAACTTAGGAGTGTTGGTTCATTTAAATTAATAGGTGAGATTGTATGTTTAGTTTATGTTGTATTTGTCTTCTAAAGATCCAGAAGTTCCAATAACATGAGTCTGAGTGATGACAAAATATTAGTCTTTTGTTATTGAAGCCAGATATTATTTAAAAAATATTCAAGGAGAAAAATAATTAGCCCATGTCCAGCGACTGTCACATGAATGTCCTTCAGTGAAAAATTACACATTCGATATTTCTTGAATGGCTTTAATAAAGCATATAAAGCATATTAAAACAAAATCCTCTCAGAGCATTGACACGTGCCAGAGGGCAGATTAATAAGAACTGGATAGCCAAGCCACCTGCCTGATTTCTGCACTGACAGTTCACTGGAGTTTTAAGAAATTGCTAAATGAGTTCGTAAATTTTCATTGCCAGAAGTACAGAGTCTTAGACTTTCCTTGGGTTTCGGGTCAATATAAAGGATAACAAGAGAAAAGCAGTCTTGGGTGCAGGGGCATTCGTATCACTTCTGGCTGTAATATCAATACAGCTGTCACATTTGTCACCTGACATGGCAATTATCTGTTTCTCAAAGAGGAGGCAGTTGGTTTGCTGTAGAGTATTGTGGCTCCATATTCACAGCTGCTTAGTCAGCCAGAGAGATTATTATAGAAAACTGCAATTACTTACAAAATTGACACATAACATATCACAACCAAAACTGATATATCTCTTACTAATTTTCTGAGCTCTTAAACAGTTAATAAAGCTATGCCGTTTTGAAGAGGAACCCTAGTAAAACACCTCCTCTGCTGTGATTGGTCTCATCACAGTATATTCCATTTCAAAGGAAGAAGGAAAAGCCTAAAAGTCTTGAATGTTTCAGTGATGCTTGTTTCTCAGCTTTTCAGAATTGTGTCTGCTAAAATGCTACAAAAATGTTGATTTCCCTCCTGGAGAAGCACTGTGTTCCGTTCTTGAATTAACTTAGCTCTTCCAAGCTCAGTTGTTGATGGAAGAGTCTTTTTATGTCTCTACTAATTATTGACTAATCTTAACTGGTCACAATCCATAGAAAGATACCTCTTGAGCTGTTTGACTATCAGAATCAGCTGTCTTCACTCCTGCTGCAAGGTGCAGACTGTCTCTGGATCATCATCTGGCTGTCATGGTAAAAGGTTTGCTTGAGGAAGCTGCTTTATCTCTGGTAGCTGGTTTTCAAAATGTTTTGGCAAACTAGCAGCTCGTGTCTGTCTCCTGAGTGTTGATAGGGTTGTTAGTGTAACAGGAATGGCTGTAGCTATCCAGGTCTCAGTCTAATTTGCGTGGTGATTGTCAGGTGATAAACAGGCTTTTGAATAGAAACATTTGAGTAGAGAAAACTGATGAAACCTCTCTGCTGCAGAGTTAATGAGACTCCTCAGAGGATCTTAGGGCAGTTTAAAATACCGAAAATGACAAAAATGAGAAATTTAACTCTAAATCCACTGGTTAGAGATCTGGACCTCATTTTCTCTGACTTACAGATGTGATGACTTGTTGTCTATTCTATATAGAATGATCTGAGGAGAGTTATAACCTATGTTCTCCTACATAAGTCATCAAGAATATTTGTGTTTGGAACAAAGTAGTTTTACAGACAGCTGTCTCTGCAGAGTCTCTAGGAGGAAGCGAAAACAAAGATTCCTTCTCAATTCAAGATGCAGTTCCTCTTTGCATCTACATTACTGGCATACTTCCATATCTTTATCTTAAAACATGAAATCAACACTGTCAGCAATTTCCTCAGTTCTCTGGATTTGCAGATCATTTTCTGGAACCATTACTTCACCAACATTTTTGAATGGCCTTGCTCCTCTGCTGGGGTTACATTTTGGTGTGATCCTCTCTGTGGAGTTTTCCTCCATGATTCTTGTCACCTGCCCTTTTATTTTGCTACTGCAAACTCTTGTTTTTTTTAAGAGTGGGAGAAGATCCTGATGCCCATAGTTGTTGAAAAAGCTTTGATTCACTTGAAAATACCCAGATTGTTTGCAAAAGACACGTCCCATGCAGAAATCAGACAGGTAATAGAAGTTGCAATCCCTTTGTAATTCAGTTCTACACTATGAAATCTTGGTATGCCCTCCTTCAAAAGGGGGAAATTCTGTCTACAAATGGATTTTAACTCATGCAACCTTAGGTACTGAGAATAGAATAGAATAGGATTAGAATATTTGGCCAACTAGAATTTGAAAGCAGTTAAACTCACAGGCTGCAATTGAGTGCGGTAAAGGTTTGGTGTTCTGATTTAAGAACTATTTAGATGTATCCCAGCTACAATATTCCGAAAAAGAACTGGCTTCCTTATCCAAACTCTCCAGAAAAGTTAGCATCATTCACTCTTTAGGCACAGGAAATTCATAACAGTTTTTTTACCCAGAGCTATGAGTTTGACACCTGAATCTGGAGGATTTTTTAACTTTCTTTTCAGGATTTTCTGTGATTTGGTGCAGATGGGATTTTTTCCCTCATTTTGCTGCCTCTACTGAATTAATCACTTGATGGGGAGCAGTTGTAACTGAATAAGATATGGGGAATTCAAACTGAACTAGTGCACGTTCATTCTCACTGCAGGGCAGTGTGAGAAGCTCCCCTGTTGCAGAGCAGATTTGTCATACCAGAACAATCAATCTGCCTTCCTCTCGCCAGTCTCCTCAGGGGCACCTCAGAAGACAAGAGTCATCCTTGCTCTCTCTACTCCTCCCATCCCCATCCTACAAGTGATGGGTGATGTGACAGCCATCCCATAAGCTGCAGTCCAGGTGATGGGTACAGATCTGGCTGGGTGAGAAGACTGGTTGTCAAGCCATGCCATAAAGACCCTCTCAGTGCACCAGTAGATGTGTGCCTGTTACCTAATCAACATACCACAATCTCCATCGTGTGATCAATGTGGAACACACTGATATTTTTAGTGTAATTGCATAATTTCGCCTATGTAAGAGGGGTTGGGGAGATCTGGCCCCAACTGCTTCCATCAAAGCCTATGGGACTTGCCTGTGCCAAAAATAATCCACCCCGTTGTAGAAGAGAAGGTCTGCAGAAAATGTGTTCCTGTGTTTACTGTGAGATCTGAAGGGAGTGGCTTAGAGGAAGGAAATTTACGTTTGTTCCTCTCAGCTCTGCCAGAGAGATTGCACGTAGTTCAGTTCTTGCCTACAGAGCTTGTCTCAGGTCAATGCCTACACAAATTAAATTCCCAAATGTGACAGATGGTATTTGTTTGGTGTGCATGTTCTCGGTTGCATGCTGTGTCCCTACATGGAGTGGCTGGAAAAGGAGAGCCCTTGGAAAGGACAGCAGGGGATGGGTGCTGTTTTGGAGAGTGGGTTCCAGGTCTGGCAGGAGGACAGTTGGTGCAGCCTGGGAGGCTGCAGCTCACTGTGGCAGAGACCACGCTGAGGAGCACAAGCAGGACTCAGAAATAACCAAATGAACTTCCTTGGCATCAGAGGGGACTGGCAAAATTTGGTGCAATCCAGAAAGCCACTGAGCTCTCCAAAGTGATTCCTAGAAGCAAGGATCTGTCTCCAAGGTCACAATGAGAAGAGGAGAGATTTGTTTGGAAAACTGTTTCATTTTCATTCTGTCTGATGTGATCACTTGGAAGTTTTTGCAACTTAAAAGCTGGGTTATTCATGTTTTTTTCATATAACCTATCCTTTTTTCAGTTTGAAAGCCTTTTGTCTTCTTACACTATCTTCCTACAGAATGAGATCAAGGCAGATCCAGATCAAATCATTACTGCCTTCCTACAAATCAGTCATTTCTTGGCATTTATTATTTTTATAGTGCATGTCTGTAAAGGACACTCTCAGCTGATCTTTGGTGTGGCTTTCTGTTGGTTTTGGTGTGATAATACAACTGACAATAACTTCCTACAGGTGAAACCTTTGCTTTGCAGCTTCTGCTATTTGAGTACTGCCTTCTGCACCAACACAGTGTCTGGTTCAATGTCTGATTCTGACAGAAATGTGTATTTTTTTCTTTTCTGACTTCTGTATTTTTCTTAGCTACTCTTCTGCTTATGTGCTTAGGTCTGTAAAGCATTTGATGACTCAGCTTGTTTGAAATGTGCAGTTCTTTGTCGTGCAAGTAGGAAGAGACCTAAGTAAAATAGTTGAATTTGACAGATTGTAGGCAGCAGGGCTCTTCCTGTGCTTCATAAAATCTGCTAGGATGAGTGGATTGTGAGAGGAAATGGTGTCTAATGTCTTCTCACCGTACATGGGACTTGTATTTATATTGTCACTTAGGGCTAAGATGGATTTATTCTCAGTTCATTCCAGTTCTTGGGGCTCAGCTCTGTCTTTTTTCACACCTACTCATAACGTTCACAGACTTGCACGATCACTCACAAATTTGACAACCTGCATGAAAAATTGACAGTAGATTTTTAGATCATGATGTTATTTGGTGCTTTAGGGAATGTGGTACAGGGAACTTATTATGCAGGAAGATCATCTTATTAAGCAGGTGCCCTTGCTATGTTCAGCAAATGATACTTCTACGTTTTCCCTGGCAGGTGGTCTCAGAGCTACAAGTGTTCAGTGCATCTGGCCCTAAAGCTTGGGGACTGCAGCAGCATAAAGACTGCCGTTTCTAATTACTGCCAAATCAGAAACTGCAGTGGGAGGATCCTTCCAGTCCTGACTTCTTCCGAGTCATGTGCTAGTCCTGAGCTGTAGCAATGTCTAATTAGCTGGTGTGTGTTTGTTGTTCTCTGCAAGGGTCCTTTCATAGGACCTTTCAAAAATGTTTCTGCCTCATCTTTAAGTATTCTTGCTAGACTATTCTCATCTAAAGAAAATATGGCAGGAAGATAAAGAATTAGAACTATAAAACACCCAGATAAGGAGACAAAAAGATAGCAAGTAAATCATCAGACAGGTAGGACAATATGAAGAGAGAGTGCTTCAAAGTCATTATCAATCTTAATGTTGAAAGTCCTTAAGCTAAAGGTACAAAAGGTACATCCAAACATTAGACCATAATCTCCAGTGTAAGAAGGTCCTGGAAGACATTATGAGGTCTTGAGAACCACTGTCCTAGTCCATCATGGCCAGGCTGCTTCGTGCTTGTGAATATATAGATAGGAAAGAATGACTGTAAAAGAATGAATGAGTTAAAACCATGAGAGAAGGACAGTGACTGAGTGAAATTAATTTTGACTGAAATAAAATTCCCTTTCTTTCCTTTATGGTCTCTCACCAAGTTTAGTCACAGTACTTGTGTATACCAGTGCCATCGGTTAAATTCAGAAACACATAACCAATTTTATATTGTGTTAGTGATATTATAACTTTTAGAGTGTTGCTGTTTTCCCCACAGACGAGTAGAGAAACGACACAGAGTCCAGGCGCAGGGTTACAAGGAAACAAGGCAAAAGCCCCCCTTTAATGATTTCTCAGAAGGCCTTTTATATGTTAGTTCGCAAAAGTGTATGAAATGGCACAAGGTAATTGGTTTTTGCCATCCACCCCTCAAGGGGATTGGTCAAGTTCTAAGACACCCATCTCTGGATGTTTTCCTAGTTAGAGCCATAACAATTCTGCAAAACAATCTGCAGCTGCAAGAAGTTTATAAAACGACAGCATTGTTTCGAGTTACTTGCATGGGAAAGACAGAACTTTCAAAAAAGTGCTGCAGAGAGCTAAAGAAATTCTCTGCTGAAGCTTTTTCAGCATCCGTATAGAGGCTCATAATATTTTGATATTGAGTACGTGTAATATGAAACTTAAGAATGAAGAAGCAGGAGAACAGCATTATTGTTCCTTTCCTTAACGTGTGAGTAGGTAGGTAAGGAGGCCCTGTCACTACTAATTCAATATTAAAAAGGTATATTCTGTTGAGAAGTGTCTATTTTTATTAACAGCAGGAAGAATTGCCAGGTTTGTTTTTCAGGGGTAGCAATGCTGCTACTGGCACTGAATGTATTCCTCAACATTTCCAAAAGTGCATTGTTACATACGTTATTTGTGTAGCATTTATTTCCATTGTTTGCCGTGTTTCCCTAGGTGATCATGGTGTTAGACTGCACTGTTGAATCCACAGTTCTCAGTTTGCCTTTCACTGGTGTAAAATACATCATTCAGACAGAGCCATAGAGCACTGCATAGCATTTGTTGAGGCTTTAAGTTGGAGTTATTTGTGGGAAGGAGACATTCCTGCATTCACACACTGAAGCAACAAATGAGAAATGGGATCATGAACTGGGAAACACAAGGGTTTTATATCTAAACCACTGTCTGGATGCATTTCCTTTGGGGAAATGTGCTTGGGGGAAATGCTGATGTTGGTGCATTTCCCCTGAGCACAGTGGGAAGGACACTGCTGTGTTGCTCAGCACCGGCTTTATGAAGTGCCATGTGCTCTTTACAATGTCACAGACCCCTCTGCACCAATGGGAATTTTGCCTGCTATGAGCCATTAATACTGAGGTCACCATCTGCTTCTTTCTGCTTCTGGGTGCAGACAAGGACTGTCTTTTTTTTTTCACATGCAGTGGATCTGCAGCCAGTGTTTGGGTTTTAATATCTTCAGTAAAGGATGAGAAAGAGCTGCATCAAATGAATAATTATCCTAGAGGCTTTGTGTGCATTAGTTACACAGGAAAAACTGTCAGACTGCAATCCTGAAACCAATAGTGGGAGTTTATAGTATTTGAAAAGGTGGCAGCCCACACTCTTCTTCTGTGTTATGACTCTGTGAGTATGTTGATACGGTTTTACACACGAAAGTATTGCTCTCAAAATTTTAGTCCTGGCACTCATGTGGCATCTTCTACAATGCAAGACATAATGCTGTTTTCTGATACAAAAATATTTTTTCTCTTTATGGTCATTTGCACTCTTCTTGCAGAGCTAAAAACACAACAATTTTTATTTTCTAATGTTGCATCTTATTTGTGCAGGAACGCCAATTACAAAAGATAGAGAGGATACAGAGCAGTAGAGAATGTTCTTGTCTGAGTCAAAATGTCAGTGATGGTCATCAGCTTGGAGAGACATGCAGTCTCCATTAAAATATCATTAACCTTTGGTTGAATCCAGGACCAAAAGCTCTCAAAATGGATATTAACTGGGAGTTTGCAGAATGAAATGCTGGGAAGATGAGTAAAGAACCAATCCAGCGCATTGATCGAGCTAATTTTCAGGGCATTTAGCAGAACTAATGTCGTCAGGGAATAATGGGCACTTCTACTGGTAAACTGAGCACTTTTAGTATAGGTGATGAGACACAGTGAACATGCAGGTTCCTCATACAGCTTTTCTTGCCACTTTTCAGACTAAATTGACAGGATAGTGTCCTTCTTCTATATTGTAATGCAATGTTTAATTTAAGTTTGAGCACTGCTTTGAGATACTTTTTGCGTGAAAGATCTTTCACAGAATAACATTGCTGTATTTTTACACTGTCAGATACAAGAAGCAAATGGACACACAGGAGATATATCACAGAGGTTGTTTGAGGTGAGAGCTGAATAAGGTAGATAGCAGATCCAGTATTCAGTCACTTGAATGAAAAGAACACTGAATGCCTGGGACAAAAACAGCGGAAATGTGTGTTTGAGTGCTGTGAATTGCACCCCCCAGTGTTAACCTAATCTTCCCTTCTGCAGTTGCTTCTTGTTTAAAGAATTGCCTAGTTGAAGTTTTAATGTGTCCCCTACTCCTTTTCAGATGAATGTTTGTTGACTCATTACACAAATTTTACAAGTAAAAGCAATGTTGGGGATTATTTGCTTTTTTTCATCATGTTCTAAAACTGCCTAAGTGATAAACGAAGAAATTTTGATGCTTCAGCTGACATTTAGCTATTGAATGCTGTCACAAAACAACCAAATATTTCTTCTAATGACTTGTCTGGGAATCCCAGATAAATTGAGCCAGGGATAAAATACATTCTTCTATGTAGTCTGTTTGCTTATTTGTTTAGACAGATAGAGCAGTTTAAAAAACATGCCAAGGGTCCCCCAAATATGACTATTTTTATTGTCTTTCAGGTGTCACTTTCATAAATTTAGTACTTGTTCATTGCAGGCTGAGGTCAAGAGAAGGGTTTTTCAGTGGTATCAGACAAAGCTGCAGTATGCCTTTTGTGGCATCAGAAATTCAGTGTAAGATGAATGCAGCACAGAATACTAAAGCTCAGTATGTCCCAGTTTTGTGGCTGACCGGAAAGCAGGGCTGTTCCAAACTGAAGCTAGAGCAGTGGGGGTTTCTCCTTGTATAAAAATTGGGTTCTTGTTTGTCTGCCAAGTCCCAACTATCCCCAGGAAGTGCAGCACCATTAGAGACTGTTACAAGTCACCAATACTTGAACCATCTCCATATTGTACTATATTCCTTTCAAATATAAGAACTAACATCCAGATGATGGAAAAATTCAGCCTCTGTTGCATATTCTTTCTTGATGTCTTTGAGTAGTCAAGTGATAGCTTTTCACTCACTGCTATTTTTTATGCTAATTCTGATAACAGTAGTAGTAATATGGCGACCTACATTTCTGTGTTTCATAGAATCACAGAACGCTGATGTTAGAAGGGACCTCTGAAGTCATCTGATCCAACCTCCTACTCAAGCAGATTTGTCTAGAGGCAGCTATTCAGGGACAGTTTCAGGAGACTTTTGAATGTCTCTGGGGATGGTGACTCCATAGCCTCTCTGAGCAACCTGTGCCAGTGCTCAGTCATCCTCACCGGAAAAAACTGTTTCCACAAGTTCAGGCAGAATCTCCTGTGTCTCTTTGTGCCCATTGCCTCCTATGCTGTCAAGATGCTTGAAGATGTCAAGTAGTTTTGCTCCAGCATTGACCTCTGGGGTACACCACTGATTACTGGCCTCAAACTCAACTTGGTGCCACTGCTCACCACCCTCTGGGCCCTGCCAGCCAGCTAGCTTTCAATCTGTGTCAGTTCTGCTTCACCTCAGTTTGCTTCAGATTTTCTTCATGCTGAGGATAGTTTATCACTCAAATCTAAGTGGAGCTGAAGCAAATCATATATCAAGAGAAATAGTTTGGTCTTAATATATTTAATTTTAGATTGTAGTGGTTTGATAATGCAAATGAATGTTCAGATCTGTCACCATCATTTTGTCCGAAATCCTGGCAGAGTTTTCTTTTAGATAACTGCTGGTAGGATATAAAGTACTGTTGCTTCATATTTGATTTTCTTCCTTCCCCTGATGGTTTCACTACTGTGTAGTGTTAAATTTAATTACCTTTTCTGTTTGCTGCAGGAATAGAGAAAATACTTGTAGACCACTAAGTTGATATTTGCATTACCAGCTGTAGAGATGAGGAAGCTTCAGCTACTCATTCTGTTCTTGGCTCCTCTAGCAGTTCATGCTTGGTATGGACAGCTTGATACTTTGAGATGTCCCCAAATCACTGGATTTTGACCATTTAACAGTTATCAGAAAGCAGTTCCCTTCAGTGATAAGCTGCATTCAGAATAGTGTCCTCTTGCTTATTCCAGAGGTACTGGACTAACTTCTATACTTGTTGGTGGATTGTGGTGTCCTTCACCTGAACTTTCAAGTTTCTGCATCAGCCATCTTGTAATACAGAAGTGTGACTTCGAACTTTGTCAAACAAAATCTCAAACCATCAATGTCCTGTACTTGTGCTTTACAAATTAACAGAGACTTAGGATGGAATTCTGGTCAGGGAATTTTCAGTCTGCTAAAATGAATTTTTTAAATTGACATAAGGCATCTCTAAAATAGGAATGTGATTTGGTCTTTCGAGGAGATTAAAGAATAGTTGTGCAGTTTTATTCTGCTCCTAAACCTTTCATTTTCAGTGTCTCTTTTATCTACGTCTTGATGTGACAGATATTGTCAAAGACTGAGAGTATTTGACACCTTTTTCCTGAGAAGTTGCTTTTATTTTTATTTGTTTCACTTACCCTCAGTGTTTCTGGCCAGAGCACAGAAGTTCTTGCTTGGCATTGCAAGTTACAAAAATTCAAGATTCATCAAAATATCAAAGTTTTTTGGTGCACCATGAACCCTTTCAGTCCTTTGAATTTTATGTACAATTTATAATATATCTCAATCCCTAGACTGTGCAGGGTGTGTTCTTAAACCTTTTAATGTTGGACAGTCAATGGAAATACCACAATTAACATGACATTACTTATTTTTAAACTAACCTTTTGTCAACAAAAAAAATCCCTTTGAGCTGCTCATTTAACTTGTTGGTTGTCATGCCCCTTGTCCCGGGGGAAACCATCCCTGGCTCATTGTGTTGTGCTGTGACATTGACAGCTTTTTGCTGCAGGGAATCTTCACATTTTCCCCAGGTAAAAAGACAGCAATATGATGTAATTTTAGCTGTTTTGGGGAACAGACACAGTAAGAAAGGCAAACACAAAAAAGGTGCAGCTGTGGGGCTCACAGGACTAACAAGTAGCTGTGAGGCACCTGTATTCTATTCCTGGCTCTGTCATTGTCTGCTGCTATTGTGAGCTAGTAAATTAACCTTATTCTGTGACTGCAGCACCATTTATAACGTGGGAATGGTAATGCTTAGCACCACAACGGGGCAGTGTAATTCTTTGCTAATTAATATTTATAAAGTGCCAGATTCTCCATAACTCTGCACCTTTGCAGTCATTTACATCTGTACAAAATGGAGACAAAGTGGCTGAAAAGAGCTGCTGTATTTTATACCCAGTCCCTGCCGGTGTGAAGGGTAGTACCAGGATAGCAGCAGTGGAGGATCTGTCTCAGGTAATTTTCAGGATACTTTTGCCTGTAGGCATAGACCTACTAATTCAAGAGTGAAGCACCCCTAACACAGATATCCACAGTCCCCTTCTTAGAATATGGCATGGAGCAAAGTTACTGTGGTGTTAGTTATGGTACAAACTTGCAGGACACTACTTCACAGCTTGCTAGTCCTGTGCGTATTCTTAGATCCTAAGGTAGCTTATCTGCCAGTGAAGACGGATTCAAGTATGTGATTTGCTGTGACAGTGTAAAAATTAATACCCTGGCTGAACCTTGCAATAACTCTTTCTTACCATCAGGTATTTTGATTAGCTTAGTGATCACATATTTTTCTTTTGCTGCAATATTGTAGCAAGTGTCTTAAGTATAATAAGAAACACAGGAGTTCAAAGAAACAAAAGAATTTAAAACTTTTGGAGCTTGGTGCTTTGCTTGCTTGCTTTATATATGAAAGAAGACTTTGGATGTGAGCATACCAGAAATAGTTTCCTTCTGGAGATCTTTCAGTTATCCCCAACAGGTCAATAGAATCACTGCTCTGTGTCAGTTCCTGGTTAGGCTGCCCGGAAGACTGCAAGGCAAACTGTCACCTTAATTAATTGATGAAAATGAACAAAGAGAACAGGTAACAGAAAAACTATCAGGTTAGCACAGTGAGAAGATGGGGGTGTGGGGGGATGTTGTCATTTGGCAAGATCTTTGCAGAATCTTTTTGGCAGGCTGATACTAATCAATGCCTGTTTGCCATGCCTGGCCCAGCTTTTCTTGCAGCTAAATATAAAGCTTCTTTTGAAATCTGACTGCATGACATATTCTAGGCTATGAGAAAATGAATAAGGGATGCCAGTAGTTTTGGAATTAAGAAAAGGAAATGTGTTACTTACTAGATTTTGCATTTACTATTCTCATAGGCTGAAGATGGAAGGTTATTGCAGCTTTATTCCTGCTCAGTTCAGGTTTCATTTGAAAAATTATGCAAATAAGAAATTTTGTTCATTTGCTGTCCACTTTTCCTCAACGCTTTGCTTTGCATACAGCAGTGGCCAGAATCATGTATATGTTAATTACAAAATTGCTTTAGCGCATGTTCTTGTTGCCTCTTTGATTATGGACCTGTCACCAAGAGCTGAGCTGCTCAGAAATCTTTCTGATTAATCATGTTCTCATCAAACACTTCACTTGTAGAGTATCAGATAATGATCCTCCTCACAGAGAGTTAAAGATTTTCCAATAAATAGAAACTGTGGCTGTTGAGAACTCCAGACGGTGTGCTATCCAATAATTAAACTGAGGGGAAACTATTCTGTCTGTGCTTGTCTCTAGAAGATTAGCACATTAAAATATTCACTCTTATGATTCCAAGCAAAAAACTAGGGTAAGAGAAACACCAGATGAGGTGATGTGAAGTAAGCATGAGCATGATCAGCAAGTATGAATCTATATTAAATGAATGCCCTACCTTGCAGGCTCTATGACAATCCTCCATCTGCTGTTATTGCACAAACAGAAATGTGTTTTGTTTTGGCATCTGTTTGTGTTTGTGTTTGTTCGGAGAGAGTATCATGTAGCTGAAATAGTCCAGCTCGTCCTGTCATAAATATGAGGACAGAAAGACCTTTATCTTGTTCAGTCTGTCTGCTTTAGCTACTGTAATGTGTGCTCTAGATTCTTGTCCAGTCTGGAGCTCAAGAAACAGGATTTTCCCTGGAGATTCCCCTACAATCTGACACCATGGGTAATAGGCATTTTTTATTACGGATTGAAATGGACCAGTTAGAAAAAAGCTCTTGATATTCTTTAGTACAGAAAGTAAAACAGGTTCCACAAGGCAAAATGGAATGAATTAGGGAGGCGGGGGGGAAATCTGTTCTCATGCCTTGTCTGCTGCATAAAAATTTTGAAGATTCAAATATTTTTGTTGTATATCCTCCTTGATTTTTACTCTCTGTAAGGCTGCAAGACGAAGGGGCATGAAAAATCTGGGGTTGCCCATTTCAGTGATGTGATGATGGGTGCAGGACATGTTATATTTGTGTGTACACTATACACATATAATATATACATTATAAATGCATATTATATAGTGGAAAGACATCAGATCAGTGATTAAAATAGTGACCACTGAAAGATAAGTCAGTAATCAGTCAATACAAATAATGTCAGTAAGGTTTTTTAGGTCTTGAGCAGAGTGAGATTTACCTCATCAAAAGAAAGGGTTTATCAGGTAACCGAGTTAACTGTGGTTTTCCAAGCTACCACATAGTGCCTGGATTTCAGTACTATTTATGAGTTTGCCCTTAGCCCATGGAAATCATAAAGTAAATTTGATTTGGTTTAGGCAGCAATGAAGGAATCTTAAACTGAATCAGATTTCCTCATATTGAGAGCAGAATAAGGGTAAATGTTCAGAATAAGGGTGCGATTCAGACGAGCTGTGGTAACCTGCCAGACCCCAGCAAGGCGACTTCTTGCCTTATTTTTCTTCTGTTCCAAGTTGCAGGCCACACAGGGAACAGAGAAGTGAAATAATGTAACACCTGATGTAAAGATCCTGAGTGTCAGGAGACCTTCATTTAGTCTCTGCTTTTCCACTGACTCGAAACATGACGCTGAAAAAATCATTACAGACCCCACACCTGAGCTCCTCCAAATGCTGGTAGTGTATAATAATTCTCATCTGCTCTTGTAAGATGTTTTTATATCCTCTGATTAAAGGTTGAATTCAAGATTAAAGGTGTATCCTTCCATAAAGACAAATTAAGTCAGGCTTTGTTATGTATCAGATTTTTATGAATAGGTCCCTTAACAGAGAAAAACTCTTTATGTTATCAAATAACTGACTAAACCTAAAATGCTATTTAATTTCGGCTTAAGTGCAGCTAACACCAGATATTCCTATAATCAAATGAGTGAAAACTGTTAATGAGGGTGAAACTGAGCCCTATATGTCCAGGTAATGTGAGACTTACACACTGAGTTAATTCTGTTGAGATTTAATTTTTTGCAGCACACTGACTTCCTGAAAGGACGGTGAATCGTTGTCTGCATGTTTCCTTGGCCAGAAGTAAGAGTCACAGGGTTGGTAACCTGTTCTGCTCTGGGCATGATGTTAGCACCCCAGTCAAAGCTGATATTCCTTCACACTAATCTGGGAAACAGCACAAATGCTTCTCTAATCCTTTCTGGGGGAGGTAGAAATCATGCCTGTGATTTGTTTCTGTTCTCATAGGGCACATACAGGGAAATCTGGCCTGTTTCTTTAAATGTACATCCTCCAAGATGTTTTCCTGAGGGAAAGAAGGCTGCAGATCTGTGCCTGACAGTCTGAGCGGAAAACGGTAGTTCTGTGATAAATAGGTTTCCTATTCTTTGGATGGTGATTGCACTGTCCTATGATGATTGCTAAAAACCCTGTGACTTCTGCACTGGTGAAATGAAGTGAGCTCTTCTTGTGCGTCTGGTCTGTTGGCCCTGGATTTTCTCTGGTACGGTTAGCACAGTC
Source organism: Rhagologus leucostigma (assembly GCA_013397725.1). Classification (NCBI taxonomy): domain Eukaryota; kingdom Metazoa; phylum Chordata; class Aves; order Passeriformes; genus Rhagologus; species Rhagologus leucostigma. The sequence goes on along the minus strand of VZTD01003430.1, from coordinate 3,674,316 downwards.
CCTGAGCACCTCACAGCTAGGGACAGAGACTTGGAATATGGCCCAGTGCAGAACTAGGAAAGAGAGTGAGTCAGATGCATCGGTGGGATAACGTTGTTATTTGAAATGGAAAGATGGAGCAACGAAATGAGAACTCAGAGACAAAGGTTTAATTTAGAAATTATCATTGAAAGCAGCATTAATTGAAACAAATCATGTGTTTTCTCTTATATATTCTGAAATTTCAATCCAATTGTTGTAATTTGGAATTTAGCATTTAAATTATACTAACACATTTTAATCCATTTTGTGACAATTCATTAAAGTCTTTGTATGTACAGTTGCAGTTAAGTTTAATCTGAACCTCAGCAAAATCGTCACTTAGCAAGTTTCTGCAGTCTGCTTGTATCTGTAGAAATGAGGAAATATTATTTCAGCTGCTATGTTTGAGGTAGGAATGGAATGAGCAAGTTTCCAAAACTTTAGGAAATAAAGAGAATTAAGAATTGGAGGTAGAACTAGATTAGTTCCTGCAAGGCTCATTAGTTCCTACAAGCCTCATTCAGCTCGTTACTGAGTCTCTCAGTATTCTACAATGAGCTGCTTCAGGGAGTTAAACTCATTAGGAAAAAATCAAAGAGTTCAGATTTCCTCTTCAGAATATAACTATTTTACAAACAGAGGATTGAGTGATCAATGCTGGCAAGTGGGAGAGAACATGAGTGAGGGTGGAGGAGACCCAGTTCCTCTTAGCGGTAATGCTAAATTTGGGTTCCTCAGTCAAATCATAAAACTGCCAGTACTCAAATGAAGTTACTGCAATTTTATCCACCAAAGGCAAAGTAAGAAGTATTTCAAGCCACATGCCCTCTAGTGAAGGAAATAATTCTGAGGTGTTGTTCCCTTTGATGAGTTTTCTAGATAAGAATTACACTTATGCCAAAATACTGTCCTCAAGTCTTTGTTTTAATTTACCTTTGAATTGAGTCATTATGGCATGATGTTCTGTGTTCATGGTTCAGCTTTTCCACTGTTTTTTTTTTCATACACTGTAAGAAAAAGTATTATTAGAAACATTCTAGTGAAACAGAACATTTAGTAAAAAGGCTGCTTCAATAAAAAGTGAGGTTTGAAGGGACACATTGTAGCCCGAGGGGGTGGGAGACGGTTGTGCCACCACAGCTCTGTGGGTAACAGCCAAATGCCCCTCTTTGGGCTGAGGGGGTTCCCCTACACGCTCACGCCTCCTGTTGGAGGGGCTCTGCCTCTGTGTGGACCCTGCCCCTCGCAGCAGCCCCCTGATGTCCACGCTGGTGAGAAAACGCCTCTGAGTTCATGGACATAGACTCCACATGGGACTTTCTTACTTTAAATTCATACAAAAATCATTAGGAAAAAATATGACCAATTAGAAGGGACAATCTGACAATTAGAATCTTTCCAGATCACAGCAAAAAGGCAAGCAATCATCCAATGTTTTAGAGATACTAAATAGTTTTTTGTATTTTTAAAATTTTAATGTTTTCATATTTTAATTAATTTTGTACTTCTAAATTGGTAATTTGTTCTTGAAAGTAGTGTTATGTTTCCTATGTGGTTATGAAAATGATATCCTCATTGATAATAGCAGTTGAATAAACCTGATGATTCATAATTGTTATTCTAACTCATGAAAGGAAAATGGAATGATAATTGCTGTACCTTAATTTTAAATCAAAAAGTCTAGGGAGCACTACAGATTAGTACTTCATTCTAGAAGAAAGTTTTGAGATATTCTATTTGAGACTCCAAATGTGGTTAAAATCTTGCAGTTTCTTTTAAGAAAGAATTTTAGTAATAACAAATATCCTTTGCTATCACATTATGCATTTCTCCAGATGCATAAATGCAGCGTAAAAATCAGTAAACATTGTATTTAAAATGAACTTTCTTGGGTGTATGCCTTTAGGCATCTGCTTCAATATTTTCATCTGCACCTAACCATGAATTTCTGGTTTTGCTGTGGTACCTGGTTTTCCTGGGTGGCAAATTGTTCACATTTTCTCCCGTAAAAATGCTTCAGAAGAATAATAGTCCTGAAAGTGGTACTGGGCATTTCAGGCTTAATGTTCCATCTCAGAGGAGACGAACAAGTCATGCAATGTTGTGTTGATAGCAACATATTAGCGTGATGCGAAGGTTGGAAAATAATTATCACCTTTAACTCTGTTGCATCTTTCATGTAGATTTGTTAATGCATCTGAGAGCATTTAAGTCAATGTTGCTTGTGTAGGAATCCCAGATGAAAAGAAACTTGAAGTCCTAAACCCTCTTCATATTCACTTTATTCACTGTTGACTTTCTCCACTTCATCTTTTTTTTTTTTTAAACTTTTGATTCTCTAGTCACTTAAATAAATGAGTGACTACATTTTTTTTCATTTAATTATTCACTCTTGCAACGTATGGCATGTTAGGGAACACATGGTCAGTAATTCATTACAACAAGAGCAGGGGAAATCTGAACTTCTGAACTGGGAAGGCAGCAGAAGGGTTGTAGACCTTGCTGCTTTTGTAGTGGTGGGAGGATGGAGGCAGACGCCTGCACCGTGTTGACTTTTTTACCGGAACATCCCAGCAGAGAATTTCTCCTTCTTTCTGTGAAGCAGAGAATTTCTGCATTGACTGTTTTCCAGATTGCACAGAAGCAGAGATAACAAAATTTCAGTCAGGATGACCTGGTAGGAAAAGCACAGGGTGGGGAAATCAGAATGTGTGAGTGCTGTTCCTTACTCTGCTTACAAACACCTTAAATAACCTTCAACAAACCCATGAGTATTCTTTAGTGTTTCACCTTGTGTGATAACTAATCCAGAAAGAAAATATGAGCTTTATTATATTTGTCTTTGGCAACACTAAGTTCTTCTTGAAAAGGAGGTATTATGGCAATGCAAAGCATTAATTATTTGACATTTTTAAAAACTCATGACAAAGGTAATATTTCTTTTTTGTGGTAGCATTACGTGTGCAAAATTAGATTGGTAGCAATGGCTGAATCAGTACCAAACTCATCAGATCTGAGTCAGCAACTTAAAATAAGATTTAATTTCTTATTTCCAGTACTCTGAGTTCACTTTTATGGGGAGAAATTGATTGAGTATTTATTGAACAATACTGCGAGGAAAAACCTTTTCTTTTTTCAGCGATGAACATTTTCTACTCTGGATATGTAACCAACTTTGCATTTTATTTTCAATAGAAGCGTCAACGAAGCTTGAATAATCCATACTTCTCTAGCCTGCATCTGATTAAAAATGATCAATTTACTGGACCATTGTCCTATCTACTGTTTAATCAGCAATTGGCTTCAAGTTAAAAAAAATACTTCTGTCTAAAAAAGCACATTAGTCTTCTAGTGTCTAATGGGAGATGAATACTGAGGTTCTATATGCATAGAAACCTAATTCTCTAATTCCTGTTCTTCTGCAGACATCTCTTTTTCATAGAAAACATCCTTCAGAGTCATTCACAAAGAAACACATCCATATATTGTATAGCGGTTAGGGGGGAAGAAAAGATAACCTGATATACTTAGTACCTTAACTGTGGTGTCTTCCCAGGCTTCTCTGGACAGACAGGCCTTTACTAAAAAAAAATTAAAAATAAGAAGCTCCCCTTTTACTGTCTCACGTTTGCTGTATTCATAGACTTCAAAGGAGATTGGCCTGGTCACAGCACCCGCGGTGATGGATCTGAGTAGCTTTGGCTCTTAAAGCGTTAGTGGTCTGTGATGAGTGGCACAGGACAGTTATGAAGGATGGATGGCTGGTGATTTTGGTGAAGCTCTGGAAGCATTTGCTATTTATCTCTTTTTAGTGTATCCACTTATCCATTTTTATCACTGATACAGACATGTTGATGGTCTGCGTTTTCTGTTAGAGTAGATGTGTAATATTATAAATTATTCATTGCACCTGTGTGTTTCAATCAGAAGAGGAGACAATAAACAGCAAGAAAAACAGTAATAAGGGCAATGAAAACTGTGTTAGAGTCCGTTCTTGTTAAGGTACTGGAAGACATAAGAGATTGTTCCAAGCTGCCCACACACATATTCTGCTTAATTCTTTTAAGAAAAAAATCTTCCCATTAAGCAGTGTATGTCATTGATCCCTTGGAGAGCAACTTGTGGATTGAGCAGAGTTGACACTTTATGAATGGGACAGAGCTACACAAATGTTCCATGTCACCACTCATATTTTTTTCATTTCTAAATCTTGCTGAATAAACCCATTCCTCCAGCCAAAATATTATCTTTATTTAGTTTTGGCAAGAGTGATTTATATCAATTAGGGGCTTACTTAAATGCAAAATATGTTTTAAATATATATATATAAGTAAAATTGATTTATTAGGGTTTTTCATGCTTTAATACCAGGCTAAAAAAATCTTGGCTATGTTCAAGTAAGCATCTTAATTCAGGGATCATGTTCTGCCTCTGACGCTATGACTGTAATTGCTAATGCTTATACTAACATACTCATATATCATGAGGTTACAGTCAGATCATACAATAATCTCTGTCTTTCCTTGTTACCTTTCATAGTACAAGGTTATTAACTCCAGAATTCAAATACTGCAGAATTGGAAAAAGAGAGTTTTGATTCCTGAAGCTTTAGTAGAATAATTATACACAAGACTTAATGAAGAACTTAGGAGAAAAAGGACACTTTGTAGTCAAGGATAGAGCCATTCTTTTTCTGATCTTGAAACACTGTAGTATTTTACTGCTTTATCAGATAAATTTAGTCTTAGTGCCAAGCCTTGCTTCCCTGGAGTCTTATCAGTAGAATATATATAAAAGGATTTGGGAACAGAAGTCAGTTAAATTTATGACAGGTCAATTTAGGCTGGAAAGAAGCATAGGAGATGTACAGTCCAACCTCCTTCTCCATTCAGGGTCAGCGATAAGGTTGGACTGGGACACTCAGCTGAGCCTTGCAAACCTCAGAGGATGGAGGTAGCACAGCCTCTCTCGGCAGCCTCTTCTGCTGTTTGACTGCCCTCATGGAGAAAAAGGTTTTCCTTGTATCCAGTCTGAACTGCTCTTGTTCCAGCTTATGCCCATTGTCATCCCAGCATGCAGCACTGTGAAGAGCCAGGCACTTTCCCCTAACCTCCTAAGGGTGTAGACAGGCTGTAGATCTCCTGAAGTCCCTGCTTCTCCAGCTGAACAAGCACAGCTTCCTCAGCCTCTCCTCCCAGGACAAGCAGCCCCCAAGAATCCAGATGACCTTCTGCTGAACTCGCTCATCATCTTTCCTGGCAGGCCAAACCTGGACACAGCCCTGTAGATGTGGTCCAACATGCGCATAGCAGAGGCAGTTCATCACTTCCCTTGATCTATGCTGCTGCTGCTGCTGCTGACACAGCCCAGGAAATTGTTGGCTTTCCTTGCTGGCAGCACACACTGTCAAACCGAGTGTCCAGCAAGGCTCCCAGGACCTTGGCAGCACAGCCGGTCTCCTGCTTGCCAGGAAACACACTTCAAAGTACATATCGTGAAATGAAGACACGGAATATTTTATTCTGATTCCCAAGAAAGATATTTTGACATATTTTTGTTCTTTATGTTTTCTTTGAACAATTAAAGCTCAATTACATTGATCTAATTTTGCAAAGAACTAGGGTTATGACAGAACTGTATATCATTCTGTCTGCATTTCTTAAATCAGTCGTAACTGCTCATCTATCCTTTTTCTCAGGAAGATCCTAGCAAAAGTTTTAAACAATATTATTCTATTTATTGAATTCAGCTTGATTGGAACATGTTATGATTCTCATATTTTACTGATATTTTATAGGAGTGGAAAATATAATATGTAAATTGACTGTGCAGGAAGAAAAATGGTCAGAAGAGGAAAAGTGACGCAAAAATAGTATCTGCCAGACAACCAGCAGTTATTCTTTTGCAATTGACTTGCAAAACAGGAACAGGATTTGTGTGTTTCAATCATACCAGTAAACAAATAAATGAAGCCCTTATGCAGCATTTTATGCAGGATACTGTGGACTTTATAGCTTGGTTTTTTTGCCATTTGTAATGAGAAAGGGCAACAGATTGGAAGAAGGCAGCATTAAACCATAAATTAATGAACTGTAATGTCTTTAAATCCCATTGTGAGCTAATGTTAGATTGTCATTGGTTAAATGCTTTCAAGGACTGATATTAATAACACTCTAAAGGGAGAGATGTCAGCTCCCTAATGGAATGGGGCCATTCAAGCAATATATTTGAAGACTGGTCAGCAAGCTAGCAGGAGCAAAGTGTATGCATGGAGACAAGGGAAAAGGAAGATCAGAGGATCATCACTTAATCCTTCCATCTTAGATTGTCAGAGATGAGAGAATAAATCAGTTTTTCACAAGAACACTTTGTCCTGCTGGGTTTGTGTGATGCTGCAGTTCCAGGAACAAAAGCAACAGGGGAAGATATTTATTACAATACTGCTCTGAAAATGAAATAAAAGAAAGTAAAAAATCCTGCTCCCTAATTACAAAACAGAAGTTGTTAAAAATATCGCTGTGTCTTCCATTGTCACAGTAACATTCATCCCACGGGGGTTTAAAGATTTTCCTTTCCCTCCTTAAGAATGGGCATCCATTTCTGCCATGTTCCACTGCAGCTGCTTAAAAAATGGAGATTGGAAATGAAGGAGAGACAGGTCTTTAAATGAAAATGCAGAGGTATTGTAGCAGGACAGGATGGAATTTAGCCAGTTCCTGAAATAATAACTAGATTGATTTTTTTTTTTTTGAGAAGTAGTAAGACTATTCTTGAAGGCATATACTGCTAGGTCTGTACAGTGTCAGAGTATTTTTCTTCTTTTTTTTGTGGAGGTGAAAGTCCGTTTGGATCAAAACTGTATGCTCAACAGAGACTGGGTCTCCTGTGCTATCTTTCTGCTGTTACAATGTTCTCTTGATCCAGAAACCATTCTTTCTGGGCTAATTTAGCTGTGATAGAAGATGAGACTGGTGTGGGTCAGACAGCTGGGTACAAGCAGGGTACTGCACTGAGGAAGCTGCACAATGGGAAAGCCAAGTGGGTGCTGGAGGCTTGAGGATTGCTGGAAAGGTGTGAGGATGGCTTTTATTAATTCCCGATAGAAGATATGAGGTGGGAGGAGAAGAAGTCTGAGGTGGGAGATGAGTTGATATTTTTATTGAGGGTACAATTGGAACTTTTGCCTAGACTAGTTATAATTCTGGACATGAAAATTGCTCACGTGTTTGCAGGGATTGGTGGTGCCAGTAGACAGGCAGCATCTTGCCATTTGCTATTACAGAAAGGGTGTTCCTTTGGGAGACAGGAATGGAGAAAATGCTTCTGTGTTAAAATAAGAGCTATGGAGATTACAGGGTGGGTGATCCAGGGATAACCTAAGTTGTGCAAGGATGTAATTGCTGTCTGTCAAGAGCACCATATTTAAAAAAAAAACCCAGACCAAACCAAACCAATATTTTTCATAATGTAAGGGTTTCGTCTTAACCTAGGAACATACAACACTGTGAAGGTCATTACAAAGTTGCATCTTTTAATTTTTGGAAAACAAGATCAGCAGATCATGATGTGCTGGTGGGCAGGTAGGGAGATTTAGAGTGTGCATGAGAAAGTTGGGAAACGTAGATACATCCTTTGGAACCTTTTGTCTGTGTGCCAAGGAGCACTCCCTCCTCTAGTACACAGTGTGACTGATGGTTTTAGTTATGGTTTTAAGGTCACACCCTAATATATGGGGTTGATTGCAAGATTATTCTGCCATTTTTGTCCCAAATGCACATTGGTATGGTACAGATTTCTTCGAATAATCTCCTATGTGTTCACAGTGATCTATTCTAAACCGAATAGTAAACTCACAATGGCCAAAAATATAATAACATGAATACCCTGAAGGGTCTTGTTCCCGTTAAACTTCTGAGAGAGATGGATTTGCCTTTCAAAGGATTTTGTTGGTTAAATGTAATCACACAAAATAGTCCAGTCCTCCCAAATTTTTAGAAGATGATATTGTGACCCGTAAATGAATGTATTAATCTTTACTTTTGTTAGCTTTTACATGAAAGACTGTCATTTTCCATTACAAAGAAGCACTTTTATTAGTTGTCTGAAAACAATGGAATAGTGAAATTTTACTTCGGTTTAACAAAAATGACATTGTATACTTTTGGCAAAATATTTCTTGGGAAATGCACATTTGAAAAAAAGAGAGGGTGAGGAGCTATTAAGAACACAGATGTATACACTGAGACTGGTGATAGGAAATCACATGGAAACCTAAGTGATTCTGACAGATTTTCTGTTTTAATGGTATTCTTGTTTGAGAAAATCCTGGATAAGAACTGCTGCAAGCTTGCACTTCTTGGACCTGCCTATTCTGTGTGAAGTAAAAAGTTCAACAGTTCAGATGTTCCTGAATGCAGTTTGCTTGGATTTCCATCATGGAGAGAGAGCTGTGCTTGATCATGCTGACAGCAGAAGCTCTTAACAACACTGTGCCAGGCATCAGTGCAGAAGGTGGCATGTGGCTGTCATAGACAACAGGAAAGGAAGACAGCATGGATTAAAATAGTTTTTAGGCACTTTTGAGGATGTTTTGCACGGCACTTCAAAAAGTTTAAAAATCAGTAGTGGTCCACATACTCATTTGAAAGCCATCACTTAGAGACGATCACAAGGGCTCGTGAGGCAGGGATTGTCATCCACATCTCCTGCCCATGTGTGCAGTGAGGACTCCAGTCCCTTTTTAGAAAGACAGAGGGCAGAAATTGTGTATATGTCTGGCTGCTCACACAACTTTGGGACTGACAGGAATGATTTCTATTTTTTCTTCCCCATATGGACTATCAGGGGACCAGTGAAGAAAAGCAGTTATTCCTGTTTCCCATGCTTCAATTTTCTTTGTGTACAGAGGAAAAATAAAATTGAAAGAAAATCAAAAGAGAGTGTGCCAAATAGGAAAAGAAAGCAAAGCTGAATAACAAGGAAGATCAATTATCAGTTGATGACCATGAATACTGGAATATATGTCCATCCCTAAAAGACACCATTTGTAGTGGTTATCCCATACTTCACCCTTAGCAAGTGTGAGAGATTGCTTGTATTTACCAAGATTCCTTTCATCCTGTCTGCAGGAACTCTTCAGCTCCATGTCTGCCCATCCCTAAACTGTAAATTCAACTTTCAACCCTAAATCTGTCCTCTTCTGCATTTCTTCAGTCCCATTATTTTTTTGTCAGTGTTGGTTGTAAATTTTCTCTTCCCTGGCCTTGTTGCGCAGAGTGATGTCTGTGTTTTCTATATCTGGCATAGGCTGTGCAGATGAAAGCCTCACAGGGTGTGTCCTCAGCACTCATCCAAGGGGAGAGGTCAGGCTTGAGGTAGAACTGCCATGATCTGCTGCCCCTCTCTGCTTTCCTCCAGCCCTTGCTCCTGGGAGAACAATGTGACTCCAAAGAAGAGCTCTTCTCTCCCATTTGCAAGGGACACTTAGTCAGAAGTGTCTTCCCAAAGGGAAACTGGAATTACTGGGAGGACTGTAGAGCTGCTCAGCCAGCTGCAACCATGGTGGCGTGACTCAGAACAGCACAGGCAATGCTGTAATGAGCAAGATGCTGCCAACTGTTACTTCATCTGCCTTGAGAGTTTGGGAGTAAAGAAATGAGGAAAAGAAAGGAAAGTGCAGCCAAAGGCACTTAAATATCATTAGAGTTATGTAAATCAGGCGAGTTAAAAAGACAGAACCTAAGTGTTATCTCCCTCCAGGGGAGTTCTGGGGATAACTGAAAGGGGGGAGCAATGTCTTGAAGAAAGATGAATTGACAATTTTTCTACATGAGATTTTTTGGGTAGACAGAAAATAACCTTATATTGATGTCTTATTTTGTTAGACTGATAAATACAAATACAGAATTTAACTCTTTAAGAATAGAGTTTATCAAAAGGTTCATACCTGGCTTTAATATTTTAACTGTGCTGGGTGTTGATGCATGAGACAGAAATAATTACATTTTTTTGGTTACTCTCCCAAACTGATTAAAATAGTTTATTTTTAACTGTACATTACTTAAATTATTTTGGGTTATACATGAGAAATTCAAAGCTCAGCACAGATAGTAAAAACATGGCTGTTAAAAACCATGAAAGATACGTATTTCCATGGTCAAGAGCCCTTACAGCTGTGACTTTACCTATTGAAAAGATATTCCCTACAAATACGTCTGTTAAGGAGGATAATGTTCAGCAGGGGTGCAGGAGGCCAGAGCAAAGCATCCTGCTCTGCACAGCTCTGCTGTAATGGGCATGTGTGACTGATGAGAGCCATCAGTTCTGCTCTGTGGTTGCCCTTCAAGGGAGTTTGGCTCAGGTCAAGATGGGGTGACTCTATTTATAATTGCATGTCTCTAAACGTCCCAGATCTTTGCATAGAGGTTCAAAATTAGGAGGAATTGAGCTGTGGTAACCAGGAAAGCGTTGACAGATTACTAAAGAATTCTCTTGTCCAGGTGGCAAAGGACAGGCAGTAGCTCTTGTGAAACTAGGTCGGTATTTCCTATGTTACAGATTTCAGCTTATGCCTCTTCTCATTCACTGTATGCATAAACAAAACTCTTCTCTGAGTTACAGTGCTAAGGATGGAGATATCAACATGTGGGGACATGACTTTCTACATATAGCCAGCTTACCAGAGCAATGCCACCTGCAAAGAGAGCGGCTTGCTGTAGTCAGAGCTCTCTGCAGTGGGCAGAGAAGGAGCAGATGAAGAGGCGGGGAGTTGACATAAGAGCTGAGGAGCATCCAGCCAGAGGCAGTGCTGGATTTTATGGAGAATAAGAGCGGGCACAGAGGATTCAACAGCTAACAGAACATAGACAAAGCCTGGGCCCAGTACACAAAGCATTTTTGCTTGGAACTTCCAGCACATCTGCACTGCAAAATACTGGCCCACAGAAATAAATAAGAAAGCTGACTGTGGCTGCAGAGAATTCTGCCTGGGATTGCTTTGCTTCTCAGGAGTACTTTGCAGACTGCCTTGTGCACCTAAGCCACCTAACATAAAGCTTTCACCTTACATTCTCTGGGGCGTTGTGGTCATATCCTGATTCATAAAGCAAAGAGGTCGAGACTGATGAAGGTTTGATGGCTGAAAAATCTGAGCATTTGTTAGATAGTGGCTTTAGCATAGTTTACGGGCACATCCCTGGCTCTTCAAATCAAAGTAAAGTGAGAGATTCAGAAACTATTCATAATAGAGGGGACTATCTGATAGTAAATGAGGTTGTCTTAACAATGTATCACAGCACTAAAAATGTGCAAATGTTTCTGCCATCATGAGGAGATGTGAGATTTCAAATCCCATGAGAAATGATGTGCTACCATAGCTAGTCCAGGGCTTTTGGGGATTTTTGTCAGCCCAAAGGTGTTCAGCTCTAGATGTGCAGTTAAGGATTAAAGACTGGACAGAGATTTCTGGATTTGTCTGAATAGGAAGAGCAGCAAGTGAGACTGTAGCCACTATAGTTCCTGAGAGAGGACTCTTTTTGGAAACAGCTCTTTGGTTGTGTTTTAGCAGCTAGTTCACCTGAATAGTGAAAGGCATCTCCAGTGCAGCTCATGTGAAAGGGGAAGAACAAGAGCTTGGAGGCATGCAAGCCTACTTGCTGTTTTGGAAGTAAAATTTTCTCCTTCAGTGCTGCCCACTGGACCTGATCAAAGTCGGAATTTTCAGCTTTCTTTGCAATAAGAGAATAACCAAATCCTGAAAGACTTAAATACTTGAAATCTCTTGAAATTACTAAATGTACTACATATGAAGAAAAAATGCCTGAATTCTGAGAGTTTTAATGACCTGTGAAAAGATTTTTTTGATTTGTGTCATGTCATGGATATTGTGTACACCCCACAGTGTCCTTGAGAATCTTCTGCACTGGGAACAGCAGTAATGTGATACTGGTGTTGTAAATGGTGCACCAGGATTAGCCTGTCTGCTTTGCGCACTGACTCTGAGGGGACACTGCTTGAGAACATATTAAACTCCAGGTATTTCAACACAAATTGTTGTTCTTGTTTTTTTTGTGAAGTTGCATGAGGCTCTCACAGCTGCCTGACTCACCAGTAGGACAAAATCCATGCTAGGGAGAAACATGTGACACTATGTAGAGGAGGCGGAAGATACTGTGTTTCAAGGACAGAAAAACAGACTTGAAAGAAAAACCACTGTGTTTCAGCCTTACAGTAAGAGGCTGCTTTGATGATATTGCAGCAAGACTGTACCTTTCAAAAGTGTCTAACAGATGTGAGCCACAGGAAACTGCACAGGTACCTGCTAATTGGGCCACTCCACTTGAGAGGCTTTTGAAATGAGTCATAGGTGTAACCAAGTTGTAGGTTCATAACACTGTTTATTCATAGCTCTTAGCTGAGAGATACAGGAGTGAATTGTGCTTTTAGATGTACGGGACGAAAGATGAGCAATGGGCTAGGCTTTTAGAAACTTGAGAGTTGTACTGAAAAGATGCAAAACGATTCCCAGGTCAGCAGAACCTCATCTGCAGAGCTGCAGGCTGCAGAGGTCAGCAGTGATGGGGAGACCACAGCCTTCCCCTCAAAGAAATGGGTAACCTAGTTAGTCTGGACTCAGCAGAAGTTAGGAAATAAGAGCAGCTGCTGCTCACAGAATCAAAGTGTGATAAGAGGCGAGGACTTCCATCTGATGGTGAGTTCAGGACTCAGTTGGGTCTCACAGAGCCTGACACACAGTGGGGAAGGAATCATGTGGCTTGAACCAGAAGCAGGAGCCATCCCAGGGGCTCAGTGATTTCTCTCTTTTCTGGGGAGCCAGTGTGGCTCACTGTGGTCTCCAACACAGTGCAGCTCCTGCTGAGTTCCTGCAGGCTTTGTAAATGGATATTTTCTGCTCTGAAAAGGGAGGAGGACACTTCCAAAACCAAGGAGGAGATATTGCATGCTGTTCTGCCTTAATGGTTGTGCTCCTGCCTTGGAGTGCTGCCTTACAAAGTTCTCCAGGTGAGGAACTTGGGAGATGCTCAAGCCCTCTGTGGTTCCAAAATACCCTGGATCACAGGGTTGCTACCCATGGGGCAGCAACAAATGCCAGGCTGAGGTGCACAGGTCCGATTTCCTATTCCCTGGTGCTCCAGATGATCAGCCTCTGCACAGTTCGTGTAAAACAGTTACCCTGCTCCAGGAGATCTTGATGGCCTCTGCCAAAATGGCAAGGTTTATCTAGACTGGGGAATCTGAATGTATGTCGCAGTCTCAGGAAAATGAGCAGCTCAGTCACAATGCAGAGGTGCTGTGTACCATCCTTTACACCCACTGACCTTGGCTATATTCACATGAGATGAAACTGCCTGCAAGTGTGGAAACTTTCCCTTTTGAAAGTTATGAGAAATCATGGAGACCTGGTCCCTTAAAACCATGCCTAATCTCCATTTCCACTTTTATTTAAATGGCCAACACTTAATGAGGCCTCAGAAACTTTTGTACAATTCTTATTGGTACTTGAGGACCTAAAACAAGTCCTGACTCTGTGTTCCCACCTTTATTCTGATATGTTTGGTTAGCTTTTTAAGTTTTCTTGCTGAGAATAACCATCAGTTCCTTGATTTTTCTTCGAATATTTTTTATCTGTCGTCTTTACAGTACTCTGTAAGAACACTGACCTCGTGGCACTGCCTTCCTGTTTCAGCTCAAGCTGGAATATGCAATTTGTGTAAGGCAAGTGAAAACCACCACATGCTCCATTTAGAAATATTGGTTAGAAAGCAGAACAGTATAACACAGGAAGAGGCTGCAGATGAAAACATGTATCCCACAAAAATCATTAAAAGCAAAAGCAATATATATTTAAATTTCAAGAAACTCTCCTCTAGGGACCCTGGAAACACAAATGCTCTCAGATCAATATCAGGAAAGCAAATACACAGCACATCTCTTGTGGAGACAGGGAGAAAACAGATCCAAGGTGCACAATGCACCTGGAGCAGGGGGTGAGGAGGGTTGTAGTCAACCTACAGGTGCAAAGAATAAAGCCCCCTCTCCCAGCAGGTGACTAGCTACCCATAAACCAAGTGAAAATGAGAACCTGCCTTCTCTAACCATGTCTGATGGTGACCTCACATTGCCTACACCTGCTTCTCATGCACCTTATGTGCATTTCTCTGCCTCATTCAGTTCCAGACATGGGTGATCCTGAGCTCTGTTAGCATGATGAAGCTAAGTACCTGATCTGATCATGGAGCAGCTGTAACTTAAGGAAGAGCTGGGCAGCGTTTGAAGCATGGTATTTATTTACTGTTTATATGTTTTGCAGATAGAGACTGTGTCTGTCAGCATATTCTCCTAATCAAAGTTTCTTTTCTCTTGATCCTGTGAGTGCCTTGAGGTGGTCTGTCTCCTGGGACAGGCACTTGTATGGTGATGTTACTGAAGTAAGAGTGCTAGCTCTGAACTCTTTTCTGTCTTTTAGATGCTAAGAATCTGCTAACGTGGTGTGGCTGTTTTGCACAGCTGCTGTGATGCACAATCCTGTTTTAAGTGACTATCTTGTGGCTGCTTTGCATTACAGGAAGGCACTAAGCCATAGAATTCCTCTTTGGGCAGACCTGGTATGTTAGTCCTTGCGAACAGGCATTTCCTGTGTCATGTTGCATTCATCCAACCTGGAATTCAAAGGCCTGTCTTTGAAGACAATGCTTTCTACCTTGGTCAAGGGGAAGTTTAGATTTGGTATAGAAATGATGCATATAAGAAATCATGAGAGAACCAGAAATCCTGGTTCTGTTTAGGCTCAGCTGGAAATTAAATACTACCTTCAGCAGGGCCTGAGAGCGAACCTGACTCACTGCTTAATTACTCCAAAAGGCAAGCTTAAGGTTTCAAGTCTATTTTTTTCCTTGCTTTTCATCTTTATTCCTCCTACCACCTCCTTTTTTCAATTTATTTCCTTAATAAAGCAATTCTATCTGTATTCTTCTTCTGCTTATACCTACCCCTAATTTTAGGCATAGGCAAGATGGAGTGTGGCTGCCTAGTTGGCTTTATGCCAGTGTTAGCCCGGCAGCCACTTCCTGCTGCCAGGAGAGGTGTTGGGATATGGAGGCTGATAGCAACTGTTGGCTGAGGGAAAAAAGGTAATGAAAAATCAATGGAAGAAAAATTTCTCCCTTCAAATATTTAACTCTGCTTTTCATCCCACCTGGTAGCAATAATAACCCAGACATATCTTCTTCTCTAGTGGTGTTTACATTGCTAAGAATACTCAAATCAACTCTGCTTATAAGCTTTTCTCCAGTGACAGTCAAGACTAGTTTTATTGGAATTAAAGAAAAGCCTGACTCTTCTGACTTGAATGTTTGTTGGATCTAGTTACAGCTTGTTAGACACCTGCATCTTAATTTAGGCTCCCATCAAATCAAATACAGCCATGGGAGTCCTCTCTGCAGGATTCTCTAATGTCTAAAGACATTTTTGGCGATTTCATATCTGAGTGTGTCCATGCATCTCATTCGTTTTACTTTTTGGTTTCTTTCTTAACTTAATAGGAGCAAATGGGGAGAAAGTTTTAAGTGGTCTTTGGAGCCTGTTTTTTGTTTAAATATTTAGAAAGCTGAAATACAAACAAAAATGGTGCTACTTGCTTTTTATTAAATTCTAGGTTGTTCAAATAAACTGAAATTGTTCATGCCTAACCTGTAGGCTAGCTAATAACTTCTTGGCCATGCTCCAGGCTTGTCTGTCTTGTGCACTGTTATTCCTTTGGTCTTGTTGAACACATTTTGCCTTTGGTCATACCCGTCTTAGTTGCTGCAATAGTGAAAGGAATGAGTTTCTCTTAAGGGGGTTGGAAGAGATTGCAAAGACGTTTGTTTAAAGATTTAGCAAGGGTCAATAGGAAGTGCATTTGTCTCCTGCTAAATTTATGATGAGTCCACAGCATCAGTTAGTTGCATTATCTGACAACCACTGCTTGAGCAGTCCGCTGTCTTTCGGGCGGTTTTATAAGTGATTCTGTCCTCAAAGCTTCTGTGCATTTGTGAACTGTAAAGGCTCTGTAGCAACGTTTATACAAGTTTATTTTTTACTCCCAGTAAATTTCAAAAGTTGCACTTAAACAGCAGCAAAATGCTTTTCACTTAAAGACTGCTCACTGGGCAAAATGAACCTCTAAAAGCAATTCTGTTAGAGGTAAGAATATGTTTTACACAGAAGAACCCCAAGTACAGAGAAACTCAAAATTACTCAAAGGAAGCATAAAATATTGCTGGCATAACAAGGATTTTCTTTTGTTGACATATGTTTTTCAAAGTTCTGAGGTACCTCTTGCCCACTGGCAGCTTCCTCAGGTTGATGTGGCACTCTGAAAATCAGCCTAGACTGAGGTTCTTGGCTTGCAAGTGCATCTCAAAAGCTAGGCTTGTACAGGAGTTTATGCTTGGTGGTAAATCAGCAGCAGCCATCCTGGACTGGTTCCCTAAGGATTTATTCAGTTTATGTTGCTTTTGCAGTTCTTGCTCTTATAACTGCATAGCTACCATTGCCCAAATGAGCTAGTTTAACTCTGCATTGGGTTGCATTATAGGCAGCCTAAACCTCTTTCAGCAGAAGAATGCTTACTTGGTATTTTGGGAACTCAGTTTACTGGAGTAGCAAGCTGCCTCTGGGATTAGGAGGCTGCCTATCTCTGCAATCCTGTTTCTGAAAGTGTTGGCCTCTGGGTTTATCAGTCCTTGTGATTTGTGTAGTTAGGAAAAACTGCTTCCAAGTGTTTACATTAGAGATGTTGTCTTCATCTCTGTGTGTAAATATGTCACTGTTCCTATTATTTCCCCAAACTGTCGATGGTTAATTTGTCATGTTCAATGATCACACCCACTGAACTCCAGTGTGCAATAAATTATCTTCTAATCAACATGGGTTTATTTGCCAAATGTTGCAGGGAGGCAACTTGGCAGAAGTTTAAACTTAGCTGATAAGAAATGTCAGAGCCAAATATTCATATGTTAATTACCGGACCAACAATATGCTTACATCCACAGAATTACCTCAATTAAAGACAAAAAGGATTGGTCTAGACAGATCACGTCAGCCCATTTTCACAGTTTATTACAGGATTCCTCTGCCCTTCACTCAATGATTTCTCAGGGCTTGTCCACCTTAATTTTAAAGGAATCAGGTGAGGGAAGATATCACTATCTCCTTCTACTTTTGCAGTGCTTCCTTCTGATGTTTATATCGCATTTTATTTTCCTCAATTTCACTCACATTGATATAAAAATATAAGTGTAGAATGAGTCCCATATTTAAATACCATGTAATTTTAAAACTTAACTGATGCACTCTATAGATTCTGATCCTTTTTGTTTTTTTTAATTCTGACATATGCTATCGAATATAAACTGCTGAATTGGAACCTAATGTTACCCCTAAAAGACTCTGGCTTTTGTTGTTGTTTTCTAACAGGATCCAAGTGCTTGACTCTTTCAGACAAAAGCAAAGACAATGTGATAAAGTGACAAAGTATTTCAGTGTAACACTGTGTCTTGAAAAGAGCTATGCCAAAGAGTAGTATGATTATTACTGCTATTGCTTTGGCCACACAGATATTTCTACTAAAGTGACATATGGATAATCTAGCAATGCTCAAGAGCTCAATCAACACTTCACTACCTCCTTCATGGCTAAATAGGGCCACATCCCTTGATAATTGTGCAGTCCTAGTGTTTCTGTGCATTTCTCCAGTAAACAGAACCGAATTGCCACTTTACATTTATGTTGTTATTTATCAAGTGTTAAACTGAAGGAACCTGTGCGTCTTTCTTCTGTGTAAGCTTTTCAGAGGTGTGTGTGTTACACATTGAAGTACAGCACTGTCAATTTGTGCAATGGAATTGCTGTCAGTTCAGATCATCTTTCCAAACAGTTCATTGTACACTTGGTGGAACAAATGAGTGCATGCACTCTGAGGGGATGGGAATTATGCATCATCAAAGCAATGCATGAGCTGCTGTGATGTTACTAGATTTTTTTTTAAAGGAATGAACAGAAGCTTTAGTTGTTGTACTGTGTGTTATTGTAAGAGCTGAAAGAAACCTGCAAAAAATTCTATTTAATGCTATTAAAAATGTCATTTAGCTGACAGGCATCTGGATAATCTTTTCTTTTACCTTTCACTTTACTCAGACCTAATTGCCTTCTCAAACACTCTTCCTTGTGTAGCTCTTGCCCTCTGCTGGAATAAAGGATATGCAAGCTTGTGTGTCGTCATAGTAGAATTTGAAAAAGGTGTGCTTAGTTTTGCTCTTCTTTAACAGGTGAAATAAGTTTCAATTAAATTTTGTGTTCATTTTGACCTAGAAAGCACAAAATACGCATGACCTGGTAACTCTGCTCTCTGCTGGCTGGAGGTCAGTTGTTTGCTGTTTGGTTACAACCTTAACACTTGTGCCCTGTGTTGGAAAACTTTAGATTGTTCTGATGGTTGGAGCCTGTGGAGTACTTGGAACAAGAAGTCCTGTATGAACACCCTTAGGTGGTGATGGTCATCCCTAAGCTCTGTAGTTCACTTCTGAAAATGTGTGCTGGCTCCCTAACAAGCAGCATCTCCTCTCTGTTTTATTAGAACCAGAGGGAATCACTGTTCTGTGTGTGCTGACAAGGTCTGCAAACCATGAAATGGGAGATGGGCACAGTGGCTGCTCCGACCTTTAGAAGATATTGATTCTTGCTCTTAATGAATTCCAAATAACAACTCAAATTATTGATTAAAGAAATAATTGTGCTCCTGTCTGTTTTTGTTGTTATCACCTGTAACCCCCACCTCACCCCAAATCCTACAGTGACAGGGGCTTAAGCACGTGCAGTTCAGTCTTGCTTTGTTGGGAGGGAGAGGCCCAACAGAGAACTAAAGGTATCGTTCCTTGTGTTTTAGCTTCCATAGGGTGCCCATCTAAGACAAAACTATGGATATTTGTAGCCCGTTTCTGGCAGTGGTGTTGGGGTGCCTCTGTAATGCTGCCTCTGGGGCAACAACATGTCTTAAGCTTGTCATTGTTGTGGTTGTCTTTGCTTCTGTCAGAGTATTGCTGACAACTGGCTTCGCTGTTTAACCCTCAGCCAATTTTCAGCTCTAGTCAGCTCCTGCTAGGTAGCTACCTCCCTTGTTGATGTCCTTCTGTCCTACACAACTTCTCTCTCCTTGATCCTTCTCTCATTCTGTCTCTCTCCCTGCCCCTGCCCCATTTTCACTTGTCCCTTTTGTTTGTTGGGCTTTGTAAAGATTCTTCCATAAATGAATGCAGAGTTCTGTTCCTTATCAGAAAAATCTGTAGTCCCAGCTCTTCTTTTTTGTGTGTCAGAGGTGTAAACACTGCTGTTTTCATTTGCATCCGGTTTCTGAGGCAAATGTTTCATCTCGCGGTCTTAAGTAAACTGTGTTCTCAAAAATGGAGAAGCTTAGCTTTAGCCGTTTCAGAAATTATTCTCTCAAATCCTTCTGTGGAGAAGGAGAAGGAGGAGAATCAATAACTTTACTGGGAAAGAGGACAGGAAATCACTGTGTAAAATCTTGCAAAATCCTATAAACAACCGAGTATTGTCGAGACAATTCTCTGGGTATCATCCGTGCTCCTCAGTAAAGAACAGGCCACAGGAGAGGCCGGGTTACCCTTCAAGCAAATAATCTTGGAGCTGGGAAGCCGATTAATTTCTCTCTCTTCCACCAGAATTAGAAATTTTTGAGTCAGTCAGAGAAGGGCAGTAACAGAAATGGGCTGCATGGTAACAGTAGCTGAAACACACAGCTAGTTAATTAATGTTAAGTAGCTCAAACATGCAGCCTAGTTAATTAATATCATTAAGGTTGCATGGCCAAGCCTGTCCCGAGTATTTCCAGCATGAAGCATGGCCATGCAGCCTTAATTCATCTGTAAGCATGTATCCTTCACAGTGTAATCCCTACCTGCATTTCTCATACATGGTTCCCCAGTACGGTATTGCGTCAGCCTATGCACAGCAGCTATCTAACAAAGGGATGAGATACGAGCACAGGAGAGGAACGCTGCTACTGCAGGAAAACAAAAAGACAGATATAAGGGTGTGTCTCAGGACCAGTACTGTTTACTATCTTCAGCAATGACACAGATAGTGGGATGGAGTGCAGCCTCAGCAGGTTTGCAGATGACACCAAGCTGAGTGGTGGGATTGACACATCTGAGGGATGGGATGCCATCCAGAGGGACCTGGACAAACCTGAGAAATCAAGAACTGTGAGGGACCATGGAAACCTCGTGAGGTTCAACAAGGCTGAGTGCACGATGCTGAACCTGGGTCAGGGAAAGCCCTGGTATTGATACAGGCTGGGGGTTGAAGGGATTGAGAACAGCCCTCTGCCAGGAAGGACTTTGGTGATACTGGGGTGAAATGCTGGGCATGAGCTGGCAATGTGCACTGACAGCCCAGAAAGCCAGTTGTATCCTGGGCTGCACTTAAAGAAGCCAGCAAATGGTCAGCAGGTCTAGAGAGGCGATTCTCCCCCTCTGCTCTGTTCTTGAGACTCCATCTGCAGTACTGCAACCAGCTATGGGCTCTCCAGCATAGGAAGAATGAGGACCTGTTGGAGTGAGTATGGAGGAGGACCAGGAAGGTGATCTGAAGGCTGGAGCACCTCTCCTGTGAAGACAGGCTGGGAGGTTTGGAGTTGTTCAGCCTGAAGAAGAGAAAGCTGCAGGGACACCTTTCAGTACCTAAAGGGAGCCTGCGAAAACAAATAGGGACAAACAGTTTAGCAGGGCCTGTTGCAACAGAACAAGGATTTTAAACTAAAACTAAGAGATAAAAGACCTTTAAGTGTCCCTTCCAACTCAAACAGTTCTACAATTCCATGGTTTAAAAACCGTCCTGGGCAACAAAATTCAACTACTGTTTCTGTGTTATACAAAGCCTTTCCTTTTAATGATGCTTTATCAGAGGTGATTAATATTTTTGTGTGTTTGTCACCTATAACTTGACTCACAGAAGCACTGACTATATAGAGATGTAGCTGGAATCTAGTTCTATAGACAGATAAATTGCAAGAAAATGAAAGACTTGTTTTGCATCACATGGTGGACTCGACTATACTTTTATGAGATATTTTTCTAACTTGTTCTTAATACCCGGAGTGACAAATCCTCCAAGCAAGCAGCTTAAGCATGCTATTGCAGTGTTTATTAAAAAAAAAATTATGAGTGTTCTATCTTGAATATTCATCTTGCAATAATGGATAGGACAAGACAAACAGGCTTAAGAGGACATTGGTATTATACGGTTGTGGGGGTTTTTGTGGGATTTGGTTTATCTTTTAGTAGCAGTCTTTTACGTATTTGAAGACGCTTGGCTTCCCTCAGCCTTTTAAGGCTGTGTGGTGCTTATCTCTCTAATCTGCTTTTTGTAGGTGATGTGTTTTAGCTTTCTATCATTTTCATTTCTCTCACCTACATGTTCTTTGACTGAATTTTATTACTCTAGAAGTGTCTTCCCCCAAATGAAATATTCCTAATGAGGTCTTATCAATGCTCAGTGCAATAGAAAGATAACTTCATCCGTCTTGCAGGCTCTTTCCAGTGATACAGGAAAGCAGCAATTTGCATTCGTATCTCATCTTGGATTTTAATAGGAACTGAACAGCTGTTCCACTGGTGGTGTTTTCAGAAATGGATGGAACAGTGTGACTGAAAACTTCCAAAATAATTCAGCTCAAGGGGAAAAAATTCTTCAAGCCAAGCAGTTGGATTCTGGTGATTGCAGGCAAAAGGAAGGTTCAGGTAATCTTGAAATTAAGTTGGCCTCAACTTTACCTGTAATAAAGCTGTAAGTAACCTAGGTGTCTGTGCAGACCTTCAGCCAGATTTTCCTTACCATCCCAGGGAAACCTTAAATATCTTTATTGAATGAGTGTGGCCAGAAAATAGGTACAATGGCATGAACTTCATCAGACAGTGACTTCCATGGGAAACAGATTTAGTGAAAAATAGTTTGCCCAGGGAATTGCCATCCTCATGTCTTGCAATATAGAGTGTGGATGTGTTTTGGTTTTATTCTTTTGAGATTTCCAGTGTAAGCTGACTAAATCAAAATTCTCCTCACACTGGATTGAGTGCTGGTGAAGATATAATTTAGCATGTTACAGCTGCTTTCAACATAGTGAAATTATCATGTGTACCTCTTTCATACAGGAGTAGTATTCTTTACTAGAAAATAAATTTTTAGTATTGGTTGGTTGGTATAAACACATCAAATATCATATCCACTATCTGCTTCCCATATTCTGGAAATCATTTGACTCCTAGTAAACCCCTGGCTCAGAGGCTCAGTAATTCTAATGAATATTTGAAATAAAAAGCAATGACTACTGTCAGCTCTTTCCAACAGGTTTTTGCGGTTGTGTTGACAGGCTGTGCAGGGGGTGCACTGTGGTTCTTAGCCTCTCATCAAGAATTTACAAGAATCCATGTAATACTTTATTCTGTGGTTAAAACCTTTTGCCGTTTAATTCTTGGTGTCTGCTTCCAAGTGATTATTTACTCAAAGCTGGCATAAGAAACGAACTTATGTAAGACGTTATCCACAAATTCTGGTGTCCAGTTTGTATTAAATGCCATCAAGTAAAGCAGTGCATTCATTCAGGGTTCTGGACAGTTTGTTGTGGTGGTCAGGCACTGTCAGGCCTTGGCACTGTCAGGCTCATTAACAAGATTACTCTAAGCTGCTAGAGAAACTGTTGCATTAATTGTCATCATCAATGTCAAGAGGAATAAGGTTTGAGCTTTGAAAACGGTGGCAAGGAAAAATGAAGGGCATAGTCTTAAAGGTGTCTTACTGTCTCATTCAGAGCAGCAATTACCTTTCTCAGACCCAGATGCCAAGACAGACTGGAAACAAATAATATAAATATTAACATTTTTCTCTGATAATTGTGTTAGACTTCCCAGTGATGCTTCCAGAAACATGAACATCATAGAACCAGATGCAATTCAGGTGGAAGGCTGAGTTGATCCCCTATATATGCAAACACACAAACACAAATGCTTCTTTGGGAGCTCAGATCTATGTCCACTTCCAGGGAATTTTGCAAATCTTTGCAAATCTTACAGACCATAGCCTGAGTCTTGCTAGGTAAATGGAATGTTTTCTTTCTTCATTTAATTATCTGTTATCCATGTTTAGTTGTTGTCATTGATGTGACTGAGCTGAAGCCATTTATCATGGTTCTTAGTAATCCTTTATTAACTAATTAAGACAATGAAGTTCTAAAATAGCTTCAGTATAACCCCAACAGGGAGGGAAGCCACGCTAAAACTCTTACCTTTGTAAGTGAATTGCTGTCACCTATTATTCTTTTGTTTTCTCTCGCATCCTTGGAGCAATGGGAGTCCCTCATGTTTTAAGGGGACTGCAAGCACGCACTTTGTTGACAAAGGATTTTACTTTGTGACAGACATTGACATTCCTCTCTTACCTCTTCCTGAGAAACTGCTAACTCAGATCGTACTCAGTTGCCTGCATGCCCTAGTCATGGTTCTGCCTGAAAACTCCTGAGGATAATAGCTTAGCTGTGGATGTCCTTGCAGTATTCATGGTCCAGTTCAGGAAACATTGTAGTGAGGAGCATAAACATCTCAAGCGTGTCTGTACTGATTTGATAAAAGCATATAATGATTTCACTCGATCTGCTTTCTGGGAGTTGGTGTGAACTGGATTGTTCTGATATTCTTTTAGCCCATTCTATTAATGACGGGAGAGATCCTGTGCAATAGAAAATCCTTCTTTGGTGGAACTTCTTATGTAAGATGGAGTTGAGCAGGGTTGTAGATCCATATCTACTCAACTTTTCGTTTCAGTACTGTGGATCTTGACTTTAGCATGTGATATAAGGAGGGTAATTTGTTCAGCCCGAGCAAATTTATTCAAATGCGAGTTTTTTGAAACCAGTCAGCAGCAGATATATAGAATTTCACTGCTTTATAAGATCATCCAAACACTTTCATCTTGCAAGGGGGATCTAAAGACAAGGCCGTATTTTGTCTTTCCAACGCTATCTTTGAAGCCCTTTCTTTGTCGCAGTTACAGACTCAAAAGTACACCATTCTTGGTATTTTTTCTCTTTTAACTGATGATTAAATACCTCGGTGTTCCCAGAAAACAAGGATTTCTTAAAAGACATTTGCAAAATTTTCTTTTGCATGAAGGAGGAGCACAGTGCTCAGTACAGATCACCAATTTAAACCTTTGACTGTGTTCACTTTGCACAGGCTAGGCACAGCATGGAGATGCAAATTCCAGAGTGCTCAAGTATTGGAAGACCTCTTCTAAGTTAGCTTGCTTGTGGTGACAAACCACCTGAGTGACAATGCAAGGACATCCCTAAGTCCTCCCCAACAGCATGCCAGATCAGTGATTGTGAGGAATAAGCTTTGAGACATCTGGAGACACATCTTTCCTTGTACTAGCATAGCTCTTGATGTGAAATGTGCAGCTAACTTGGGGGTCAAGCAAGAAAAGATGTTCAGAGGGATTCTGTTGCCACTTCTCACTCATCTAAAAATCACATATTCAGCTTCTAACCATGCATGTTATGTGCAGGATTGTGAAATTAAATAAGGCCTTTTAGCACTTAAGAAATAGAAATTAATTAATTTCATTAATAAAATGAAAGAACTAGAGGGAATTAACCGGGTTTTGGGCGGGGGTGGGAAATTTTCTTTGATATTGCGGTATGACCAATGAATGGTATACTGCAGTCAGTGTCCTTCTGACTGAACTGAAATGAGCTGTTCCTAACAACATTTTAAATCAATGAATGTGCTCTATTAGCATGATGCATACCTGCACTCTTAAGCATAATCTGTATTGCCTTGTGATGGCAGCTCAGTGGTGTCTGTGCAATGATTGGATAACCTGAGCCCAGCTAGGGCTACAGTGGAGCCTGTGTTACACAAACCTCCTTAAAACCCAGAAATCTCCATTCCAACACCCTGTGCTAAAGGACTGAACTGCCTGTAGAAACAACTTTTTTTATTCTTTTCTCCTCACCTTTTGCCCTCTCCAACAGGAGCACCAATGCGCACGTGAGAAGCCCTATGTGTGCGTGTTATGTAGTTGTGTAGTTCAGACTCTAAACAGAGGAGTTGAGTCTCTGAAGCCATTAATCTTTCCCTAGAGCTAAATTCATGATAGATTTTACGTTTTGGAAATTGTAGTGTACACTAACAGGCTTTAGCAAAGCTGAAGAGAAAAATATAGAGAGGAGGCACTTTCAAGGCAAAGATTAAAAAACAGTGCAATCAGATTGAAGGAGACTTTGTATCCAGTGCTGCCTACAGTTAATAAGATAACTGTATGCCTTGCTGTACTGGGACTTCATTGCACTGTGTGTGAGTTGCTATTGTATTTAAAAAGTAGGAGAGGTTTGGGGAGAGGCAACAAGGATCTAATCTTTGAGAATACACGATAGAGGCCACCCCCAGGGAGGGCACCAGACCTACTCCGCTCTTTCTCAACTTTGTAGATCAAAGCAGCTCTGTTAATGTGGTAAAGAAAGCCCCACAGATCCCTGTGCAGTGGTGCTCTCCGGTGCTGTAACAGCACCTGCCTGCATGCTGACACGGGCCACGAGAACCTTTATTCAGATTAAGAGATTATTGAGTGGTGCACAGTTCAGCTCAGGCTCTTGCAAATACAACAAATCTTGAAGCTTCTTAGCTCTGGACAAATGAACTTCTTGTTATTATTGGTGGTGCTGTCTGAATTCAATTTCAAAGCTTAATGGGTTTTAGATGTATGTACCAACTGGATTTCAGACAAAAAGGCAAACATCAGAAGTTGAGAGGCTGTAATGTATTATATATTAACGGTACACAGGGCAGTAACATGTTCTGCCAAGTGAGACCCTTTAGCTTCATCATTACTATAACAGAGCTGTTTGTAAATTAACTTGCACTCTTGATGATAGACTAGTTTTAGGGGTTTGTTTTTACTTTTAACTCTTGGACCAACTCAAAATGTAAATGTAAAATATCAGGGGTTTGGTTTTCAGCTGATTGAGCTCTCTCAGCTCTAAAGTTTGGTCTCAGTAGTTAGACATCACCTCCAAAGGGGTGCCCTGTAACTGTGGCATCTCCCTTTTATCTTGTACTTGCTCAGGAGAGAAGTGGAATAGAAATCTTGTTGTGCAAGATTTCTGGGCAGCAGGGAAGAAACAGGACCCTAAGATGCCTAAGGTCATCCGTCACTGAGGCAGCATGTTCAAACAAATGTAAATTGATGTTCAACTCATCAAAAATGGAATAGCTGATTTTATTTGAAAAAAAAATCAAAGTCTTTATGCTTTGTATCAGCTTGGCTCAATTTTTTTGTTTAGGCTTTACTGAAGGAAAGTCGTAGATCTGTGTACCTTTCAAAATGTTCCTGCAGAAAATTTCCCTGAAGAAATATTTTTTTTACTGAAAAATTCTTCAGCCTGCTCTGTCACTCAAATCTAGCCACCTCAGGGCCCTGTAAAAGTGGTCAATTTCTAAGATCGACAAAGTCTAAATATATAATTAGATAAGTGGTAGGGGCTAAAAGCTACCACTTGCAAAGAAATTAATCTGGTAGTTGTCTGTCACATCTTTGTCAGATTAGCAGAACGCTTCTATTTGAAATTGCACGTTGTTTTGACAGATTTCTACATTGCCTGTGGTGGGTTGACCCTGGCTGGATGCCAGGTGCCCACGAAAGCCAGTCTATCACACCTATGCCCAGCTGGGCAGGGGAGAGAAAATACAACAAAAAGGTCATGGGTCAAGACAAGCGCAGGCAGAGGTCACTCACCAGTTACCATCACAGCCAAAACAGACTGGGGGAATTTAACTGAATTTATTACCAGTCAAATCAGAACTGGACAATGAGAAGCAAACCCAAATCTTAAACATGCCTTTCCCCCGCCTCTCCCCTCTTCCCATTCTTAATCTTATTTCCGATTTGTTACCTTTGCCGCACCAGCAGCACAGGGGGATGGGGAACGAGGATTATGGTCAGTTCATCACACGTCTCTGCCACTCCCTCCTCCTCAGAGGTCCCTCCCAAGGGATGCAGTTCTTCGTTAACTGCTCCAGTGTGAGTCCTCCATGGGGTCACCAGTCCTACCAGCAAACCTGCCTCATCATGGGCTCCTTTCCCCAGGAGATCAGAGGTCCTGCCAGGAGCCTGCTCTAGCTCGGGCTTCCCATGGGCTTCTTTGAGCATCAACCTGCTTCAGCATGGGGCTCTACCATGGGCTGCAGGTGAAACTCTGTTCCACTGTGGACCTTCATGGGCTGCAGGGATACAGCTGCTGCACCATGGGCTGCAGGTGAACCTCTGCTCCTTCCACCTTTTTCACAAACCTTGGTGTTTGCAGGGCTGTTCATCTCACATATTCTCACTTCTCTCCTCTCTGGCTGCAATTTGGTTCTGCACAATAATGTTTTTCCCCTTAACTATTTTAGCCCAGAGGTGATGCTGCCACCCCTGATGGACTCAGCCCTGGACAGAAGTAGGTCCCCCTTGGAGCTGGCTGGTGTTTCCTCTGTTTGACATGGGGGAAGCTTCTGGCACTTCTCACAAAAGCCACCCCGATAGCCTCCCTGCTACCAAAACCTTGCCATGTAAACCCAAATACAATGCCAAAGCTTTTGAGTCTGAACCCAAATTCCAAACTCTACAAAGCTTGCCTACAAGCAAAGCAGAGATGGAAATATTGAAGGTAAAGGCAGAGCAAGCCCAAGTACCTCTGACTGGAGAGTCTAGGGTGACAAACATTCCAGAGAAGTCTGTGCCTAGGTCAGATGTAGGTCAGAATGTCCCATTTAAGCACTCCAAACAGTTACACTCTGCAGTAATCTAGGTAGTATAACCCAGTAAAGGCTGAAGGGCAGCACAGAGGAACAAGCTGAATTGCTCTTCTCATGCTGGGATGAACTGGCCTTACAGAGACCTGTGAGTGATAATACTGCCTAGAAGGCTGAAACCGCAAACTGTTTTGATTTGATGTAGCTGAATAAAATAGATTGTGGAAGACATCTGCTTTGGAAATGTATCTGGCACAAGAAATAACATTTACATGACTCTTCCAGGAAATACCGCTGTGACATTTACTGTTCTTTGTTGGTATTTTTTAACCTGTATCCTTACTTAACCTTTTCTGAGACTGAGATATCAGCTGCTTCAGAGAGACAGCTGATACTTGCCTTTCCTCCTCTGAGCAGTGGTTTTATTTTTATCACTAGTGCTACAGAAGACATATGGCATTTCACAGACACTTACAGATCGTTAGTCAAAGGGATTTATAATTTGATCCCTGATCCTACACTGAGTTTTTCAAGAACCATCCATTGAGTCTTGCAGAGCCATGGCAAAGAGAGTGAAGTGCCCTGAGGTTTTAGGGTTTAAGTACACGTAGTACAACAAGAGAAAACAAGAATAGGAAATATGTCCCACACTTTAGCTCCCACCAAAGGACCTGAGCAGATAAGAAAAACAGTAGTAAGTGTGTGTGAAATGCTTATTGTTACCTTGGTGTCTTTTTAGTCCTTCATTTAAACAGCACATACATAACACAAATTGATTCATTTGTAGGCTAAAATCTGGAAAGAGTGGGATAAAGAGCCTTGTGAAGATGAACGATAGAAAGCAAATTTCCAAGAATAAAATAGAGGAATGAGAATCCAAAGTTTGGGATTTTGGATTTTATCTATGTATCATGAACAATAGAAATTCACATAATTTATTTAACTGAATTTGTTACTGAATAACTGAATTATTTAAAATAGTGTTGCTTTTTCACACTATATTGGCAGTGATCTTGACATTTTAATTGAGTCATGGAATAATAATAATCTTGTACCATTTGGGTTTTTTATTTAATGTAAACTATTTGACATAGAAGTTGACAGTATGGCATCCTGAAGAAGAAAAATGTAGACTACAAATAAGAACCCTAAATTAAATATAGTGATCATCTGAGGGATTATTTGCTCATTATTTTTTGCCATGTGACTTGTAACATTGGGAAGTTATTTAAGAAAGTAATCGCTTCATGTTGTAGTTGCAATGTCCTCCTCCTCCACTAAAAGACCTTGAGATGAAATTAACCTAATGATAATAAACATATACAAGTAAATGATCATTGCAGTGGAAGAAACCGGTTGAAAAAACATATTAGTAGATGTGGATGTAAGTTTCCTGTCAAATGTGTGTACAGAAAAAACTCACCTGCAGAATGCTATTCCCTGCTTTCTTATTAGCTTTGGAGCTATTGTTTTATTCCTTCCTTCACAACTTCTGCTCTGCTCTTTTCCTAGCTTTTCAGTTCTGTGTTTGCTGGAGTGCATGCCCTTACTTGTTAAAATAAAACTATCCTCCTTGAGGCTCTGGTGTCATTACCATTGAGAAAAACCTTCAGCACAAGAGAAGAGGCCAACCTCAGTGCACATTTCCAAGACTTATTGGTATAAAGAGCCATCTGACATCCTTAAGATTTCTTAGACCTTTATAGCCTTTCCATCTTCTCTGGTTTCATGTTTCCCATTAATATCAGCTACTTGGTGCTGCTGCTAGACTATGTGTGACCTTCCTATTCTACCTTGATCTCCTCTGAGCAGAAATTCTCCTTCTGCAAAAGGCTGATATTCAAATCAGCACCAAGTGACAATGATGACAACTTGATATCATCATAACAGCAAAGTGAACCCTTCCATACATCTTTGTATACTTGATACGGGCATGAGCAGGATACACACTCAGCTATTGCTGGCAGCATCAAGCCCTTCTCTGTTTCTCCTGCTGCTCTGCCAGTGAGTAGGCTGGGAGTGCACAAGCTAGGAGAGTTCACTGCCATGACGGCAGACTCGAGCTGGCCAGAGGGGTATTGCAGACCATATGACATAGTGCTTAGCAATACCAGAGAAAGGAGGAGGAATGGTGGATTTTCCCCCTCAAGTTGTTACACGTGCCCAGGCTTTGTTTTCTGGGAAGATACCTAGATATCTGCCCACCAGTGGGAAATAGTGAATAAATTCCAGTTTTTGCTTCACTTGCATGTTCATCTTTGCTTCACACATTAAGGTGTCTTTATCTCAACCCCCACAACTTCTCGCTGTTGACCTTCAGATTCTCTCCCCTATGCTCTCCCCCTGAGTGAGTGGCTGTGGGGGGCTTAGCTGTCTAACTCACCACAACACCTCATGTCCGGATACATGCATACTGAGCAACAAAGGACATTATATAGGCATGTTGAAATGGAGAATAGGGATCCTTTTTTTGATAGTGATTTTTGTTTTCATGCTTGGAACTGCACATAGTGTTGTCTTAACTCTTACCAATCCTCCTTCTTCTTCTCTTCTGTCCTTTTACCAAAACCTACTCCTGGCAAAAGATTTGGTGGGATTTTAACCACGATTTTCTCTTCTTTCCGCCATTACCCTTTCTTCTTCCTTCCCACAACTTTCCTTTCATTATTTCAGTAAAGGAAAATATTATGTGGAGATACATTATATTGTCAGATAACTTTTACTTATCCTCTGTCAGTGAAGAACCAAAGGTGGTAGATAAGCATAGACTGTGTTAGGATGGAATCATACCAAGGGAACGTGTGCCTATATTTCTAAAACTTGTAGTTAGAGGGCTGTGATTCAGTAACCCTTCTATCATGTGGTGCAACTGATTTTTTGAGAGAATTAGGAGAAAGATATGTAGGAAGATTCCTTTATTTGTAAGCTTCAAACTTACTCCAGGTCAGCAATTCAGAAAACCTGCTGGTTTTAGGGCTTGTACAGGAAAAAGATGATACCTTGTCTTGCTCTTTCTGGACAGAAATGGCTGGGATTAGATTTGTCACAAGTGACATCCCTGGTCTGTTTTAGAAGTCAGGCTGAATCTCAATGGACATGTGAAATGAATGGTGTTCTTTTCATCTTTGTGTCTGTTTCTCTGTCTGCAAGTTGCTTGTATATTTTGCAGGTGTACAACAAATAACTGCTTGTATTTCCTGCCATGGATGAGTAAAGGGAGGCAGATCCTAGAACTGCCTACCCAGATCTTTGGGCAGTATTAATTTGGTAGGAATGGTCAGAGAGCAGGGTGTTACGTAAACTGTTTAGTCTATAATCTGATCCCTACTCATTCCAAGATGCATCAGTCACACCTGAGCAAATGCAGAGAAAATCTTTTCAGTTATCTGCTTCTTAGATTAGTTATCTCTCAACAGCTTCTGAATCATGAGGGCAGTGGTTGCTGTGTTTGGAAAAAGCAGTGAAGGGAAGGCTGATGACATGCAAGAAATGAAGCAGCATTTGCAGAAAAAGCAGTGGCAAGTGACCTCATGGGTATCTTCCCTAAACATAAACAGACGGGATTGATTGTGTTGTGATTAAAACTGGCTATTTCCCCTGTGTCCTTTTCCTTCTCCTGCTTCTCCCTGCAGTTTCCTTGAAAAAATATTCCATTCATCACAACTAGAAATGTCTGAGAATGTATCAGTTCTGATCAAACTTACCAAGAACATTTTCAAAACTAGCATGAATTCTAGGGAGGGTTTAAGAGAATTGACTAGAATAATTGCTTGAGTTTTGCACGCTCAATGCATATGACAATATATGCTGACTAATGCAGAGAAGTTTCTCCCACCACCCACTCCTTTTCCTCTCCTTTTTAAAGGTCTAGTATCATCCACTTTAAAAATCTCAAAAAGTGGCCTTGCAATGCCAGCAAAATTTCCCTCTCTGATCTGGTTGAGACTGGAAATTCTGCAAGAAGGTGGTTTATGACATAGACTGCATAATGCTCTCATGGGATGTGACGTTTTTTCAAGCTGCTTTTTCTGTGTGCAGCTAATCCATTTCCATTGGCATCATGGCTGCAGATTAAGCAGGGTGCATCTGCACACACGCGTTACCTTTTATAGGGCAGAAGTAGTCCTGTGGGACTGACAGCCTTCTTATTTGCTGCTCTGGCCCATATAACTCTGAGTCACAAACCCATGTGAATGGAGGTTGCTCATTTGGCAGACTCAGATTTTATGGAATTAATGGAAACTATATTTTAAAATCCCCATACTTTTATTTCTTTTGTGGAGAAACATCCTATATCATTAGCTTCCAACCTGTATTAGTCCAATAAAGGCAATTAGTTTTCCCCATGGCAGAGAGCCTGTTCTGTATTTGGCAGCTGCCCTTGGAGCATATCCTTGGAGCAGATGGCTGCTTTCCTGCCAAATAAGATACAAATTAGATTTCCAGATGATTGAGTGACGGTGGCAGGGAAGCAGACATTACATCTTAGCTCCTCCTCTATTGCAAATCCGGTTAATCAGCGGGAACATGACCACTCATGGCCAGGGCATGCGCTCTGCAGGACAAACTTATCAGTGCACGGGCCCCACAGGGAGGAGGTGGGATAAGTTAGAAGGAAATGTTTTGCTCTCTTAAATATTTATTTATAATGAATAGTAAATCTGTCTTCTGCACAAGTGAATTGCCAAGCCTGATTTAGTCCATAAGGAAGGCAAGAAATTAGTATCAACAGTCCCCGTATGTGTCTCCATCAAAGTCCTGCACTGTCTTGTAACTAGGCTGAGCTCCCATGCAGCAGGAGGATAACTGTGGAGCTATATTGTGTGGCAGATCTAATTATGATCAGCTTTTAAGTTCAAACACCAACTCCCCATTAGCTGCATTTGTGTATCTAATCAAATGGGAGTTCATTCTGCTTGGCCCAGGAGGACAGGCAGCAGCCTAGTAAAAAATGAATTGTTTCTTTCTGTATTTAAAATAAGACACAACTTTATCTTTGAACATAGCTGTTTCAATATAGTCAAAGATAAGCAGGTGATTGCTGACAGGTAAAGGTGACAGCTGGACAAAGCACTTTAGTTCCGTTCCAAAACCGTTGGAACCAACCACAGACTCACCATGCACCTATGAAGTGGAGCCAAGTTACATTTGGAACCTCGTGTTCCAGCTAGATAACTGGGAAAAAAAGAACAGTGAAAACAAAATAGCTTTGGAAAAAGACTTGAGGAAATAAACAGAAATATTTTTCTCATGGTGGAAAAATAAATTCAGTAGGACCACTAGTATGCTCGGCTACACAAATGTGTTTCCAATAAAGCTAACAGTTATGCTGGTATAATTGTGAAGGGAGTCTGGCTTAGCACAGAAGTCAGGGAGCAGACCTGCAGCAGATGCAAGCAGATGTGGTCTCTACTGAAGTCCAGGAGGCTATACTAATCTGCAAAAATGTAAAGAACTTGCTCGAGGACAACTACAGTCAAGGGACTTCTTCTGCTCTTCCATATTCCATTTGCTCTTCCATAAAATGCAGGTTTCTCTGTATCTTTGTCTTTTCTTCCTTTCGTATAAATAGTGTGGAGAGAAAGAGTTGTAAACCTGCACTAATTTAATTAGTCTGATTTTTAATGTTGTTTTCTCTGAGAGACAATTCTTTCTACTTGGTGTATCAGTGAGTACAAAGAAGTAAAATCAACTATATTAGTGTTTCTGTGAGGCAAAAAGTAAAATATTTGTTGTAGCAGTATTTTCAGATTGTTTTTCAGTTTTCTACCCTTCATTGAAAATGCATTGCCTTCTGCAGCTGTCCTTCGACCTAAAGGGACTTAGTTAAAGAAATATATATAGTTATTTAATTTTGAAACAAGAAATGTAGAGAGGATGAAGCCAGAGTCAGCACAAAGTTTTTCAGTAGGGTCAGCAACACTCAGGTTTGCCATCCCAAGGGCAGCTGGGGAGTGGGGCAATGAGGCTGGGTGGAGGAGAGGCAGGGAGGGCTCAGCACTGCTCAAGGCAGTTGCAGTATCTGGGCCCAGGGATGGACAGCTGGAAGACCACAGGAGTTTTTCTCAGGAGACAGAGTTAGGAGATTACTGCAGGATGCTAGGAATTAGCAAAGCCCATGGCAGAGGTACTGGAATGACATGATCTCTAAGATTCCTTCCAACCCAAACTGTTCTATGATTTTATTGATAAGTCAAACTGTTAATAATAGCCAGTATGGAATTTGATAAGGACGAGTGAGCAGGAAGGTCTGTGAGGTTTGCAGTGTGGGGGTTCTCTCCTTTCTCCACACTTTTTGCTTTCCCTGCAAAGAGGGATTGTATGATGAAATTCCACAGGAAGGTCGTGGAGAATCAATCAGGTTTTTTACTCCTGCTGGTGCTCAGGATGGGGCTACAAATCGGGCATCAACAGTCCCTACCACTGTTGTGGGACTGCCTTAAACATCCCTCAGAAAAGCAGAGCTGTGCCAGCAAGAGACCTGTTGTGACAGTCACAGAATAATCCCACAGTGTCAAAGCAGGGTGACTTGCCACCCCAGGCCACATCATATTTTCTGTGTATAGGTTCTCTGGAGGAAACTTCAAAGTTTGGCTGTTCTCTGAAAAGAAGTTAGAAGGGCTTTAAAGTTTCTGTGTCTCTTATTCCTCAAAAAATTTGCTCAGTTTAGAAGTAAAAGAAGGTTCATTGTCCTGCTGTTTCTTTGAATGTTCAAGCTGAACATTTTCTCTGGCTTCCACCTGTTACAAAGGCATACTGGCCTAGATTTAGACCCTCTAAAGATATGTGTACATTGGTTGAACAGCTATGGGGTTTTCTCCTAGTTTCCCCTAATTTTTGTTTGTGTGAAAAGCTCCAAGTAGACGAAACGGTTACCAGTTCAGGTTCATTTATCTAGCTGAGAGAAATCCACAGACTGTCCAGTGTT
Organism: Rhagologus leucostigma; assembly: GCA_013397725.1. Taxonomy (NCBI): domain Eukaryota; kingdom Metazoa; phylum Chordata; class Aves; order Passeriformes; genus Rhagologus; species Rhagologus leucostigma. The sequence continues at coordinate 3,639,504 of VZTD01003430.1, read as the reverse complement.
AATTTTCAATAGTTCTTCTGTGGAAAATATATATTGCCATCAATGTACTAGAGATTTAGAAGAAACTTAAAAACTCTGATACTCTGAAAAGACTCTTTTCTTTTGCTAGTAAAAGCAACAGCAGTGGTACACCAGTGTCACTCCACTGCACGAAAGCAAATAGCCATATTGATTTAGGGTGACAAAGAACTCACTTTAATTTACCTCCCTTAACTGTATTTGCTTTGAATTGGTATCTCAATAGAAGCCAGTGGTAGCCTAAAATGAATAAGCCTAAAAATCACTAAAATCAGTGCACTAAAATCAATAAGCCTAATAGTCACTACACAAAGAAAATACATCTAAAAGCTAAGCCTGTGTCCTCACAGAATCATGCTCAGCTTGGAAATATTAGTGGATATTTCTCCTATTTTGCAAGGTTGGTAAGAGGTTATTTGGTTTTGGTTTTAATTAGCTGATAGGGAAACTGAGGCATAAACAGTACAAGACACATCTGTTGTAGAGCATTGCCTGTGGCATGGGTAGTACTTGAATTAAATCTTCTGGAATTTTTATTTTTACCTTCCTATAGCATCTCTAGCATCTAAGGCCTGAAATAGGAAATGCCTTGGCATATGCATCAGTATGTGCATCTCTATACACTGCCAATAAAATCTGTCTTGAGACTGCATATAGGCAATACGCAGACAAGGAAGGGAAATTTTTCAGCAGAGCTACTTTTCAGAAATCCTGTGGAATCTTTTAATCTCCCATGAACTTTATTGATTTATCTATATTGATTTATTGATATATTGATTTATCCATTCATTCACTACTTCATTTTAACTCTCTCTGCTTTTTGAGGTGAGAATCTTATACATCTAAATGACACACTTGGAAAGCCTGACATAGACCACCAGGGTGAATTGGTGCTACGTATAAAACTACGAATATTCAGAGGTGGTGGATGGTCTGTAATGGTACAGATCCTGGCTGCCCCTTCTGTAGAGCAGTCTGTCACCTAAAACAACCAGGAGGTGGATGGCCAATGTTTTATTAAATAATTTTTTCTTTCTCTTCTTTGTTATGAATCAAGTGAGTATGATTAACTAAATGGTCCTCAGACATACTGTGCCTCCTTGGGACTGAGCACCTGATTATAGTTAGACTAGATGCTGGAGTTTATCCACAACTCTTCATGCTCATAAATCAGAGCCTCACTGTACACGTAACCATTCAATTACCTTCTCTCCAACAGCAGATTTTTCATGTCGGTGCTGAGGTTTCGTCCCAGGCTTCCTCCCTCCTCTCTGCCCCATTTGTTAACCCTTATTAGAATGAATCTGCCCTAGTGGACCTGTTCTGGCCACTTTATTCGTACTTCAAGCAGTCTCAGATCTATTTTAAGTATTCTCCTTCTGGTAATTACTGCCTCTGTCTTCACACTATTTTATTCTTCTTTCCTCACTTTGAAAGCCTTTAAAGAGGTTTTGCAATTTTGCAACATCAGATAGAAGTCTGATGAGCAACTAATATAATTTCTAATATAATTTCAACTGCTCGGTAAATTGTGGTTTCTCTCCAGTTATCAAGGAAAGCAAGAAAACTTCAGATTTTGTATTACAGCAAAATTGCCCGACAGCTCACACTATCCACCACTTCTACCTATTTACGAAAGCTGGCCCTCTGTCAGTTTGATAGGGAACAATGAGGAAGAACAGATAGCAAGCACATCTCACTAGAGGTTTATCATCAAAATTAAAGTCTAAATGATAGAGAAGTATTTTTCTTATGTTTTCACAGCCACTTCTTAAAAACCCCTAAACTAACAAATGAGCAAAAACCCAGCACACACACCCTTCCTCCCCTTTCCCCCCTCCACTTAATGAGAAAATTAGAAAATTTTGTCTGTTGAATCAAAATCTAAAAATAGTCTTAGAAAAGGTGGATGTTTGGTGTTGCGGTCTAATTTCAGTTAAAATTTATTGAAATGAGACTGGATAGACAATTGGAGAGAATGTCAGACTGACAAAATATGGGGTAGATGCCATAAATAATCTTAACTGTTCTGCTGCCTATCTTCATGTGCTGTGAATTGTATATAAGTATTCCATTATAAACTGCTTGGCAGAGTTAATCATGTAACCAGAATGATGTCTAAGCTATGATGCTATTTGTGGCTTTTTTATGGTTAAGAAGAGAGAAACTATGATTTACTGTATGTAGATTGTGGTTAAAACGGGTAAATGTTTGCAGCGATGGCCCTTACGTGATTCATGGGGAAAATGCTGACGACATTTTCAGTTTCTTGCAGAACTGGAACTTACACAACTGTAATAATAGATGTGCTGTAAATTATTTTCTTCAGACTTTTGTTCTTGCCTGATGACTCTCTGATCTGTGACCTACTATTATGATTTCTTACAGGAGCCTAAATTAAAAACATCAGTTCAAGGCAAAAGAGAATCCTGTACAGCCTACTGAGCTGGGCATTTTATTGCTGTATCCATAATGCGCTGTAATTAAAAGGAAAATAGAAGATTTGGGAGAAGTAGAGCAAAGACAGAAGGCTTTGATTCATGCTTATGTTTCTGCTGCTCTCGTTGCTAATTGTCAATCAGTAAGACCCTGTAGCTGGTAGCCAGTCTAAACCTGTTCTTAATTATGAGGGAGTAGGCTGAGATTGCATCAGGGATGGATAATCTTATATCTGGTTACTAAGATTTCTATATTTTTTATCTTCTTTCTTCAGTGTTTGGTGTTGCTGTTTCTCAGCTATAGGATACTGAGATAGATAAACGAAAAGCTTGAATCATGTACAAAAAATAGCAGCTAATCGATGAATGTTTTTACTTGAACAGCATTGGTCCCTGCTTCGTATTGCTCTCCATATAGGAGCATCCGTCTCATGCTCTTTGAAGCCTCTAAACAGATGAGGGAGTTCATCTTATTCTCAATGGTTTGCTTTCTTAAAAATTATTTTTCTTTAATTCAGGCATAAGTTTCTGGTTAAATGCTTCTCCTAAATGGTACTGATACAAGATCTATTTCCAGTTTGCACAGATTTTCACTCTGATTAATAATTTTAATTCTGTTTCTAGCGTGATGTGGATGGTAGATGCTAGCAGCTACTCCAGTGGCACTGTTCCTCTCCTGTTTAAAGACTAGCTTTTTTTCCGGGTTATACCATTTCAGATTTTAGAACTGAAGTGTTTGTGCTGTTCATTTATTTCTTCAAAAGACTTTCTGTAGTCTTCTTCACTCCTGTTCTAATGCAGTTGTCTGTTGCCAGTTGTTTTAAAAGATAATTTTCTTCACCAAGAAATGCAAAATTTGCACTGTTTTTTTCTCTTTGTTTGAGTATTTAATACTTCATCAGTTTACAGATGCAGTATCTCCAGAGGGCTAACAGCTGACCACAATTTGAAATGGAGGAGGAGTGACTTTGGTTTTGCCCATATAAGTTGAAAGATTTGGATGTCAACAAACGTCACAGTGAATGGTATTTTCTCTGGTATTTATTTGTTTGGAATGTTTTCTATATTTATATATTTCTTTGCTGATTTTTTTTGTTGTGAATAACTTAAATTGTTGTTTTGTTTTTGTTTTGTGTGGTTCCTTCACAGCGAAAAAATGGAATTTTCCCTTCAGTTACTCTGCTACAAAAAATCATACAGTTCGTATTGAAACACTTCTGGAAGTCAGTATAATCCCTGTGGCATTCAGAACAACTGATGTGTGCTAAATGGGATTGCAAAGAGAGCCACTCTTCATAAAACTCTACATGCCAAAATCCATTTAATGCTTCCTTTTAAGAGCCCCAGCTGAGAAAGCGCAGAGTTTTGTCAAGCTTGACAAAGTAACATCTCGCTCCCCAAGCAAATGCAACTAAGGTGGATGGGTTTTAACAACATTGTAGGGAAGAGAATTTTGATATGCTTAACAGTTGCAAGTTTAAATGCTTGTTTTCTTTAGAGTATGCAGAAACCTACACACTGCCCTGCTGCCTGCAGGTTTGGTGTGTTACTGTCCGTACTTTTTGACCTCTACGGGGAAATTAGTTACATGCACTTTAAAAGGACCATGTTTGTGTATCTCATTCCCATCTGCTTGGCAGACAGGAGTTATGTCAGAAAATCACAACGAAGTGCATAGCAAGGCTCTAGAAAACAACAGAAGTATTGATTTGGAGCAGCCTTTCCTGACTTTGCATCATTTCTATAGAAAACTCCAGGCTGGAGGGATCCTAGTGCCTAAAAATGGTGACTGAAGCAAGAAGGTAAGAGAATAGGTTATGAGCAAATTAAAGTTGATAAAGAAATACAAGAACAGGAGGTGTCTGTCTGACTCAACCCGAAGATGGAAGTCAGGAGATCTTATCCAAATTATTATTAGACTGAGTTTCTCTACAGAATTTTGTATAAAGGTCCTTTGTGTTAAGCTAGCATCCAGAATTTAAGGATCCTTTTGGTCATTGAATAAACTCTGTCTTTGAATGGAAGCTGAAGTTTTGCTCACATAACATTACAGGTTCCCATGGAAAGAGGTTTAATGTGTTGTACATATTATCTTGCTGGCCAGACCTTAACCTTGCTTGACAAAGGCAGCAGGGCCGTGTTGTCAGGCAAGGGAGGCACAGAAGCTCTGGGTGTTACCTGGTGGGTCTGCTGGAGACAGACTGAACGGGTCCAAGGTGCAGTCAGACACGATCCAGGTGCATCATTCCTCTCGTATTCCCCTGCTACTGCAGAGCATGGTTGCTGTAGTGCTCACATTTCTCGCACTCTCATCCTCCTCCTTTTTCTTCGTGTAACACTGACTCATTGACCACAGTGTTTTGTCTGCTTTCGTATTTTCATGGCATGCTAGACATTATTCCTGAGCATGTACATCAGTCTTGTTATGCTCCTTCTTTCCAGAGGGATTTTTTTTTTTTTAATGTAGAATGAGCTTCATAACATTTATTTGGGGTAGGCAGGCCTTATCACAGATTTGTGCCATCACATCCATGAATGGCCAGAAATGTACAAGTTATGGGTTCCTGCCAGTATTCGTAGAACTGTGTTTGTACTTTATTTTTGCTGGCTCCTGATCCACTGAAACTAATTTAATAATTTTTATTGTTTCATTCATTTGGAATTGCACTATTAATCAAATATTACAGTTGTCTCAACTGCAGCTATCTATTCTGCTGCATTCCCCCATTGTGAACACTTGGATGCACAATGATATTACTTCTAACTAAAGAACAAAATATTTTTGCTTCACATTTCTTCTTCTCTTCTGAGTTTGTTCATTCAATATAGAAGTTCTCTCTTGTATTACTCATGGAAAATTATATTGTTACTGCACTGTAGTCATGATCAAGCCCATGTTTTCTATTGATTGAAATTAAAAACTTTTGAGGAAGAATATGTACCACTCCCATCTAAAACTGGAGGATAGTCAGTATCACTGAACAAAGCAGCTTGATTCCTGGTAAGGCTAAGTGCTTTGGACAGACCTCAGCAGGTTTCCCACCTCTGCAGAATGGAGAAAGCATAGAGCATTTCCAGTGCTTCCTCTCTGGAAGCTTTTTTTGAATCAGAATTTAGCACTGTATATGAAAATTCATTTAATCAGTAAATTAAATGCTTTTATGTGAGCCTGGGTATATTTAGTGCTTGGTTAAGAGGCTCCCAAAGTAGTTTGAGCACTTTTGTCCCCTCATCCTATTCCTATTGTCACTAATATCTATAAATCTTAATTGAAATTACAAAGCTGAAAAAAACTGCTAGTCTGTACTCAGCTGGGATGAGAAGTAGCTCTCTGGTCCCGGGCCAGCAAAGTAATCAACACTTCTAATTGCACAGGATCGGTGCTTTAAAGTTTGAATAAGATTGTCATACTTCAAAGCTAAAGTTAAATACAAGTAAGGGGCCGGGGGAGTGTGAGGGAAAGTGGTGGGTTGGAAAAGTCCACTGCTCAGGACTGTGACACTCCATGTGTGTCTCTGAATACTAACCCATAAATAGGCAAAGTGCTTTTTATTTAAATGCTTATTTCTTCTGAATACGTAGTACTTAAGAACTTCTTTTCAGAGTTAATTCTTGGAAAAGGATACATCTAAAATGAAAAGCTATGTATTTAATCACAGGTTGCACAATGTTGATGTAGATGCTAGGGAACTGCAGAAAGTACTTAGTACCTAGTGAATCTCTGTAATCTTCTGGTGTAGAAATGATACTATGCTTAATATCTTGTTGACAAGTCTGGAGGCTGAAGTACCATGGCTGAGACGAATAATAAAATGTTGGATTAGGACCTTGTACAGAAATTGTTTTATTCCATCACAGAGGGAAAACCTGACTGACCCCCACAGGAAATTTGACCTATTCACTTGATGTGATTTCAGCTGTGCCTTTGTAGCACTTTCTCTCATGCCTCCACATTCCTGTTACAATGAGTACTTCTGTCTACAGCAGCAGTGTGGGATATGATTTTGCTAATCTCGTTCTGAAACTCCCCTCTAATTCCTCGTTGCTTAACTCAGATGTCTTTGCATGTGTCCATGTGTGTGTTGGGGAGAGGCAGCAGTCCTGTAAAGAATTATTCTGCCCTGATTTTTTGCTTTTATCTAAGATTTTGGGTCACAAACGTCTTTTGGTCCAATTCTCATCTGTCTCCAAGAGCTCAATTTAATTTTTACAGCAGTACCGCCTTGGCTGTGCCTCCTCCTCTAAGGTGCTTGCAGCTGCTACGATCTCCGTGAGTCTCAGTGAAATGAGAAGGTTTGTTTCTTGTTTTACTTCCCAGTTTGAACTCTTATTGGAACACTCTGCGGGCTCCACTGACAGAAGGTGCCCTCCTGCTGCCCCTGACTTTATCATGCACTGGGTATATGTAATCTCCCCTTCTCTGATGTGGTCTGAGGGCTTTAGCAAGCTGTTGCCATCTTCATGAGGGGAGAGGACTCTGGGGACAGACGTGCTAGACTGATGGTGAGAGAGAGAAAGGAGGCTTTTACATACTCTGTGCTACCTGCCAAAGGGGAAAAACACCAAGGAGTTATAATAAACAGGAAGAGTCTCCACAGACTTGCCAGCTGAACTTCTGAATGAGCTGTAAAGTGCTTTATAGCTCTTCCATGTGTCGGAATTTAAAGTGGTAACTGCTCATGAAGATGAGCACTCTCTCTGCCTTCTGCTGACTTCTGCAGAAGGTATAGGGAAAATGCAGTTGTCAGGCTTTACTTCAAGGAATTGGGGCACTTGGGTTTAATCAGCTCAGAGACTGCTTCAGAGGATAGTGCTCTTTATAAGCAAACATACAAAAAAATCTCAATCACTCTTCCATGGAGGATCACATAATCTTGAAACAGATTCTGGAATTTAAATGATCAGTCTCAAGACTCCTTGGCAAAGTCAATGCATCTGGATTGTTCTGGTGGATGATCCATAATTTCTGTGTAAAATATTGCATGGTGATCCCCTGTGAAAGCCTCAGCATGGGCACAGAGAGGGGCCCAGTGAAAAGACAGTGTCCGTGCAGAGGTTATCAGACCATAAGAAAAAGGGGAAGTGCATACAGTATCCAATTGGTAAGACAGTGACCTTATTCCAGTCCCATTTAATCACACAATATAACCACAAGAGTACGAGCAGTGATTACAACATCATATGAACAAATCTTGTTTGAGAAGTGTAGATGCATCTTGCTCAGATAAATGTTTTTTGGTTATTTGGGTTTGGGCTTTTTGTTCTCATTGTTGCTTGTTGTTCGTTTTCTTGAAAGTAAAATCTCTAGTGTGCTTTTACTTAAAATTAGTTATAATGACTAAATAATTGAAAATAATGACTAAATTTTAAGAGAGATTATTCTTTTATGTATTAATTGTATGTTTTATGAATGCTTATAGGTCAAAGGAAAGATTTTTCTTATACATCTTACATATTTATTATGTATGAAACATAATTTTTCTTATGTATCACTGCACCCATCTGAGTATAAGATAGATGGAAGAAAAAGTACAGATATATCATACAGATGAGGACAAAGTAAGTGTTCTGCTTGTGCCATAGCAAGTAAAGACATGCTAAAAAATTGGAAGGAAATAATGACGAACTCAAATACCTAATTTTTTTCCTAAAACAATTATGCCCGATTACTTTTACATATACTCACTTGGGATGATAATCTTATAAAGCTATAGGATTAATTCTTCATTATTTCTTCTTACAGTACATGGGTAAATGCATTAGTGGAGAACTGTATGAAAAATGTAGTTTAAGAATGGTGGTAATATTCCTACAGTCATACATTATTTATTAAGTGCTGCTTTTTGAATTCTGATTTGGTGTCAGCCACAGGAGAGGTATAGGAAATGGACTTGACCGGCATAGTCAGGCAATTGACTCTGCACTTGTCCCAAATTCTTATTTGCCTAAAACATTTTTTCTTGGAGACAGAAAAGCTTTTAAGTTGGGTTCCTTCTCCAAGTTTATGCTCTTATGGATCCAATTTCTCCTGTTCTGTAGGATTTTTCTGGGGGGGAGTTGAGTGGTTGTACGTTGTTTCTGTGTTCAAGAACCTTATCTGCTTATTCAAAGTAGCCATTACATTTCATGCTTGGGGTTTCCTAAAGACTTTAGGGTTTCATTTTATAACTTTTCTTCTGACTCTGCTTTCTGAAGCCTAAGAAAAAAATCTGCTACTGCAGCCACTCTGTACCCTCTCTGTCCCTGCAGTCAGGATCTTTTCTTTAGTTGTTTTTAAAATACACTCCATGCTTTATCTGGGCTTGAAAGGATTTACTTTTAAACTTTTTATTGGTTAATTGATTTGCACACATCCAAATCTGGAACTTGCTGTGTTGTAGTTTTCTCTAATGCTGTAAGGAGGTGAACTTCCTCTCACCAATCCTGCAACAGCAAGAACAACTATTATAAAAATGCTCAGAAAATTCTGTTTAGCTACAAGGAAAATGGAGGATTTCTTTAATTCTGATCCTTTTTTCCCACCCCTTGCTTCTTTTTATCATTCAGAAAGAACTCCAGAGTTCAGTTTCAGTTGGGAGCTTTGTAATAATGCAAACCCATAATTCCTTGTATGATCCAGCAACTAGTTCCTTTCAGTAGTAATACGAATGTAAAATTAGAGAGTTAATACAGAGGGCTATTATGAGCATCCTAATAGTCTAAGATTGCTGTTATTTTAAACTTCTTTTTATTGTTTAGGCTTTTGGTCTCACTGCCTTGTTTACCATCATAACAGTTTTCTCTTTTGATGTCACTTTACCTGCTTCCAAATAGAGCAAAAACTGTCTTTTGTTTTGAATTCAGAGAATGTTTTACACAGCAAACTGAAATACGAGGATTTTGAATATGAAGTATGCTTGAATTCAATAGGAATTTCAATGGGGTTCAATCTTCATTAAATCTGTCCTAGGTGAAATCTAATGTGATATATTCTTTCACAATTTTGCGTCCTAAATCAAGGGTTGCTTATGCTGACATCTGAAACTTTAAATCATCTGTCAAATATGACAGTAAATATATATAGATTTAGCCAATAGTTTGGCAAATGTTTGTGCTGCTAAAATAAATGTTGCTAGAATAAGAACTTTGAGGCTGAACGTGGCAGTAGAATTACCCAGATTCAATAAGTTTAAGGAAGCTGGAGGAACCTTTTTTTACTCATTTCTTGTAAGTGATTTTGTAAAGAGAACTTTTTCCTCTGCCACTACTATCCTTGATAGATCTGTTATAAAATTTAAAACATTTATCAAAACTGCCACAGATCCTATGACCCATAGAAGGACTATCAGACCTTAATTGCAATAGCTGTGTAATTTCAGAACTTCCCTTCCCTTGTTCACCTACTCTCTGACCTTTAACTCAGCTTCTAATTTCCTTCTGTAATTGACTCTTCTTTCTAGTGCAGGAAACTGTGGCAGCAAATGCATCTTCTTAGTGGGGAGGAAGATCCAAACAGTGCTGTCGAATGCCTATCAAATTTATTTTATAATCAAGTTTTGGGGGAAGAAAAAAGAAGGTAGTTTGAACAAGTTTCAGATGAAAAAGGAATGAGTTTCTCTAAATCTTCTTGTTGTGGGCATTTTGTTTTTTACACATAAAGTTAAGGAAGGACTTAAAATACTACCTTCAAGCATGTGCTGAAGACCAAGAGTTGCTCATTTCAGCAACACATACTAATGGAAGCACACACTAAGTTTACTTTGCTTCAAGGGACAGCTAATCACTTGAGACAGGAAAGGAGAGGAATTGGAATAGCTGCTGAGTGTACCCTGAAAAGTCTTATATATCCTCATCCAAAGTGAGGTTTCTATACCATGCATGTTCTATATCTTTTTATGTCACAATACCTTTTTATTTTATTTTCTTTAAGAGACTTCAATTTCAGCACTGCCCATTCCAGCTTTCCCTGTGTTTATTGACTGATACAGGAGTGATTCGCGGATTTATGTATGAATGTCCTTATCCTTAGTGGTTAATCAGCAACACCAACAGTCAGTAACTGGAAACACACAAAAAAAGTTGGCCTTAAGTTCTAGGCTACTCCAGTAGGAAGTAATATTTAAATGAATCAAAGTATCTGTTAGTAAGATTGTGTTATTGTCATGTAGAACAATTGGAATCTGAGGAATTACCTATATCTTTTACACATCTAGTAGCCACAAACTTAAAAAATAAGACCAGTTCATCTTGTCAAACTGTAACTAAACAGACCCATCTACAGCTTTACAGGACACAGAAGGAAGTACAATAACATGAAAAGAATAGTTGTAATTTTTCGTGTCCCATTTATTCCTGGGTTAGGGAAACAAACTGTAATGCAATTTATTTGCTGTAGACATTGTACTGATTTGTAGTTTTCTGCTGGCTGTGTTGTTATTAAAATTTTGATGCTTGTTATTAAATTTTTTAGGACACTGGGGATGACAGGGCCAACCCCACATCTTTACCTGGGCGTTTGAATCACAAAATTAATGTATCTGCATAATCTATTCAGAATTCAAGAACAAAATAATTTCTGTTATCTTCTGCATAGCTATCAGTAGGGACTGGGTAGTCTGCATAAACAAAATGAAAAAACCCAATCAAACTCAAATCTTGTACTTAAAACAACCTCTGCTTTCTGCCAGAGAAAAATTTTCTATAACTTGGTCCTCCACAGCCAGAGAGAATCCATGATGTCATGAAGGAGAATGGCATAGAGAATGCATATGTGTAGGGAAAAGCAGAAGCCTGCAAATACTGTGTAGTCCTGTGGCACCCACTAAAGGCAGAACTTCATAATTTACTTAAATTCTCTCTACTTTGTTTTTAAAAAGAATCTTAAGACAACTGAAGGGTCAGCCCTTTGCAATGAGGAAAGAAGCAATTGTTTTTTAAAGTTTAGACGACACATAAATTTCATATCTACATCCCCTTCTAAAGTTTTACTAATTTGGTTCCCTCTAGGGACTGCCAGAACAAGCATGGGCCTCCACTATCTGGTCTTCAATATCTTCTGTGTTACATGCTACCTTAACCACTCTGGTCCTCAGAGGGGATAAGCACCCATCTAGGAAACAGTCTCCTTACCTTAACCTGTCTTGATTTCCTTTCCTTTCATGGGATTATTCAAGACCTCAGTTCATACCATCCTTTTTGAAATCAGCTGTAGCTTAAAGAACAGCTATCTTTGGAAATCAGGTATCCAGCATCAATTTCATTCTCATCAACAAGATCACTTCAAGACGCTCTTTGAATATTAAGATAAGTGAAAAGTACATGTTTACAGAATTTTCTAAAATTTCCCAAGACAGTGAACATTTCACCTTCTTCCACGACTGGCAAGATAGAGTCATTGTCTCTGAGACAATATTTTAAGGAAAGACCATATCCAAAGAGAACTAAAAGAACAGAATTGCCATCCACAGGACTTATCAATACACTAATACGCAAAATGAAAACTGTGAACAGCTGCTGAGCCAAAGTTGTCATACACACAGGTATGTATGAAACTGGCATGCATGATCTTTGCTTTCCTTGGATTAAAACATTCTAATATTTGGAAGTCACTGAGCACTAATTAGACTGTAGTAAAAATTTGCTAGAAACCAACAATATCATTTTTGATTTTATTGAGGACAATCCAGAGATCTCTTACAGTTAAATGTCACAGTGCTGAACTAAATGAAGCTCTTAATTCCTTGAGAAGGACAAAACGTTTCTTCCATATTTTGCAGGAATTGGCTTCAGGAAAAGGAAGCTCACATCCTAAAAAATTCATTATAAGCATGTTCACTTTTCATTTTTTTCAGAAAACATTGGGTATGGAGAAGATAGGACATATTTCAGTGTGGGAGATCTGGTACTTTTTTTATACATTATGGATTTGCCTCCTGGTAGTAACTCAGAGCAAAATCTTTTCAGGGCCAGTGGCTCTTTGAAATCATATAATTATTTTCATTCCACTTTCTTCTTGATACTCCTTACTGACTTCTCTCCCAATTACCACTAAAACAGAATATTGAAGGTACTTCTGGAATTCTAAAGGAAAAGAATAATGACCATTCCTTTTCAACGACAATGACAGAACTCTTTACTCCTGTCTTTAAAGTCTCGGATTTGCCAACTTAGAATTCATGGTGATGAAAGGTGGCTCAGGCCAAGTGCCAGAATGATTCAAAGCAGATGACATGCAAAGAAGTGCTCCCTCCTGTATATATTTCACTCACAGGGAATAACTGCAGGTTTGTATAGAAGCAGTAACTAGATTAGCTTTGGTGGCTCAAGAGCTCAAAACCCAGTTATCTCAGCCTTATGCTGTCCTCCACATCAGAGAGTTCTCAAGCAAATATCTCGGAAAGAGCAAGTTACTGTTTTGCAAAAGACAGTAAGTTTAGTAACTACAGTATAACCAGAAAATAATACTTTGCATTATTTAGATTGACTTGGAGACCTACTCATCATGTTTCCTGTTTCATAAGTGCTGTTGTTTGTGTACACCTACTCAGGCCACACATAAATAGCATAGTTCTGAGAGAAATGGATAAGATCAAGTTTTCGTGTCCATGGTGTCTGTAAACCAGTGAGAGAAAACCAGGAGAAAAAAAAGCATAGATAAGATAAAAAGATAAAGTAGCAAGAAATAACAGAAACTTAAATAATAAATGTATTGTACAAGTTGTTAAAAAGCATCAGGATGTGCCGAAGGCTTCAGTGAGCTGGAAATGTGCATCCACATGTAAAGCTGAGAGTCAAGTAAGGTACAGCTGAAGGAACAGATTTGGTAAAAGCTCAGGTGGAAGGGGAAAGGGAGAAGTAATACATGACTAACAAACACATACTTTGTCTGATATAATAATGCCTCTTTGGACTGAGTGAAAGGTAGAAATGGTAATTAGACACCGCTTGAGACGTGCTGGGTAAGCTGAGCAATGGGAAGCAGCAGAAGAGATTAGTTTCTCCGGGGAACACACAGTGTGCACTGGTCTGGCTAGACAGCCTTGTTTCTGCGTCTCCTTTGTCTATAGTGCAGCTGCTCCCAGCTGTCAAAGAAAACTCTGTATGATAACCTCTACGCATATCACTATTATTACTTTGCACATATTGAGGAAAGTATGAACTGACAACCTACTCCCTGCTTAAGCAGACAAGAGAAAAGATTTTGTATTCAGCCTAAAAGATGTTTTTGCTATTGCAGCTAATGTCCAGCCCAGAATTACTATGTTGATAGAGACTTTAAATGACATATTCTCTGCATATAAAGAAAGTACTTGTCCCATCGTATTATCTGAAGATAAGCAGTGATCCAAGAGAGGCAATAATGTTTACCTTTTTTGTAGTTATATCATGTAGCTTCAAACACAGGCTAAATTTTGAATCTATGCCTTTTGTACAAAAGAAAAATCGTTGATGTCTAAGAACGGAGAGTAAACTGATACAATACCTGTGGAAGCGACAGTGTTTTTAACTGTAGCATTGCATGTTACCATTTCATCCTGTAGCTAAAAAGGTTAAGGAAAAAAGACAAAGATGCTAGTTTCAGAGTGATGTGAGTTGTTTTGTTTGGTTTTTTTTAGCTGAGTGTTGAATTCCCTCAGTCAGGGATCGTTTGTAAGGATTATTTTTTCCTTAAATCACCAGAGTAATTGACAGGGATTGACTGTTATGATGGCAGATTGTGATGACTGAATTCCCATCCTACGCAATCTAGAGAGCCCCTGCAGGGAACACAAAGATGCTTGGTAGACAAAACAGCCAGAGAGGTCCTCAGCCAGGGGAGAACAGGTAGAGAACTTCCATTTCCATGACTATAACTTCTTTTCTTCTACTGACTGCTAAGTTTCAGCAGATTTCCCTAAACCCTCAACATTTTGTTCTTCTCTTCATTATTTCCTCAAGAACTTTTAAGTAGAGCTCCCTTGGGATCATAAAGTCTGAACCCTTTTTAAAGCAAGAGCTTTTGTTTAAATAAACTTTCCCCTTTTCATTAAAATCACTTTGCTCTTGTAAATTAAAACTAACCTTTGGAGTATAATACTGATTATAACCTGATCTTCTGCTCTGCACGCTGAACTGGGACACCTGATCTGGTTCAGTGTGCTATAAAGAACGTTATACTTTAACTACAGTTTAAACATTATCATAAGTCTTTTTGAAATGAGGTGAACTAAGCAGGCTTATTTGCAAGCACAACTTACTAAACATTTTGCAGTCATTTGCATGAAATATCTGAAATATCATGCTCCAAAGAACTGGAATTAAATGTGAAACTGGTTGTAAAATCAGTGAGATGGCCCTGAAGGAAAATTTATTCTCTTAATAAATGTTTTTGCCATAAAAATACATTAATCTCCCGTGTCAAGAGATTAACTGTTTTCTAGCTAATATTGTTTCCATGCAAAACCAAACTGCATAATCCTCATGAAATGAGAATATTTTTAGTCAGAAAAACAAAATGTAATATATAGCCAAATTTATTATCTAGTTATACTAGACAGTCCTCTTTCTAAATATGAAAACAAGATGTAACTCATGTTTTAACACAAAACCTTGCTCCTGACTTTCATTAAAACACATCCCAAGTCTTAGAATGCATGGAGAAGGGGAAGAAAAAAACAAAACATGCCAAAAAAATGTAGCAGAAATACTTATGATCAAGCCCTTACTTATACTGAGCTAAATAACAGTACAATTTTTGTATTTTAGCTGTAAGTTCAGACTCACCCTGCGTATAATCAGGCTCGTCTTACTCTCGCTGAGCTCTGGAGATTCTAAGCAGCAGAATAAAAACAATAGAGATGGAAGCTTGGTTTTTTACACAGCAGTTTTGAAGCACAGAGAAAGACTCTTGTCTTAGGGGTAAGGTTGGGACAGCATCTGAATATCATGGATCATCAGCTGGTAGTGTAAGTCCAGTCAGCGCAGTTGCTCCCAGTTTAGCTAAGTTAAGGATGCTGCCTACAGCTCTGTGTTCTTCTCTCCAACCTGCCCTTCCCAAGGGTCTGAAGCAACTGACTGCATTGGTGCAGGTGCAGGACAGTGAGGTGCAAGTCCTGGATCCCACCAACAAACTGAACAGCCTTGAGCAAATGGCCTCGGGAAGTCTCCAAAATACTCACTGTGCTTGTCCCTCTAATTCAATGCACATGATATAAACACAAAGCACCACGTTTTCAGAGTAGTAAAACTAGGAAAAACATTTCAAAATGAGCTGGGCCATGTCTGCAAGTGTCAGTTTTAGGCTGCTACATTTTATGCTGAGGGGAAGATTTCAGTGTTCAGCCTTGTGTTTCTTGAGAGTTTTTAAGAGATTAGCAGAAGGAAAAAAAGCCATGGACAGAAGAGACAGAGATCAAAAGGAAAAGCTGCTTTTGGTGAGTTGGCCATTTGAGCTCTGTTAAAAAAATTAAGCAAGAGCAAAAAAACCTACCAAACCAAACCAAAAATTCTACCCTCTGCAAAGAAACAACCAAAACCTACATTCCAGCCTAAACCCCACCAAACAAAAAAGAAAACAAACCACTCCCCAAAAAAACCACAACCCAAACCACACAAAAAACCCCTTAACATGCAAAAAAATGCCAAACATGCAAAAACCCCCAACCAAACCACAGAAAACAAACAAACAACAGAAACCAAACGAACATAACCCCAAACCCTCCACCTTACTACTTCTCTGCCACCTAATGACTGTTACTCTGGTTTTAGAGTGGGGTGCTAAATCCTGCTGCAATGGAGTCAAACCTGCTGCTGTTCTCACATTTACAATAGATGCCAAATGCTACACAGGTACCAGAATTGGTCTCCGGCTGTAAAAATTACTAAAGAGTAGATTGCCCAATAGACTTAATCTACAGCAACCTAAGGCAGAGTCAAGTAACTTCCCCCTGCTACCTCCCCTAATTTATTAGAGTTGAGACATGCACCTCAAAATTACTGACTGGTTTAAGAATCATGATTTCTGAATGATAGGAACTGATCCTGTTGCTACACCTGTTACCTTGTGGTTGGAGTGAGCATCTTACTGCAATTCTTCTAACAATTCAAAACACCTCTCATGGCTAATACCATGTGACCTGTTTAAAATGCCTAAATAGTAATTTGCCATTCAAAATGCTCTCTACCTCCTATTTTTTAGTAGCTGCATTTTCAAAGATAGGTTTGTGCAACTAAATAATTCATCATTTTTTAGTATAAGGTAGTTCTTTTAAGAATACAGATACAGCAGAAGTGGTAGTGTACTTTACACCCTAGAAATGTGTTTGCAAGACATGCATATTCTTCACTGGGACTTACCAGAAAGTGCAAATGTAGACCCATTTATCACACTCTCAAATTCTACATGTTTCTTTAAATGCTGATTTTTTTGCAAAGGTTTTAATTCCCCAAGTGGAGGCACTAAGCACCAGCCCATTTTGTTTCTGGCAAAACTGGAGGAAAGCTTATTTCAAATTTCTAATTAAAATTCTTTCTTGCTGCGTAAGGAGCCCTGATGGGATTCCTCAGGGTAGCTGGATGGGTTTCTGATTGAATTACAACCGGCCCAATTGCGTGAATATTTCATTTAAATGTTGTGAACTGAAAACAGCAATTAACGACAACCTGAATAATACAAAGCACTACTTTACCTTCAATCCTCTCCTCTCCCACAGGTGATTCAGTTTAAATGCTTAGTCACTGGGAAAACAAAAAAACAACCCAAAGCAAAACAAACAAATCCCTCAAACAAATCCAGAAACAAAAAGCCAAGCAAGGGTCACTGTATGGGAGGAGGAGATGTCTACAGTCCTCATCCTAGAAGTCAGAAGCACTTTGCTTGGAGATAATGACTGTGTATACGACACTCTTGCAGAACTGCCCTCCAAAAGCATGACTGTTCTTCTGACCTGCCATTTATTCAATATTCTACACTGTGTGAATATCTAATTTCTGTCCAATCTCACTGAAGGTAATTTCAGTCTATTGTCTCACATTTATCATTATCATCAGCAATTTTTTTCCTAGAGAATCACACTGCTCATAGATTTGCTGGGGAACATTTGCTAATCTGGTTAAAAACTCTGAAAAAATCAGATTGGCCAAACCCTCCCAGCCCTACACATGAGTTTCTGAGTGAATTACCCACATTTACAAATTAACTTTTAGGCCAGGGCAATTAGGAGTGATCCAGCTGTGCCTAATTCCCTGGCTGGATTATAAATATCTCCCAAAGAATACAGTACTATGAGCTGATACTTAGGATGAAAATACAATAATTTGGGGAGAGTTATAGTAAAACTAAATGCTGGGATGACATGCAATTTCTTCCGATATGTCCTAGAAAGCCACTATTGTATGCACCCTGCTTTCAGAGAATCTGCTCTTCTTATATTTTTTAACTTTGTCAAATCTAAAAATTAAAAAGCTCATGAGAATTGGTCTAAATCTGGCCCAAGATCTACTATTTCAAGAATATTCTTAGGAGCTGATGACTGATTGGACCTTGACAACCGGAGGAAAATAAGTTGATTAATTATAATCTTTACTGTTATTTATTAGTGATCCACAGTGTTTAAATTGCCAACTTGATTATCATAATTGCACCAGCATAGTGACTAAATCAGGAGAAGTTATTAGTAGGACTAATGTGTTCCTATAATAGAGTTTTCTATAACTGTATCAATATCCATAGTACATAATAGAACCCCTCCTTTTCTTCCCACATTAGGAACAGTTCAAGGAAAGCTAGCACACATATACTGGGGGAAAAAAAAAAAAAAACAAACCAAAACCAGAGTCGTTGAAAAAGATAGGAAAGAAACCCACAACTTAAATAGTCTTCTGAAGCAGCCGTGATGATTTCATATGTGAAATGGAGTCAGCTCAAAGCACTGCATGAGGATCAATGTTACAAGCCTCAGATGCAATGATACAGCTTTATTCTGGCAGCTGCAAACTGTTCTGGCTGTCTGTCCCTTGTCAGCACAGAAGAATGTCTTTCACTTTGTCTTATTAGTGTGGTGTTATCTCATGGGCTGATTCTTCCACAGAAAAATGAGCCACTCTGCTTCATTTCAGTATTCTCCAAACTGATTTGCAGTTGGAAATACAGCAAAATTGCATTTACTTGTTTAATGATGCTATTTTTCTAGATTTTGGGGCTTTCTTCTTGGTGGCAAAAATCTGTAGGTGATAGCAAATTTTAATAATATAATTTAATGTCTACAGTCATATAGATATAATAATATAATTTGTCAAATAAAATTTGAATCATGTTCTGCATATTACTTATTTGCAGTTTATTGTTCTTTTTCTACAGAATAAACTTCATACTCAAAACTTCATACTTAAAATTTCCCCCCCTTGTGCACTTCCTCGTTTGTTTTTGAGCTCCTATCCTCACACTAGGAGCAGTTCTCTCAAATGTACTTTGCCTGAATTTCACATTCTAGTTTTTGTCCCATAAAAATCCAAATCTGAAAGCAAAACTCAGCTGAAAGCAATATGGCTTGGATTTCAGGAAAGGTCCTCACAATAAACCATAAGGTTTTACGTTTTTGGTGCAAGTTTGTGAGTCAACCTTGGTACTGCTAGAGTAAGCCACAAACAGTCTTAGACGATGAAAAGAAAACTAATTTATAAGCTGGAAACTAGCTCAAAATCTCTCACAAGTTAGGTCCATGCATCAGTGGGCTAAACTACATTTCAAATCACCCTTTAGCTCTGAGCTCAAATTTCCACAAACATGGAAAATATTTAGACTGGGTTTGGATTCTATACCTACAAACATATTCAGAACAATCCTGAGGAAATGTTTAGCAATGGATCCTTTTTTTATTTCATGGATTTGCATTTAAAAACGTACCTGAAAATCAGTTTGGTTCAAGGCAGACTCTGGCTTCTAGGGAAATACAGATGGGCAGGCAGCAGGACAAATTATAAGTTTAATTCTAGAGCCCAAAATAGCAAACTGATTTTTCTCTCCATTCTGAAACGTAAAATAATAAGGAAAATACCTGGATTTAAACTCCTGTAGAGTGTGTGGGCTCTAAATTGATGTTAAACTTGGTATTTGAGCTGTATGTGATAATTGTTGGCTCAGTCTGTGTAAGCGAAGACTTGATACTGGGTTGTTGCCTTCGCATGCACTGATATCAATCAAAGTCCCAATCTGACTGTGCATTCAGACTGGTAGGTTGACTGATTTTTTTTTTCATTTTTCTGTGTGTGTTGTTTTAAACTTTGAAGAAGGGGTGTTCTAATGGTGCTGACAGAATCATTACCTTAATTCTGATTTTGTTTAAGTATAATTACCTCCAACGCAAACCATTTCAGGATTCTGTGATTCTATAACTGCTTGTCCTGAGAGACTGTGGAGTCTTCATCCTTGGAGATATTCAAAACCCACAGACATGGTCCTGGGAAGCTTGCTCTGCTTGGCTCTGATTAAGCCAGGAATGGTTGAACTAGAAGATCTCCAGAAATTCCTTCCGTCTGCAGTAATTCTGTGCTACCTGTCAATGGAATGCAAGCTGGGCATGGGCTTATGCCAGCAGCTCATATTGTTATCCCTGGGATGGAAATCCTGCTGTAAACTTCCCCAGCAGTGAAGTTATATGGGTTACAGGGAGGGGTGTGGGCAAGGTAGAGAGGGTAGAGACATGCTTACCTCCCATTCCTGGAAATCACCCTGCCGTCACTGCCAAACTGAATTTTTCTAGTCTGTAGTAGATGAGCTCACATACAAAGAGGCAAAATTATTTTTTGCCTAGCTGGTGAAGAGCCTTGAAAGTGCACTCTCACACATCATGAAAAGCTCTTTGAAGTGCACCACAGGTTTTAGCTTTGCTGTGGAACTGTTTTACCAGTACGAATTCCGAACCCTCACGTTATTTTTCTGTTCCGTGTGGTATTAGATATGACCTTAAAAATGTGCTGAAGAATAGTGTAAGGCTAAAGCCTTATTTCTAAAGAGAATTGGTTTAAAGGTTTGCCAATTTTGTTTTTCACATGGAAACATTTTCATCAGTCTTCACATTAAGCTATTTCAAAGAAATCTCATTTTGGAAACACAGGTGAAACATTTAAAGCATCTTGTTTGACATTTTTGAGAACAGAGCATTTTGATTTTGGTCCAAAAAAACATGTCTAAATTGAATTAATTTTAAAAGTTTCATGAAATTCATAAGAGGTCAAATTAGGGTGACAGGTTTTGATTTTAATCAAAGCCAAAATAATTTAATTTTCCCAAGACCTCAGAGCTTACCTACATGAATTTCATTTTACAGCAAACCTAAAATGTCTTCTGTTGTTTTAAAAGATAAGAAAATATATTATTTAGAGATCACAAAACTTTTCACTAAACAAAAAGACTTAAGTAGTTAATTCCCATTTCTTTCATAACTAAAGATACTACATTTATGTCATTAGATTGCTGTTTCAAAAACCTAATGTCACAAATATAAATTAATATAAATCATTATTTTAACAATTCATCAGAAGTATCCTGTAATTGAGTCTGTACAGGTATATCTTTTTTAGATTCACACTTCCCACATCCTTCCAGGTGTTGAATAATCTAATTATTTTCTAGTTGAATTTAGAATTCTTGGAACTGCAGAATATAAAGACCCACGATTATTCTTGAACATCTCTCCAATTTTATATGGTTGCAGTCCTTTATCTATTCAGATTAACTTCATTCCTGCTAGCTAGGAAAATTTATTTGTTTGCAGAGAAGCTGCAGGTTACAGATACAAAAGAAATGCAAGATGGGCAACCGCCTCTGTCTTACATGCAGCAGGAACATATCTTATTAGACTTCAGATTTTAGCATTTTTATTTGTTGAAATGAGTCAGAGCCAGCTGGACAGCTGTAATTCCAGAGCCCAGTTGGAAGTTCTAGTGAAAATACCTAATCTCTCTTTTCACTGTATAAATAGAAAACTAGGCAAACTGAATGTAAAAATCACATAATGATTATCATAGCTTACAACAAATAAATTTCATGACACTTTTGTTCAATTTTTATAAATTAGGGGATAACAGAGGAGTTAATTTAAGGGGAAAAAATAATCACCATACATCATTTATTTATTTGCTTCCTTAACACACAAAACTAGTTCAGTTAGAAGGAAAAAATTATCTCAAATGCTGAACTATCAAGGCTGTAATGTTAACATTTCCAAAGTCTGTAATGTACTATCAGCTAGATTCACACGGGGACCCAACTGTTTAAGTATCACTTTAAAGACATAAATCCATAGCTGAGATCTGCAACAGCCCTGTCCAGCTGTCACTCTAGAGATAACTAAATCGTGTGCCACTTTGTGTTTTCTACTAGGCAGGCACAATGAGTTCTGGTGGTGATTAAGCTTCTTGGTGTGTAGTTCCTGGGCATCCTCCACCCAAGACATTTCTCCTCCTATCTTGAAAAAAATGACCCAATTAGACATTTGTGGTTCAACTACTCCACTTGCCTTTGAGTCCTCGGAAAACATGTACTGTCTGCGTTGTTCTCCTTTTCTCCAGTATCTCCATCACTCAAGTAGTCACCTGCACAATTCGGTAAACAGAACTGGTTACCTTTCTGTCAAAAAAAGTATCAATCAGTAGACTTCAGATTTTTTCCCACTGTGGTCAGCAGCTATGAAAGTCAGTGTGTTTCACCTTTGTCCCATTTTCAAGACCACTTCTATTCATACCCTCTTCATACCTATTCCAGGCGTACAGCCCAACGCGCAAGATCCTTTCTGCCCCTGAACAGCACCTGCACAGGGGTGTCAGTGCGGACTGTGTTTTTCAGCTGTGCCACGTATTTCCTCTCCTGTCCCATGGTCTTTTAACAGCACAGCTGATTTGCATATTTTATACACGGAACAATTTTTGACAGAATGGAGACATTGGATGAGAAAAGGAAAGTCTCCTGTATCTCAGTCACATGAAGATACTTGGTCCATACAGCATCTACTTCAAACCCCACTAGTCTTCACTCTGCCAGCTGCAAAACACTTCTGAACAGCTTAACACTTTACAGACAGCTAAAAGCCGCAACCTCCAAAATTGTGCCAGGACCAGTTTCACTGAAAGTGTGGTCAGGCATTGAAACAGGCTGTCCAGGGAGTGGGGGAACCTCATCCCTGGAAGTGTTGAAAAGGCATTTTGATGTGGCACTTGGGATATGGTTTAGTGGTGAACAAAATGGTGCTACGTTAACAGTTGGACTCAATGATCTTTGACATCTTTTACAGTCTTAATGATTCTATGCGTCTATGGTTCCTAGCCACTTGCAATAGGCAGTGCATCAGGTGGCAATATCCAGACAACTCAAGGAAAATAGATCCAACCATTACCTGTTACGATGTAAATCACTAAGCAAGCTTAGCAAAATTTGTTTTTCCTTATTCTCATTAAATATGCACGTCACTATATTCTATTTAAAGTGTCTATCAGACATACTGTAGTCCTAATGCATTTGACACAATTTATTTTATAAATGAAATCTGGAATTTCCCCAGGTAAGGATTGGGTTTCCTTCTAATTAGTTTTGGGACCATTTGTACAGGTTAAATAGTACTTACATGGAATTCATTGTTTAAAAAAGGAAAGCTATTCAATTTTAACTTGAACAACAGTATTTAATTTTATAGATGCCTGCTTAGAAGTCTAAGAGGTGAAAGGAAGATAAAACCTGTTTATATGCTAGAGTGCCTTTCCCAAAGCTACAGGTTTGATAATGCTTTTAGACAAGAGTAGGGAATTCACGTCCCAAAGGCATGCAAACTGTTTTCCAGTGTTTTCTTGACTTCCAGAAGAGGCAGGATAGAGTGGACCACAATGCACAATGCTTTTTGATTTATCTTAATGTTTAGATTATATGGATTCTGTATGAGAAGTTATCATGTACCTTACACATGCTGCAAATCAACTGCAGTGTGAGGAGTGTTTCAGAGGAAATAGCTCACAACTTGGAGTCTATTCAACAAAGTCTGACCAACTCCCCTCCTGCCCCAGTCCTAATCAAAAGACCCAAACCTACTGAAACCACACTGACAATCTGAAACAGAGCGACCTGCCCCTCTGACTTCGAATAAATTGCTTTCTTAGTATGCTGTGCTGTGGTTTTCAATTCAAAAAAAGATTGGAGTATTCCCAAATAGCTTTTCAATTATAAAAGAATTCTTGGTCTAGCAGCTGGGAGACTTGGAGGTTGGAGGTTAAGAAAACACATCTATTATAGAAGACCCAAGAATGCAGTAATTAAGTGCCACAACTGAATCATAACTAGATGAAATCTCAAATCAGGTTGCATACACACAACTGTATTCCCCCTCCTATAACACAACACACACTTCTGTTATAACTGAGTAATTTTGCTCCATGCCACAACAGTTCTCATCAAGAATACTTGCAGAGAAATTATCTGGGAAACCAAAATGAAAGTGTACACTGATCACAGATTTTCCTCCTTTTTTTTTTTTGGCATTGCTTTCCACTTAAAAGATGTGTATCTTGCCAAGTATGCCCAGAAAGACCATCACACATGAAACACTGATATAACCAGCAAGAGTATGAACTTCTGATTAGGAGTCAGGAGCCCAGATATCTAGTTTTGCTCTTTTATTATTGTAGAATCATAGAACAGCTTGGGTTGGATGGGACCTTAAAGATTACACAGTTCCAATCCCACTTCCATGGGCAGACACACCTTCCCCTAGACCATCCAACCTGGCCTTGAATAGTTCCGGGGATGGCGCATCCACAAGTTCTTTAGGCAACTTGTTCCAGTGTCTCACCACCCTTACAGCAAAGAATTTCTTTCAACTATCCAATCTAAACCCACCTTCTTTCTGTTGAAGACCATTCCTGCTTGTCCTGTCACTACACGCCCTTGTAAAAAGTCCAGCTTTCATTAACTCTCCAGCTTTATAATTATTTTTTTTATTGTAGTAGTTGTCTTGGAGCTGACCAGAAACAGCATACCTGTTTTTGCTGAGCACTTTAACACAGAACAGTTGAGGTAATTTCTTTATGTGAAAACTCAGGAGAGAGCCAAGCTGAATTTCCAAACTTTGCGTTGAGTACATAATGGACAATCATATAGACAATAATTTAGAAATAAGCTTCCTTTTATTCCATTAAATTAACTGAGCCTAAGTGTAATATTGAAGTATCTGCCAGTTTGTTATAGCCACAAAAATCTCAAATGAAAGTACAGTATACATAACCAAGTTCCTTCCCAAAACCAGCCTTCTTTTATAGCCCTGGAACTCTTACCATATTTCAAGTGAAGGACAAGTAATAGGAACTTGTGGTCTACTCTTTTTTTCTCCAAATAAGTAGCAGAAGTATTAGGGTTTTGCTGCTAACACAACTTTTAGTTGCATACCACATGGCCAATTTTAGATAGCAAAACACCATGTTAGCAAGAGTTTACAGTACAGAGGGGGTCTTGAAATTTAAAATCCAACACAAAGTTCCCCTTTTAGATATGTTTATAAAAAGAAGAGAACAGAGGAAAGGTGCACAGGACTATGGTTGCAAATGGCAAAGCTGTTGTGTTAGGTACCACTACAATTTTCTTTTTCACTGGTCCTGTATGTCCCTATGTCCCTCATTTTCTTTCTTTTTGATAGTGGCCACACAGCACGACACAAGTTGAGAGCCTCTCATCTTGCTGCTAAGTCCTGTTAGGAGTGTGCTTTGTGTCACACTTCTCTGCAATTTTTGGCATTCTCAGAGCACATCTTCCCCTCACAGGCAGCAGAGAAATAAAGTGCCCCACCTTAAACTTAGCACTTAAGTAGAATGTTTTCCTTCTCCACGCAGGAGACACAAGTACAAGCCTGCCTAGCATCAGGTAAAGATGTGAGGCTGGTTCTTCTCCCAGTGTACTCTAAGTTTCAGAATATCCAGTTGGGATCTCAACACCATCTGTAGAAGTTCTTTCACTCGCCATAAAATACTGAAATGAGGACTAATAAGCAATGGGGTCTTCCAAAAAAGTCTTGGAACAGCTGTACTAGAGTGGGATATTCCTGACATGTTGCACCTTGTCAAATCAAACTAGAGGCAGACTTAGCCAGTGACTAAAAGATATTTTGGGGCAGGATACTGTCTCCTGGGTAATGCATCTATCTTTGTATCAAATTAAGGAGAGAAAAAATTTAATTTTTGTTTCTCACCAACAATATGTATATTTTATGTGTAAGCTGTTAAGCCTAAGTGTGGCACTGGTGTGCATCTGCCTTTTTTATTTGATGAGAGGGCTATGAATTTGGGTGGGATATTTCCCTGAACTTTGAGGTTAGATGCCTGGGTGGTTCAAGAAAATACGATTAGAGAGGTTCCTGGTGATTTTCTAGTTTTTGTGAATCCCATCAGTATGCTGCCTTCCTATACGATACACTGAAAAGTTACCCTGAGCTCTTAGTAGGCTTACATTAAAAAATGAAGCTCCCACAGTCACTGTAAAATGACATGCCTGGATGACTAAGTAGCATTATTCTAATGATAAAGCTGTGCAAACCAAGTGTTTCTCATAATTTGCATAAATACATAAATAAATAAATAAAGCAATCAAAATCTTGATGTTGTTTTCCACATTGCAGAGCACAATCTTGATTTGTCGCTATTTCATCTGGCTCAAGTTTGGTTGCTTTTGTTACGCAAAATTTCTAGGCGAACTCAGCAGCAAAAGGATATAGGAAAAAGTTAGTTTTGTAGTTCTTATTTGACCTGAAGAAAAACAGGACCTGACATCTGATGGAGGATATTTGTTTTAAAAGAAAGTTTTTTAGTGCACAAAATCCTCAGTGAGTGTAAGACAGCACAGCCCCTCTGCAGCAAATGCTCATTTGTGCCATCTGAGACTATAGGCTACAGAGCACTTTTCTCTGGGCTCCCATGCTGTACCTCCCCACCTCCTGTCATGAAGGCTGTATTGCTACAAGCATCAGTTGAGAACCCAGGAGATTTTGGATGTCTCAGTACATTTAAAATCCAGTTTAATCTTAGAATGTAGATGGAGGATAAACACAAAGCTTTGTTTGATTCTTTTAAAATCTCTGGAGAATGTGTAATTCCACCAACATTTGAACAATACTAATCTGTAGAAAAAAAACAGGGGGGGAAAAAACTCACTTTAATTCCTCCACTTCTGAGCATTGTGTTGAGAACGAGGCTTAAAGTCTGAGGCACGCATCCAATTTATTTGAATTTCAATTGCACTGTGTCTTTCCCATCTCAAATCTGAAAAAGCTGAGGGCATGTGAGGAGCAATGTTTCACACAAAAAAGAGTATCATACAAAATACTCACAGCTTCACAAATAAATGACCAACCCCAAGGAACTCTAAATGACTAGATCTTATTTAGCCCATGGAGAAAGAAACTCAGCAATTCTGCTCAGATATGGTGCACATTTTTCCTCAGCCTCCACAAATACATCCAATATAATAAGATCTTTTCTCTCCACTCTAACAGAATATTTTTGTTACCTCTTGGATATGCAGCTATTACACAATTTGTATCCCACTCCTCTCTTAAAAGCAATATTAGTTCTATGTCTCAAGGAAATTATAAAATCAATCTGTCTATCCTAACAAGCAAAGAGAATAACGGAAGCTCTTTGCTTTCAAACTAATTTACACTAGCAAAGCCAACTATTCCTTTCTCTGATGTCTTAATTAAATGTAGTCATCCCTCTGATTTCACTCTAGAAAAATGAGGAATGTGGCAGTGGTACATGAGCATACTTTATTTTACATAGGCACATGTGATTTAGAGAGTAGATGTTACACACACTACCAGCATTAGTGGCATATGTTCCTTCTAATAATAATCTCAGCCCTTTTCTAGAATACTCAGCTGTATTCAAATATAGTTTTAGACAGAGGACCCTGCCCAGACACATTGATTTGGGCTATGATCTGGATTTGTAGCCTAATTTTGTGGCTAAAAGCAGACTGTTGATACCTTACCCACTCTAACAAACCCATACGTGACAGAACTGATCTGCACGTATTGTTTATCACTGGCAGGCTTCCATAATCATCTCCCTTAAAGACAAGATTTCTCAAAATGAGACAGAAGAGAGATTTTGTAAGATGCTTACCACCTTTCAACAGAGTAATGCTGTTTATCCACATCATGCTGTCTATTCTAATATGAATAAAGTTATGTTATATCCAGTGTCTGAACATAAAATGTTTCTCATTGCAAGGCTTTATGAATGGTTTCAATCCTATTACTATATAATTCAACCCCAGCTAGAGAGACCTTTAGAGAACGGCCCTAGTGAAAAGTCTTTGTAGTCGTTTGCAGCACTACATCTCTTAGACTCTGTTACTTGAAACTGTGATTACAGTTCTGTGGAGTAAGGAGCTTCCATCCCAGCAAAATCCTGCTCAACCTTTAGAACATGCTAATGTACACCAATTTATAGACAGATCAAAATGTGCTACGTGAGATCACCTGACAATTAGCTCACAACCTGAAATAAATATAATAGAGTTTAAAAGATGTTTGAAAACATTTTTTGTCTATAAGAGAAGTATATAAATCAGTCACCTCCAAAGAAAATTGGAGGGAGAAAGAAAAGGAAAGAATCCATGACTATATATATCCATATATATTTAAATAAATAAATGCCAGAACGGTTTGAGAACCAGAGAACCTATCATTAAACCAACTTCATTTGTAACCTTCCCCTGGTTTCTCCAGTCACTGCAATTACTGGGGAGAAAATCATGGTTAATATACACTTTTGTAGTGCACACAACACTGTCTTGTAGGCATTTTTTGGATTATGAAATTAGGCACGCAGTAGTACAACTTCCAACAGCTTTTCTGAAGTGTTCCCTTCCTCAAGATATGTTGGTGACAACAGGCTTGTTTTAGTGGAAGCTGGTGCTAGGACCAGGGAGGCATCCCTTATCACTTTGCTAAGGGCAGTCAGTATTTACCAGGCATGCATCCATTTTCAGAAGTTGCTCATTATGAATTTCATGCCTGAATTCAAAGACTAAAAGCCAGTACAAACTTATTAGAATCTCTCCATAAACTGCTGCAACAATTGAATGCTACCTGAGGGCTTACATAGATGTACACCGCTAGAAATAAAGAATAGAGTTAAATGAAGAGCAGAAGAGGTATGAATTTGGTTCATTCAGAAACAAAGTGTTGAAAACACCTATTAAATGAACCTGCTTAATGCAGCTAAGTAATGCAAATGCCTAGAAAGTATATTAGCAGACACCCCTATCACTGGCTCTATTCTTACTGAAAGTTCACTATGTCATCATCCCTTTGCCAAGCCAGAAGCTTCTGTATAACATAGCATCTAAATTAAACACTGCATAAGAAATGTCACTAATAGCTTTTAAATATAAAATGTGTGGGAAACATCTGAGTTGATTCTTATGTTGAGAAGTGGGGAGAGAAAGAGACTGTGGTAGGAATCAAAAAGGTTTAAACAGCACTGTATTTCTTCAGGGATTCCAGCTGCATTCACTTTAAGAAACTTTACAGCACTTGGAAGCCCTTCCAGTATCCAATATTGCTGTCAGAAATAATCTGAAGAAGATTTAATGATGCTGCTGTGGCAATCAAGGTCTACTGAAAGCAATTCTTTCTGGTTGTGAAGACCAAGATAAAAATCTAGTTTAGGACTATATCCAAACTTTCATATGGTAAACATAAAATTTATCAGTATTTCAAGACAGAGGGAGGTAACTGCCACTAACTTTCATGTGTGTTTTTAGAACAATTAACCATAAAATATCAGATGACTGATTTTGGAGATATATTGGCTTAGAAATCCCAAACTGCATGTGTCTCTCTGTCAAGAAGTAGGAAAATTTTATCAAGCTCACATTTTCTGATGGTGTTTTGTATTTTCTGATCCCAGAAAAATCAGGCTTGGCATTTTGTAGGTGTAAGTGAAATCATAGTGATGGCTGCTGTCACAGAAGGCAAAAGCAGGGGACCACATACCTCAAAAATAAAATTAATCCAGATTTTTTTCGCACATTTCAGCAAGAGGTCTATCTCTTTGCCTGAATGGGTTACTCAGTTTCAACCACATTTTTTTGCAAGATTCTTCAAAAAAATATTAATTTCCTCTGAAGAGCATGTTTTTTTAACTGGTTCCCCAAAACCAAATATTTTTCAACTCCCTCAGCTTTTGGTTTGATATAGGAGAAAGAAGTGTGACTCAATATTTATATCCTAGGCAAATGAAAATAGGGTTTTACATAGGTGTTTTTAAACTACCAAATCAAAGCAAGCAGTCAGCAAAATACAGCACACAGAAAATGAAAGAGTTTTCTCATTTGCCAATTAATAGGAAGACTGAATGGTGGGAGTATTTTCACGTTATCTAGCAATATTTGTAACTATTTAAAGTACAAAGGAAAGGCAGGTGAAGAGGCAGGTGAAGCATGCATGTGAGAGAGGTTATAAAAATTACAGCTGTATTAAAGTCCTTCATCCAATTAAGCACATAAACTGGTGTTGCAAATTTCATCTGAAAATGTTAGTTCACCCAATATCAAGAGATCAAAAGGAATTTAATGGTAAAGCAAATCTCCCCCAGCCCTCCCTCCCCCAACAAAATAACCTCTCTGCAGAAGTGAGCAGCCTTGTCCAGATTTAGCTGCTGTTTCAGCTTAGAAGGTCTGAACTTCTCTCACTTCTGACAGTCTCCTACCAGGATTTCGAAAAACAACCAGTTTAAATCAACCCAAGCAGATACAAAGTACAAACGAAACATTGAACCCAGTCTCAGTTCCATAAAGAAGTATACTCCAGGATCCACCCTCCCAAACATCTGTCCTAAATAGTTTTGTCAGAAACAACTTAATACCGCCCATTGCCCAAAATCAAAGAAAAATCCTTCAAAAAACTTGTTCTGTTTGACCACCTTGAATAATCTCTTGTACTACCTGCTGCCTCTTGCAAAATTATTTGTCTTATCTTGCATTGGTCACTTAGCGTTTTCTCCTTATGCTATTTTTGATAAAGATTTCCTCCCTCACTCTTGGAAATGAATTAATAAAGCTGTGACCAAGTTCCATTCCGAATCTATTAAATCTTTCCTTCCTTTTCAGGGGTTTATACACAGACAGCAACTATATTCTGTCCAGAGTTTAACACTTAGACATACTCTCCAAGAGATTTTTCCCTTCCAGTTGTTCAACGCACTATTCAAATCCTATATTTCCAGCTTCACTTTTAATTCGGATTGACAATAACAATCTTTCCTGAGTTCTTTGACCTTTCCCTCCAGGAACTTATCCCAGTTATCCCCAAGGCAATACAAGGGACAGGCCATTACAGAGCTGGGACAAAGTGCTCCGTTAGAGTTCAGTGCCTGAATCAGCAGTATGCCAGCTTAACGAGCTGACACAAATTATTGTGCCTTTCTGGAAACAAGTGGCCTTCTTGTCTCAGGAGACCAATGTGAAGTGACATATTGAGGCAGTACTGGCATTTCCATCATCGCTGTTCCCAAGGCTTGAGCCTAAGGACAAGGGTACCGCTCATCCAAACAGTGTGCAGCATCAGTACATAAAGCCATGCAAAAGTTGCCAAGTCATAGTAATAAGACATTGCTTTGACTCTTTTTGAGCCATGGGTTAAAGTAACTGAAGGAAGCTGTAAAATGAAATTGTGTTTGTTGTATAAACATTAACATGGGGGTCTGTGTCTTCTCCCTGCACGCGCCTGGAATCATGCATAAAGCCAGGGAAACAAACAAAGAGCAGGAAACAAAAAGGGAAATTCAGTCATTCTCATTTCTACCCCTGCTTGCCTTCATCTCATCCCTTCCACCAGGTACTTTGGTACATATCTTAGCCGAAGTCGAACAATGGTAATAGAGAAAGAGAATACAGTGGTACTGCCAGATAGCTTGCTGTGCCCAGCCCAGAAGATATTTGGCATCATAGCATAACAAGATATACCACCCCAACAAAAAAATCCCTATAGTCCAACAAACATCAGTCAGCTAAGGTGACTGCAATAGTGGAGCACTCTTGCTGCAAAGAAACAGACATTAGTGCTAGCTTAGAGTAATTTCTCTGTGCCTTCCAACCAGCACAGTCCCTGCTGTGCAACACTTCGACCATGGGAGTGTCTTCAGTATCTTGCCTTCCTCACTTTTGGTCATTTGGTGAGATATGAGCAAGGAGGCTGCTGATCCACTGAGCAATGGACAACTAAACAATTTCTATTCACCAGCTCCCTCTTTATCACTTTCAGCCTTTTCAGCTTTCAATAGGTGCTGCCAGCAGACAAGAAGGCAATTTAAGAAGCTTCTGTCTGTCTTGGATAAATACAGGAAAATAATGCTACATTTTAGTAGTCCATTCAGAATTCAACCCCCAGCAAAGATGTATTTCACTGCGGTCTACTGCAGTTCTTTCTGACACTGCAAACCCTGCTGAAAATGGCCCCTGTCCTCCTGGTGTACTCCAACCCTCCAAGGACCCAGTGCTGACAGGTACCTCTGCATGGTTTTTGCTCTGTAGCAAGGGCAGAATTAGTCTCCGGTATTTGCTAAATAACAATCATTCTGCTCTATTCTGCTTGGTCCCTGCTGCCTCTGAGCTGGAGGTTACCCAGCACTTCTCTCAAAGTGTGAGACAGTAATTCTTCATTTAAAATTATGTTTGTCTCAGTCTGTTGAGCATGACTGTTACTGTGCTCTGAGCCTACATAATACCTGGCAGAACAGGAAAATAGAGTTGTCTGTTCTATCTGACATATAATAAGAAATTCAAAGTGTGCTAAGCAGAATGCTTGTTGAAACACGGGAAGCCAGAGCTATACTCGATTTCAGTTCAGACTTTCCTCATACCTGTGACCATACAAAGCTGTGATTCAGCTGTGTTCCACTACACAAAGAAAGGATTTACTGACACTGAACAATTGAGTATTCAGTATCCGCACATCACCTGGTTTAAAATAACCCATCTTGAGTATCAGGAGCAACCTCCCTCTGTCAGCTTGGCACTCTACCCAGACACCATGCACTGAGCTCAGCAGGCAAAGCTCAGCTCAGTTCAGGGCTAACACAGCTCTGCTGCTCCTTCTGGACCAGCACAGGCAGCTCTGCTTGGCCTCTCCTAAGCTGCATCAATGCACCCAGTGTGGTTCATCCACGGAATTTGTTGCAGAATGGAATTAATCAGGCATAACTGGAACTAGGTGGTTATACTGGTCCAGGGTTAGCACCACAGGACAAAATGAGAGGAGCTAAAGTTTCATAATGCCGGTCAGAAAGTGTTCCCATAAAATGCTCCATGGAAATTTACTGATTTTCAGAGGTTCTTTGCAGGTCTTTTGTTGTTTGGTTGTTTTTTTGGTTTTTTAGAGGGTTTTTTGTGACAAAGGCTGCACTTCAATGTTTTTTTAAATTTGCGTCTTGAAAGCATTTCAAAGTAATCTAAATACTCTTTTGACATTTTTGAAAATAAAGAATTCTCTTTCTTTTGTTTACGGTGATTGCTTTAAAACTGAAGCAAAGTTTAAATAAAATATTTGGCTTCAGCTCATACTTTGCTTTAGATTTATTTATTCAAAAACTTCAAAAAAGTCTCAGTTTGAAACAGGAATATCTGATACAGTAATATCTGCAATCTCTGGCTTTCTCATCCTATACTATTCAAACCAGTTCTGCTTGTCAACAAAGAAATCAGATGCTGAGAGTTTGCTGAATCACTGTGCTATGTAGAAGGATCCATGGTCCCACACTCACAAAGAAGGTGAACTGCAGCAAGAGCAAAAGACGCTCTGAGGCAATTGCTTGCTCAAGAGAAACTTGTTCAGCCTTAATGTTCATAAGGATCGAAAGGCAGGTGGTTAGGTGAAAAACTTCAAGGAATGAAAGGAGTGAATATATACTGCTGAGGGGGTGGGTGGTTGTTGAAACTGGGGAGGAACGCATTAAAGTTCAGGCTGAAACTCCATGTCATTGCCCAAGGTAAGAGCAGTTCCAGCCTGTGCACTGTGTCAGAAAGGAGGACATTATACCACAGGACAGTGCTTGACATGCTGCAGGATTACATCTTCATTTAACTTATTTCCTAGTCAGCGATATTCAAAGAGAACATGTCTTACAAGAAAGAGTCCATAAATCCAAATATTATGGTTAGAAACTTCCTTCAACCTTCAGTAAATTTAGCACTGGGTAAGAAGTTGCCAAATTGATAGCCCTCAGAAATTAAGCCCTAAATTTATCAAAGAGGAAGATATACCAGAGATGGTGTAATTGCAGACCTTCTGCATTTCTTTGGAGGTCCTGATGGAGGATATTTAAGGCTGAAGAAGGAATTCAAGGTCTCTATCTCTGCAGCATACGTCAACAAATGATCTGTTGGAGATTCTGCTCTACAGAAGCTGAACAGAATTTTCATCACTGGAGTATTCACAGAGCTGCAGTGAAGGTAGTGGGGAATAGGTGGCCTTGCTCTGGCTTCAAATGCTGCCTTCAATGCAACAATAGATTTTTAAGTAAAATTGCAGAATCTGAGATGTGCTCCTGCAAACTGTAAATCATCAATGCATTAAATGAATGGAAATCCTTCCTCTACCTGGTCCTATTTTCTAAGCCCTCAAGGGAATTATTGGTGAGACCCATACTCTGCAGCATTGAAGAGATTATATCTTTTTTAATTCAAGGTGGAAGTAACATATACAGTGAGATCAACAAAGCTCTCACAAGCCCTGTGGCCAGCCAAGGGTCACTGAGGGGCATAGGTAGAAGAGGTGAGTGTGTGTCCTCTCTGCTCTCGAGAGGTACACAATAGTTTCTTGGATGAACAATTAATGCTACTCACAACTGATGATGATGAACAATTAGTGCTACTCACTACTCTCCTTTTGGAGAGTTTTCTTCTATTTTTCCCTCCTCAATATTTCTCGAATTGGCAGTGTTTTCATCATAAAATATTTACTCATTTCAAATTCTTAATTATCTAGAGACCATTCTTCTTTCATTTACATTTAAGGATACATACCTTTCAGCTTTCTTACTCCCAGCTGTAACCTGACCAATGGCAAAAGTTGCAGAAGTCAGTGACTGATTTTTACTGAGCCTCATACAAATCTCTCCCTGCAATGCCTTCTAGATACTTCATATCCTGAGAAGCCTGACCTGGAAACACATCCTAAAACCAGGCACTTTATATCCAATGAAATTCTGCATTAATCTTGCTGTACCTTAGTTCCCCAGATAAACAGAGGAGCACTATCTCACTTCTACAGGTAGGATTTTATGAGAATAAATACCCCATTTTTTAAAAGCTATTTTGATTCTGTAGTGATCAAAGAATGCTAAATGAACCTAGCCTAAACCAGACCAATGCATACATACATTTAATTTCCTATCTCTTCCCTACTCACTTCCTTACAACACTTTATTCTTTACTTACGGTGGCAACACTGACATACAAATCTGCCACAGTGTGCTACTGGGGTGCAAGTACCTGTAAGAAGTTTGAGCAGTAAGTATCTTGCTAATACAGGTTGAAGAAAGCACTCTCTCTCCCTTACAAACAGGTAATGACAGGCACTGGCTGTGACGCAGACAACAAAGTTTGTGGAGGGTAGCTGCAAAGCAAATAGCTTTTAGATTCCAATTCCTTCATCACTGGTACATAACTTGTATTTTATGTTTTCTAGGAGTACCTTAAAACAAAACAAACAACAGATGAAAATAAAGTTTGGAGTTACCTGAAATTTGACTTCTGGAGCTCTTCTGTGATCACAGATCAATGGGGGCAAAGAATCTCACACCAATGTTTCAGCTGCAACTGCCCAATCTGATCTTGTAACAAGGTTTAATGAAAGCTCAAGCTCTCCTCCCTTGAAGACTTTCAGATTCTGCTTCTCAGATCATAAATTTCATATGCAAGCCATCATTGGGTTAGAATTTCTCCCCCTTATTGGTTCACCTGGTAGGGGAAAAGAGGATCTTACAGCAGAAACAATAGTAGAACCACTGAGGTCACTGATGACCAATCAAAGTTATTTTCTGCACCCTTTATTTCTCATCCTTACTGTAAACCTTTTACTCATGTGTCCCACCACAGCTTCAAATCACACAGTATGAAGTGGACATAGTTCTTTGATCATTTATTATATTTGGAAGAATTTCCCCTTCTTAGCCAAATGCCATCATTAAGAATTTTGTCTAGAGATCATACTGCAGTTCTGTGAGGCTTTTATCTTCTGAGTGTTTTTTTGCCACAATAAGCTAAATCCTCCTGTTGGAGCACAGAACCTGTCTTCCCTAGTGGAACAAAACAACGGGACATTGTGAAATGATTCTGTCACTGAATAACTGCACATTCACAGGGGAATTATAAGCAGTCATTAAGATGCTAAACCAAGAATAATATATCAAAAAGAATTCACACTAGTTTGGATTTTTTACACAGTATTTGAAATAGATCTTACTGCTTAATCCCAGTTAAGGATACCACCATATTGCCAGAGAGTATATTTTTTTTCTGCTTTTGGATTTACTACTGTTTCCATGATTTGGCTAGATTATTTTCTGTTAAGCCATATCGGCCAAGGTCACTGCTTTGATAAGAGAACTTGTCAGGGAGTGTGGAGGTCAAAAGTCAACTAGGTACATATGATGACAGCATAGCTAATCACAGCGTGTTTTCTCTGTTTCTTATTTCTGAATCAACAACACCCGAGAACATTATCTTTTTAAACACTCTACCGAGATCCTGTGTTGCTGAAGACCCTATGATGTACCTCAAGATATAAAGACTTGAAATTTTCCACACAGAGCTGATCTAATCATCTAGCCTAAGAATTCTATGCAGCAACTTTGCGGAATGTTTCAACCCTTGTTTGTACCTAAATTTGTGTAATACTGCTATACTCTAGTATAAACTGGCTATACTCTCTAACTGCTGTATTTTGGTGACTACAGAAGCAATCTCTCTGGGGCTGTTGTAGGAGAAGAACTGTATTTATAATATTTAGCTAACTCTACTTGCCTTCCAAACCATGATTCTCAAGTGCCTCACTACCTGTGGTGCATTTTCCCTTGCATATTACTGCTATGATTAGGGAGCTATTATTACACAGCTATATAAATGAGGACCCGAGGTACAGAAAATAATGACTCATCTGTAGTCACACAGACAGAGAGAGCTTGAACCAATATATTTTAGTTCCTAGAAAAATACCTTAACAATTCTTCACTGATTCAGTAACAGTCCACTAAGTATTTAATAATAAAACTTAAAAAGAAAGCACTTGCATTCGGTTTTCAGCTGTAGGGAACTTGGAAGTCTCTGCTGCGTTGATTTGTGTGTGAAACAACCCAGCATGTCAGGTGTTCTGAAGAATTTTTATTTCTTCCCAAAATTGTTCAGGTTGTCTAGTGTTTGAAAATCTGACTGTAGTACCTGGTTACTCTTGGGCTTGGGCAGAAACAAGTAATAGCATAGTAAGTTCTTTCAGAGAAGCTCAGACTCAGAATGGACAGATACATTTAGTATAGTGTATTGCTTGCTCTGGACTTGGTGTCCAAATTTCAGAGAGGAACAAGCAGCCGCAACTCTCCTACTAGAAGGCCCTAACTCAGATCACTGATTGTAACAAGACAGGAGAGCTGGCAGTATGAACTCTTTTCCAGCCTCTGGATTTGAGCGTAAGGGTCCTACAACAGACACTTTCCCACAAGGCTGAGTGGCTACAACTAGTCTCAGGACACAGCTGAGCCCATGCTGTGCAGTGGAGTGTAGCAGACTAGATTTGTTAGGCCAGGAGCATTGTACTTTCCCTGTGCCATGTGGCCTTTAAGTCCCTTGTCTTGAACATGCCACTGTCTCCATCACAATGAAACAGAAATGAAATTAATGCATTCATCCTAAACAGATTTACATAATTTGTTTTAGACATAGTATGTCATCTCCAGATGAAGGGAGTAATGTAGAGCATACATCATCCGTTCTTCTTCACTGACAAAAGAACCGAACTAGAAATACAAAAGGAAGAGCAGACAGAGCAAACTGGAGCATACAAGCAAAAGAGACTTATCTAATAGTCTCTTCATTATTCTGAAAGCAAGCATCTAGTGCAGGCTTCTGGCACAAGCCGGATACCTGCTGAGAGTGGGCACATTGAATTATTCATGCTTTTGGTTATAAATAATGCACTGCCTGCGTATATCTAATTTAAATAGATCCATAAAGCCCAGTGGATTAGTGGCTGCATGCTGCCTAAAAGTAACAGATCATCTAGCCAAAGTCTCTTGGCTATTACCTGCTCTCAGCAAGGCTCTTCTGGAAGATAACATTTTAAAGAATTTTTTTATGATGTTTTTTGTTGATGCAGTGATAATACTCTGCATGTAAGAGCTTAAGAAATAGGAGTGCTGCACTGTACCAGGACATTGTCTGTTTGGTACTGCTCTTGCGGAATTTTCCTGTATGGTCATCTCATAATGATGGTACTGTTCTCTCCAACAAGGAGACTGTGCATCCCATGCTGCAGACGGAGTAAAAGATTTGGTAACCCTACCAAGAAGGGCAAATTGTACCTCAGGACAGTTGTTCTTAGGCATCATTTCAGCAACGAGAGGAAAGAATGCACCCAAACTTTACATACCATGCTGTTGAGGAATACATTTAGTGCAGGTAGCTCAGTGTGCAGGTGCAGTGCCAGCTGCAGGTTGAGCTTTGGGTGGTGGGAGCCTGAGGCAAGAGGCCACGGACTGGTGCTGACCCTTTGCACAACAATGGGGACCTGGGGTCCATCCAGATGATGGACACTTGGAATTATGCAGGAGCTGATGACTCATCTGGAAGACCTCAGACTTAGACTGTGAGGGTACAAAAGCCTAGGGTTTCCTTTGTTCAGGGTCCCTCTGAGCAAGCACCAGCAACAGAAGCTGTTATTCTGTCCCTGCACCATGGTGAAATTACTTAGAGAAACTCAGGCTGANGCAGTGCCAGCTGCAGGTTGAGCTTTGGGTGGTGGGAGCCTGAGGCAAGAGGCCACGGACTGGTGCTGACCCTTTGCACAACAATGGGGACCTGGGGTCCATCCAGATGATGGACACTTGGAATTATGCAGGAGCTGATGACTCATCTGGAAGACCTCAGACTTAGACTGTGAGGGT
Organism: Rhagologus leucostigma; assembly: GCA_013397725.1. Taxonomy (NCBI): domain Eukaryota; kingdom Metazoa; phylum Chordata; class Aves; order Passeriformes; genus Rhagologus; species Rhagologus leucostigma. The sequence continues at coordinate 3,600,898 of VZTD01003430.1, read as the reverse complement.
ACAAAAGCCCAGGGTTTCCTTTGTTCAGGGTCCCTCTGAGCAAGCACCAGCAACAGAAGCTGTTATTCTGTCCCTGCACCATGGTGAAATTACTTAGAGAAACTCAGGCTGAGTCTGAGACTCTGCTATGGGAAACCCAGGGTCGAGGTGGTGAGGAAACGTTGTCTGACTGTGTAAGTGTGGGGTGTGCAGGGAGTCAAGCAGCGCTCCTGTTCAGTCACTGTTGCTGCCTGTTGTGAAGGCATCAGCAGTGAAAGTGTCTGGTGGTGGGAATGTGACTGCCAGAGTGCTCCTGAATGGTCAGACAGGGAAGTTTCCCTGACAGTGCTTCATAAAAACATACAGACTATATCCCTCGCTTCTCTGTACTTGAATTTTTTCCATCAGTACCCACCTCCTGAATCTTCACTGTGACTGTCAGGTGTAATGGGATTGTACCAGCCTAAGAACACTCCTGTTCTCAAGGTAAGTCTCAAAGCAGGCTAGAATCAAGGGAAGTTAGGGTGATTTTAATTTTGTGGTATCCCACGAGGAATGCAAGGAAGATTTGTACTTCTGAGATAAAAAAGACTTTGTAGGCTGACTGCCAGTTTTACCAGCCTCTCTGGGAGAGGTTTTTAAATTCTGACTGATGAAAAATATCCTGTCTTACATGAACTCCTTTTGTGATATCCTGAGAAGTGCTGTCTATCTGAGCTTATGAATGCTCAATGCAAGCTCAGTTCTGGGATGGACAATCCCAAGTTTCAGAACTGCATATTGCCCCCTGCCCTTCCCTCAGATCCACTCCCCCATTTGTAATATGCCAGTGCTCAAATGCAGGACATTTTCACAGAGCACCCAAAAAGAAGGCCATTTTCACCCGTGCTTCTAAAAGGATGTAGCAAGTGCACATCTCGCACATCTCCTCAACTAACGGACCAGGTCTAGATAAACATAGATCTTGCTCTTGTTTCTAAATAGTAGGTGCTGAAGGTCTCACCTGGTGTTTTTCCTATCAACCATAAGAGGAATACTCTGATGAAGTAAAAGTTCTGGTTTTAGTAAAATCAAAAATGTTTACACAAAAATCCTCAATATTTCCTCCCTCCACAAAAGATTTTTTTTCTTATTAACTTGAAGAATGAAGGGAGGGGAAACAAGGGAGAAGAAAAACCATTTTGCTTATTTTGTCACAATTTTTCTTTTACCCAAGCACAAAATAAGACATAAGACATTACAAGGAGTCATGTCTCATTAAGCATTACTGACATGGTGATTACATAGAAGCTTAAATATTCTTCTCTTAATCCATAATGTTAAGTGCTGTTTAGTGGTTGCTTTTGTTTTGTTTTCTATTTTTTTTTTTTATTTTAACATTGAAGCATTCCCTGTTTATAAGATTAGAAATTAGAATTGTTCAGCTAAGAGATAAAAAAATATCCTGACCTGCAATAGGAAAACCATTGTCAGCAGGTTGAGGAAGGTGATGTCCTCTCTGCACAGTGCTGGTGAAGCCTCATCTGGAGTGTTAGCTCTTAGTGCTGGGTGCCCCAGATCAAGACATGGACTTCCTGGGGCAAGTCCAGTGAAGGGTCACTAAGATAGCAAAGGGACTGCAGCACCTCACACGAAGAAAGGCTGAGGGAGCTGGGACTCTTCAGCCTGAAGAGAAGTTTTGGTGGAGAAAGGAACATAAATATCCAATGAGAGGGCTTACAAATGGAGTCATAGTTGTCTCAGAGGTTGCACAAGAGAGAACTAGAGGCAATGGTTGCAAAATGATGCACATGGAATTCCATACTAACATGGAACAATTTTTTTACTGCAAAGGTTGTCCAACACTAACACATTGCCTGTAAAGTCTCCATCCTCAGAGATGTTCATAATCTTACTGCACACTGCCTTGCACAACCTGCTCCAGCTGACTCTTTTTAAGGGAGGTTGGACTAGGCAGTCCTAAGGGGTTTGTTCCAATCTCAACTATTCTGCGATTCTGTGAAAAGAGAGAATGGCTAATAAATACCAGAGGTGAGTAAAGGTGTTCTTTGACCATCTAACACTGAATTTGTGATTTAGAAGTTTAAAGGAAAACCTCACCTTTCAATTTAAAACAAAACCACAAACCAAACCTATAAAATGAAAGCTAAAGAAAGCCAGGTTGTTTATTTCCTATTTTCCACAGCACTGTAGTTAATGTTCCTTGTGGGTTCTGGAGGCTGCTGCTGGAGACAGAGAGAAGCCTCTCTGGTCAGAAAGGCCCCATATAGATTTGTGGCTAAAAGGACAGGACCCACCAACTCTCCTCCATCAATATCAGCTGAACAGGATTCTTACCTCTGCAGCTTGACTTTTAGCCATGATTGCAGGCTGTACAGTCTTCACCTTAAGAGGCTTGGAGACCCAGTAGAAAGTTCAGTATTCATTTTTGAAACAGCTTCTTCATTTGCTGAGAAGCAGTGAAGCCCCTTCCTGTTCTTGTAGCAAGTTAAAGACATGGGATGGTCAGTGTGCATACAACCGCTGTGCCCATCAGCACTGAGTCCTACGCATTCACAGCAGTCTGCTCTTAGAGACACGGTGGCTTCCAGAACATCAGAGATCAACTTTTCCCTGGAGAAAAAGGATAAGGTAAATCTTATCAGCAGACAGTGGGTTAATTTCTTATTGAATCACTATTGCCTATGTCTGCTGCTTTTCTTTAGAGTCCAAGGGATTGTCTGACTGGTAAGACAGCACAACATGGCTTGTTGTTTAGGAGATGGACAGGAGAACAATCTTGGTTTGTGAGCCTCCCCAAAGCCTAAGATCAGAATTATTCTGCATAATTCTACTACATTTCTGTTCTCAAGAAAGAACCCCCAAAACCCCCAAAGAGTGTATCCAAAAGGTAAAGCCAGATAGCTTAATGGAAGGAAAAAAATCCAAAATCAGTGCTGGCTTTAGGAAATAAAATATCCTGCAATAAGTTCAGAAACAGTCCTCTGCAAACAGAATAATCAAAGCCTCACAACGAGAAGTAAAAAACCCACCTCCATAACAAATACTAATGGTGTGATGGTGGAAAGAAATACTGAAAATCAAGGATGAATTGAATTATTATTGTCAGGCTAGCCCTTCCTACTCCAACATTAACTACTTTTAAACTTACACAATAGATGAGGCATTGTAGGATAGCACAATGTACCATAGCCAGTGCACCAAAGGAAATTACGCAAATGGAAAATGATATGGCAAACGAATAATTAGGCAGTACAGCCTTACTTCTGTTCTGGCGAGGGTTTGAAGGTAATAAATCATGCAAATTATTGTTTGCATCATAGTTGGACATTTGTTTGATAGCCATTACCTATGATGCTTCAAAACTGCTCTGGTGGAAAGCTAAAAATAATCTCTCATCATATCACATAGTTATTGTCTGATTTGACAGGTAGTTATTTTTCTCTTGATGGCTTTATATGTAGAGTTCTTCTCGTCTTCCCCATCTACATTCTCACAGTCAAAATCTAAACCACTCAGAATGTTAACAGAAGTTGCAGGTTGCTGCTTGATGCTTCTCAGCCATCCCAAGACAGAGGTTGCAGGCTTTGATTTACTACTGACCTTCATTTCATGTTTTCTGACTCCCATCTGCTAATAGGGGTTTCAACATTTGCACAGGTCCACTCAACCCACTGCATTTAAAATAAAAATGAATTTTATAGAATTTAGAAGTAAACTCTGCAGTTCGTAGTTATGGATTCACTCCAGACACAACGATCAACAAGATCTCCAAAGATTTATGCTGATTCTGCAAAACCTTGACATCTGGCCTGCCAGATGTGTGCTTTTTTTTGCATGCAAACAAAGAGGCACCACCATCCACCCCAGCACCCTGATTACAGCATCATTTCTTTCTTCAGGAAAGAAATGTAAGTACTGAATATGGGTATTAGAGTTCATCTGCATGTTAGACTGAAGTACCAACCAGTTCACTCACTCTCATTCATGTCACATGAGTGTTTTAGCCCATGTGTTCTGGAACAGACTGAAGACTTTCATGAAGACTTTCATGAAGACTTTCTCTTCTTCATGAAGTCTTGCACACCCTTACTCAATCTGATCAAGAACTAGGAGGTGTCAGGAAAGAAAGTCAAGCACAGTTTGGAAGATATTTCCCAGAAGAGATATACTGCATGCACTTCCTTTGTCTAACATCCAGTCCGCAGGAGAGCAGGTGGCACACTGGGAAAGGAGTTGACAGAAAGTTTGAGTGGGAAGGAAAAGAAAATCTTGCCTGAGGCAAGATCATCATACCATCCTGCTGAAAACATTGTATCATCTCTGAAGGATTCCTCTCTGTATCCTGAGGGCAGCCAGTTCACAGATGACACTATTTTGGGAAATTTACTTCATAAGAGATGAAAGTCTCCTCTAGGGCTAGTATGTGGAAAACTTGGAAGAAAAGGTTTTCTGATGGGCTCCCTCCACAGCCCTCCTAGACTCCAATAGTTTTTGGTATAAATGGACACACAGATTCCCAGATGAAAAAGTTGTCTGGATCCAATTTATGTAGATTAATAACATTTCATCCTCTCAATACCATAAAGCTGACTTTACTTCAGCTTATTTACTCAAAACCAAACCAAACCAAAAAACTAAACAAACCAAAACCCACTAAACAAACAAAACACAAACCCAGAGGATTTGAAATCTTTCAGATTTTCTTAGTGGAAACCTATCCTGTTAATGTCATCAACTGTTAGCATACAGAATCTACATTCTCATTTCCCCAGAGGATTTCAGCACACTGTGGTGTGTTCATCCAGGTTTCAGGGTGTGAAATGTTTCTCTAATATAATGCCCTTCTCTTACTTTCAGTTTTTCAGAAATGTCTGAGTTCTTGCAAACCAGAGATCACCGTCTCCATCAACAAGTCTCTTGTGAATGACTATTAGATAACAGAAATCACTCTCTCTAGAAGCAGATACAGGTGTCTAACCTACTGCTCCTAGCTCCCTCCACCTTCCACAAAAAGTCAGCACAACACAAACAATCCTTCAAAAGAAATCTTGCTAAAAGAAGATATTGATCTTTTCCTCCCTTTCCTTTAGCCTCCAGTTTTCTCCCCTTATTAGAAATGGAGTTAGTTTACCCTATTCCTCACCCAGACTGCAAACATTAATAATACAGAATAAGATTCGCACTTGCCTGAAGCAATTTTATTTTCCACTAGCTGCCCACTAAATAGCAGTTAGAAGCTATTCCAGCAAATGGAGTGCTCCATGGCCTAGGGGGATGACACGCCACATTCTCCTTCACAGTCATTGCTTTAGTTCCCCTGCAGATTATCTAAATTATCCACAATACAGCCTTCTTCATTACAGCTATAGGAATGAAGCAGGACTATATGAAATTTTAACATTTCTACAATGCATCACTAACCCCATCATCAGCTCAATATATTCATTAATATTTGGAATATTCAGAAGCAGAGGTTGGATAAATTTGCTGGTCCATTATAATGCTATTTTTGAGAAGAAAAAATATCGAATGTTTCCACAAACAAATTAACACAGAATTGAGGATGTTTTTGCTGTATGAGATCTCTTCAGCAAAATATTAAACACGAAATCCACTTTCAAATGTTTTCACCTGTGACAACTTATCTGTTCCTAGTGTTAAAGCAAAAGTCAACCTTTTGTGATTAAAATGTCTTTTCTTTCAAGATATCTATTCGATATAGATGCAGTGTGAAGCCAGTACAAATTTATCTGAAGCACGAAACTCCGAAAGTCTGTTTTCTTCAATTTGTAACAATACCTAGGCACACATCTGAAAAAAGTCTGCACAAGAGGGATGGACTTCATCTGAACTGCAGGGGGACCAAGCTGCAGTAGTTTAAACAAAGAATATGAGTCAACTTTGAAACTAGTGAGTGAGAAAAAGCCGAATGAGTGCAAAGAACACACTTTTCAGAGTAGTGTTTCTTAGTATGCAAATGCAAGAATTCTTTACCTTATATGAATCATAGGACAAAGGATGAAAATCAAATGAGAAACAGAAAGCAATTTCCACTAGGTAGAATTAGTGGGAAACTACAAAGATACAACCTCCTTAGGTCTGTCTATCAGACACAGATACCAGCACAGGCTCTGTAGAAGGAAGTCTTGTATTTCATCAAATTACTGAAGTATTTCAAGAAATCAAGAACAGAAAAACAGTTATATAACCAAAAGTTTTGGGTTGTGGTTTTGTTTTTTTTTTTTATAAAGTCTCTTACCACAGGCTTTTAAAACAAATAAGCAGCAGTGGAGTAAGTAGGAGATATCCAGGAATGAGTAAGCAAGAGGCTAAAAGATGGAAGGTGGAGGAGGTATGATATGGATAATTGGGCAGTATTGCAGTGGAGGAAAGTAATTAGTGGAAACTCTTCAGTTTGTGCTATTCATTTCATTAAATCTTAACCTTGAAAGCAGTGTTAGTGTAAGGCCAAGAAAGTCTGCCAGTGATAGAAAGAGCATTCGAAGGAGTAAGAATGAGAAAGGACTGTGAAAAACACAAAACTGTTCAATAAAATGGCAGGTGAAACCCAGTAGAAATAAGCATAAAGCAATGTTAACAAGGAAAATTACTTCTAGTTTTATACATGAAATGATGGTCATTAGCAGAGAAAGACTTGGGGGTCCCAGTAGTTGGTTCCACAAAGTAACAAGCCAGCATTCAATAGCAGTGCAAAAAATAAGGAAACATTTGGAATTAGGAAAAGAAGGATAAACAGAACAAGTCACTATGCCACTGTTTAAAGAAATTATTCACTTTGCTGAGCATAAATACATAAGAATGGTGTGTGTGTGGCTGAACCCCTTGGCTTGAAAATCATCTGTTATTAGAAAACCAAAAACCTTCAGAAGGGGGAAACAGGGATAAAAAATGTCAAAACAGTAAAAAAAAATGATGAGGGACAACATGTAGGCAAAACATTTCAGGCGGTGGCAGGAATTTAGGTAGAATATGACAGGTGTGCGAAATCATAAATGACATGGAAAGGCTGGACAGGGATAGATAGTCTTTTGAGGAAGTCCAGTAAATGAAACTAGAGGGAACCATGTTCAAAGCAGCAAGGCAGGCACAGGGTAGCATAAACCTGGAATACCTTGGTGAAGAAAGTTGTGAATACAAAAATGCTTATATGGGTTCAAGGAAAAAAGGGACAAATGTTTAGGGGATAGGTACATGTGGCATTACCAGACAGACAAACTACAACAGAACTGGAAAATACCCTGTACTGAATAAAGCAGGAGGTTTAGAGAGCACACACACCTCGCTTGCCCAATTTTTACTCTTCCTTAGATATTTGTATATGGCCGCTGTTCATTTGTGTTGTTCTAGTGATGAACTATTTCACTTCAGAAAACTGCTTTTGTACACCCTTGATACGCCAGTATAAACCCCTCCTCTCCCTCTGCCCTTGAATACTTTCCCCAGGGGAAGTTAGAGCCCCATTTCCTACCCCATGCACTTCAATATCTGTGCTTTCAACCTAGACTTGCGCTGAAATAAACAAACAAAAAAGTTTCCATGTTTCCAGTGTCTTTTCCTTCCAAAATGAGCACCAGCCTTACTTTAAATATAACTCCCCCTCCCCAAGAAAAAGCAAAACTCTTTTAGTATTTTTACCATTATATTACATATATACACTCTCAACAGGACCTTTTTCTTCTTTCTGCCTCACTAAAGTATCATGAGCTCTACTCTCCATCATTATAATTCCATTGAGGTGGGCAGTTAAATTAGTATAAAATTAATGAAAAGAAGAAGGGAGTTTAGCCCATGCTATACATGAACTGCTTAATCCACCACAGTGAATTTATAATGCAGCCTGCAGTTTAGTAGTGAAGAGGAGAACAACTCCACAGTTTATAAAGAGCGAATTAGAGGAAGCAGAACAGTTGCCTAAGCTGAAATTTAGTTGCAAACACTACAAATAAAGACCCTTGCTCTTAGGAAAACAGCATTATATTTTTCTGTTCAGGACATTGACACTGTCAGGGTAGCTCAATCAGTTCTGTTGGATCACATTTCCTTTATACATGTTAAAAAAAGAAAAAGTTATATATAAATAATTTTACCCGAATTTCATCTAGAAATATAAATTATGTTTTTAAAAAGCTTTCCTTGTTGCTTAAAAAACAGTGATAAAAGTGCAAGAGGAGGTGAGAAAAGTAAAAAGACAGACTTCTAGGGACATAAAAGGATAACGTAACCTTTGAAAATTTGCAAAGGCTTAAGATTTGTCTACTCAGACACTGATTTCTACCTCCATTTAATTAGATTTTAATTTTCTTTTTACATCCTTTTCCTCTACAGATTCTGAGAAGTAATTATTTCAATATCAATTGATTTGAAGGAACAGTCCCAAGTCTGAATTAAGCAGCTTATGGAAGTTTGCCTTGTTCCTGGTTAAACATTCCTGCTATGCAGCTGGGTAAGCTTCTTGCAGTAATAAAATCCAGATGAAATAATGGAATTGTGCTTGTGAGCCCAGGCTTGGTCTGGCTAAGAGGAACTTCTCAAATGTCTCTTATCAATGTCAGGGATTTAGAGAAAGCCTTCCCAAATAATCAAGCAGAGACAGAAACAAAGTAAAAGTTCAGTTTCTTCCCTCCAGTGTGCCTTTCATCAAAACAATATCAAATTTTACATGTTTATAAACAGCACATAACATAAACAGGTCATCTTCTGCCTATATTGTAATAGGCAGTTAACTTCACAAACACAAGGTCTTCACATTCCACATACAAAATGCCAGTGTAAAAAGACCTCCAAATTGGCAGTTTTTACTTTCAGCTATAAGTTCAGAGAACTTAGCAAACCAGAAATAAAAATACTTAAATAATAATTTGAATTTAAAAAAAATTTAAAATCCACACCAAAAAACCCACGATACAAAACAGTGGATACATTGAAGGTGTTTGTTAAAAACTTAACCTTTTTCTTTGGCTTTTCTTCTCTTTCACGTTTTTACTTAAAGCCAGGAAAGTAGAATAGGAAAAAAAGCATAAGAGCATAAATTTTAATAACATTAGTTATTAAAGCAAGTATAAGTAGGGGCTGGTCAATAGTGGAAAAAAAACTCCAAACACAGAAAAACAATGCCTCTGTAACACTTGTGATCTCTTACATTCTCCTTTTGTGATTCCTGCAAGACAGTTTGCACAAGCCCTGCAGCAGCAAGTTACTATCAGCCTCTCTTTTGTACTGAGTGGAAATGGCTGCTCAGATTGCAAAATGCACAGCACATGGGGCACCCATCACTTCTCTGGGCAACCTGTTCTGGTGTCTTACCACGCTTGCAGTAAGGAATTTCTTCTTTGCTGAAAGATGGAGAGGGACTTTTTACAAGGGCATTTAGTGATAGGACATTAAATATACATAATGTGCACTCATGGAGACAGGATATTTTATTATTGAGGGAGGAATAAAATCTTTGCTTCATGGAGAGCAAAATTAGAAAACAGCATTGCACCAGTGAAATCCAGAAGCATTTTTTCTATAGCCCTGGTGTACACTCTGCTAAGATGCTTACCAGACTTCAGCAAGAATCTTCATTCTCTGGATATCTCATGCCCTTAAATTGCAAGAACTAATGAGATTCCAATGGTATCTCACAAACTCAGCTCTTCTAACCATGCTTTTTGGGATTCAGATATTCTCACTTTTGCTCTTTCCTGTAAATCAGCACTCTACACTCTGACAGCCCATGTCCACATGACAGTGCAATTCTTCCAGAGCCCTTTCAGAAGCAATTGCACAATCTTCGAAATTCTGCATTTGGGGGCTTAGCTTCTCACTGGTTAAAAAGGATGTGACAGATAAAGAAAGGCTTAGAGTGGGACTTCTAAAATGATCATGCTTCACACATGAGCACCACACCCAGTATAATCAATTATGGAAATACACAGCCAAACAGAAGTGTCTTTCAACATCTTTACCTCTTTTAGTCCGTCTGTTCATTCCTTCAGGTCCTCCCTCATTTTCCTGTGCAAGCATCCTCATTCCTCATAAACGCCTATTATTAAAGTTACTGTTATGTAAAGTTTCAGCCCACTTAGTTATCTTTTCTCCTACCCCTAGCACAAGCCAGTTGATACCTTTGCTTGGTTGCAGCCAAACTAAAATCCTAACTATTCCACATAGCCAAGGACAGGGAAGCAGACTCTGCATTTCAAGCTAGCACCACACCATCCAGCAGGGAGAAATGTCCAGACAGAATACAGGATACAGTGTCATTTATAAATCAAATCAACATTCACGAGTGGGTTTGCAGGCTGATAATATAGCCATCCAGTGTTTCAGCCTAATTTCTTAACCAGCCATCTGAGACGTACAAACTGACCATTAAACAATTCCAAAAATAGAACAGGATAAATCCCATATCTGTCACATTAAAGCTCTCTGCAAAAAAGCCATTTACGACACACAAGAGGCTATTTCCTTGATCTTTTGAAAGCCTCACCTATTCCTCACCACTTTATACTTTCCTCTGAGCTGTATTTGGAAATGGACAGTTCTAAGCACAAACACTGATTATTTAAACACTGTTTCTACTGTTGCCTGTCCTTGACTTTCCTCACGGAAGGGTCTGGCAGGGTGCCAAAATAACTGCCAGGAAAGCCACAATCACACTACAAAAGGACTTTCAGACAGATTCCTCCTGAGCCAAATTTCTCTTCAGCTTCAGCTGTACCTTCACCTTCCTCTGGAATCATGGACTTTCGCCACTGACTTGGAAAAATCTTCTGCTCAAAAGACCTTGAGTAATCAGGTCATCACAACTGCTCAGAGAGGACTTTATTTATTTTAAAATTATTGTGTGTTTGGGTTAGATAGCAGCAGCAAGATGAAAAATCCCAGAATCGCTAAATGGTTTGGGTTGAAGGGACCTTTAAAAGGTCATCTAGTCCAAACCTTCTGCAAAAGGCAGGAACACCTTCGGGTAAAGATGAGTTACATCCATTTATCAATACTTGGTGCTTGAGATCACCACACTACAACGCTCAGAGTCGCCCATGGCCGAGCTCTGAGACTGTCAGGCCCATAGTTTCTGCACAAGATTCAGCAGTTCTCACTGTCAGTGAGGTGGAGTGGTACACACAGTGTTTGTAGCCACACCGTGCTAGCATACAAGGGGCACGCCCTGGCTGTTTGCGGTAAAGATATGATTGAAGTTACATAATTTTTCTAGAACAGCAGGAGTCAAATTTAAGATTAAATATCCTTCGCTGTACAAGAACTGGAAACTATCTTAGACATTAACTGTGAAGCATCACGTTTCTGTATCTTGCTCCTAGCTTGAAACAAAACCTTTCTAGTTCAGTACAAGTTAAGAACAGGATTCACACTGATAACTGCTCTGCACACGCTTTCTTTGACCCTGCTTTGGGTGTTCACTGAAAGGAGGACAAGGGCAGGTCTTAACAGCACAAGTGATGAAATACGATGATGGTAATAAACACAAAATGAAGAACTTGACCCTGAGTGTCGTGTTCTCTGACATCAGCCAAGCAGCAAGGCATTTAAACACTAGCACAGGAGTTTTGTTCTGGTATCTGTCAACTTCTGCAGATCTCCACATGTTTTTATCTCTGCACTCTGGATTTTTGTTGATTGCCCACAAATTGGTTGTCTTGGAAATACTAGGCTACTCTGCCTCCAACTGGCTTGCATGCCTTGAATCTGAAGACCCTGGAAGGTTCTTGCAACACTTTTAGACTGCATGTCAGATCTGTATTTTTGGAGTTGCAGTGCCTACAGTTTGTATACAACAGGATCTCAGCAGCCGTCTAGGAATCAAGGTGTATTTCCACACTGGAGACACTGGTCAAAATGTTTTACTTGAAACATTTTATATCCAATAAAGATTTTAACAAAATGCTGTTGAAGATTTGGAAGTCAGTTGTATTCCTGAACTCTCCTTCCAGGCTGTTGAAATAAAAAGCAAGAAAACAACAGTCTGCCTACCTCTAGATTCTCATGCTGCTACACAAATCATAAAAATGTTTAAGTGCTGCATCTTCTGAGACCTTCTCTATGGCACAAAATATCCCATTCTGTTGAAAAAGTAGTTCAGATACAGAAAAAATAACTTATTTTCCCAAAGTGGTAACATTTCTTCACGAAATTAAGAAAAAAAAATCATACATAGCTGGTCTACTCTGCTATCAGACATGAAAAAATCCTGGGGCAGAAAATTTGTCTGTATCTTCGGAAATAAAATGGACCAAGAAAGCTAGAATAAGCTGGTAGTTGTATTTCATAACCTGCAATAATGTCTAATGAACATAAAAGTATCATTAAGGGGTAAAAATGCCTTTAACTGATGGGTTCCTAGATTGATTCATCCAAATTTGCAAAAAGCAATGATGGATTAATGCTTTTAGTGTGCACCTGTCATCTGTAGGATTTGACTTAAAGATGGTGACATCCAGAATGAGGAAGCTGCACTACAGTCATCAGAGATGATGTACCAGAAGGAAATGTAACCAGAAAGATGAAACTTGATTCAGTGTACTCAGGTATTTTAACAAATTACTTTCAGACCTAAAATGCTTGGTTAAAACACTGAAATTGCATCTCAGAGCTCCCTCTGGTAACCCTGAAGACTTATCAGAGGAATGTGTTATTAGTCAGTACTGCATTACCTGAAATAAAGGTAGACTTAGAAAATATACAAATAAAGGTAGACTTTAAAAAGGTACCTGACCACTTGAAGTAGCCTTGTGAAATATATTGAGACTTTTTGTTGGTTTCCCAAGATACAAGTGTAGTTGATTGTCAAAATCAACAATAAAATCATTGATTGATGAGAAATAAATCATAATAAATTTCTTTTTACTTCACAAATGGCAGACTTGCATGCATTCGTCTTTTTTTTTATCTGAGTAATGATACTTTATTTTAAACTCTAGTGGTAATTTTTCATGAGTGGCAAATATTTTAATCTCTTGTAACCATTTTAAGAAGTTCCCATTCCCTTCTTCACCCCTGTTACTTCATGTACGGCAATTAATTAGCATTTGTAAAAGTAAGTGGGAGGACCCTCGATGGAGAAGGCAAGAAGTGGCTTTGGGGAGGAGGAGAGCAGATGATGAGTGTGCAGGGTTGAAGCAGTAGTCAACTGAACAGAAATTTTCACTCTTGGGGCAGTGCCATGTTAGGAGACTCTCTGCTGTTTGTTACCACCTTCTTACCAAAGTTTTCGCCCCCTTACTGGTGATGGCTTCCAATCCTACCCTTACAAGGCTGGGTTTTATGAGGGGAATATAGGAGCATAATTATATGTATGTGTGTGTATATCTTCTGGTCTCACAACACCATCACTGACGCACCAGCCAAGAAAAAATAATTTAAAAAAAACACTTCTAAATTAAAGAGACCGTGAGTCAGAATGTACCAGCATAAATATATTTTTTTCTTAACTTTCTTAATTTTGGATGCTGAGCAATAAATGTTCATTCTGCAAGCTTCCAGGAATGTAGATACTGGTACATATCTTATGTTACCTGTCCACATCACAGCGTAGACCCATTTCACCTAGAAACATTCACAGGTGAATTTAAAGTCAACTGAAGTGGCTAAAACAACTGAGAAAACACTCTCAGCTTGTTGGTCAAACTAATGAATCCAGGACTGTGAGCTCAACTCTATGCAAATTTTCAAGATGAACTTAATGCTGAGAAATATCAATTCAGCCAAACATGTAAGCAAATGAATGATTTGAATCACATGAATGTTCCCACTGGGATCAATAAGCTGGCCTGTGTTATTGCCACAAAGCATGCTAGAATAAATGCCCTTGCTGAGGAATGAAAGGTGATACTGCAAGAAGCCAAATATAACTAATGAAATTCAGAATTAAGGTACAGAAATGAAAAATAAGAAAGAAGAAAAAATGAAAACAATTAGAACCTTTTAGTACAGATTCAACATTTTACAGACATTCAAACATTGCTTGTGAATGATGCAAGGTGAAGAACATATGAAGATTTTTGTCGGGTCAGGGCAGACATGGTTGTTCTACTCTGGTTTTGGAGACAAGCTCAGAACAGGCTACTGACAAAATGAACACCCCCAGTTCTTAGCTGCCCTGACCATTTTCCAGCTCTAACTGGGGATCAGGACCATCATTTTGAGCAAAATACCTTACCAGTCCTTTTTAAAATGTCCAATTCTCACTTTAGGTTTTTTTCTCATATTCTGAAGTACTTCAAACTAAAATTGCTTTTATTATAATTTTCAGAGCATCAGGCTCTCTGGGAACAGAGATTTTTTCTTTTGATCATTACATTTATCGCTAAAGAAGATATTTTTATTCCTGGCACTTTCTTGAAGAAGGTTTAAAAATTTTTTCTCTTTCCATAGTTACACTGCACTTGTCCTCTAGTGATCCCAGCAGCTACACATGCTTTCCGTGGGATAAGTGCTGACACACCACTGACTTTTCCACGAGAAGTGCGGCTGCACTTGGCTCCTGACCACACCAGGACGGTGGAACTAATGTAGGAACTGACAATGCCATCTTATGGTGGACGTACAAACTGCAATGCAGTTTGTAAAAGAGACACAAAAATGGCTGTTACCTTGGCTAGGTAAAAAACCGATGTGGAATGCTTAAGGATGCAGCTGAAAGTGTGGAGATGAATAATTGTTAATTGCTAGCTTTCTTTAAGGGCTTAAAGCCAGCAGGATTAATTTAAATGCCAAAGGTGAAGATTTGGCTTGTGATGACAAGTGAATATAGGAAAGGAAAAAGAAAAGCGGGAGAGAAATGCTCTAACATTCTCTTCCCATTGACTTGCCTTCATTTTCTCTTCCCACCTCTTAAGGTCCCTTAGCACAAAACCAGCACTCACTCAGCATGGATGACATTACGAATGGCCGATATACCAATGTCCTCACCAGCTCAGCTTAAGCAACAAACTTAGAACACCTGTTATGTTGTTGCTAGATGTAAACTGGCCCTTACAAACAAGACTGAGAGGACAAAATACAGACTACTTCAGTGCTGGACTTCCTCACCAGGCCCAAAGCATTTCCATGCACACCAATAGCAGCAGTTTGCTCTGGAAGCTGGGGTGTCCAGCAGTTAGGGCTGTGTCTGTTAGATGCCCAGAGGTCCAGAAGATGGCTGTCTGAGATAGCAGGGCACAAAGAGCATCAAGCCCAGTAGTGTGCATCCCTATTGGAGAGGAACTGTAAATACGCCCTGCAAGCTTCTATGGGAACCACATGGATTTTTATTATTGGACAGTCCTTATACTGAACTCTGACTTTAATAACTGGTTCCTGAAAGATTCCTGGAGGAATATTGAGGCAAAAAAAGGGAAATAATTCCTAGTCAAAATTAACAGAAAAATCTTGGTTTTCAAACAGCAAGATGCACAGCACAGTTGAGGTTCCTCTCCTCAGTGTGAAGGCAGCCCAGGGACATGTGTGTGGTTAACAGAACATGGGGTTACTCCTGGTACAGATGAGGTTTCCGTGCCATGCCACCTTCATCACTTCTGTGCTTGAGGATGAGAAGCAGGATTCCAGCAAGTCCAGTATTTGAGTTGTGACAGCTGCCAAGGGGGAACCACTCTTACATGTGGTGGGCTGTGCTTTCACTCTTGGGGTATTTCTAGTGTTCTTTCTGCTCCTTTATGTCTGATTTACTTTTTTCCTTAAAATCCAGTGAAAGTTCCAACAGTAAAACAACATCATTCACATTTCAGACAAAGCTTGTCTTGTGACAGCAAAAGTATTTTGAATTTAACCTGTCCTCAGTGAATAATTGTTCAGTGAACACTCTTAAGCCTTCAGCTGGGAAAGTGTGTGAATACGCATTTTGGAACCATTTATCTAACTTCTATCTTTTTTTTTTGCTTTTACTTTTAATTTTTACTTTTCTATTGAGAAATTTAACTCAGGCCAGTGCCCTGAAAGAGAAAGAAAAGTTGCCTGGGAGGAACTGCACACATGCTGAATATTTATATAGAATGACAATGACATTTGACTTCAGGTTTTCTTTAACAAAAACAGTTCCATTCAGCTGTGACCCATATCTCTTTGTCTTGACAAGCTGAGGAAAACATAACATATTGGACCAAAATTGAATGAGGCTTGAATTCTTCATTTTGTTCCCAAAAAACATTGACTTAAATTTGATACATCTTAATGGATGAACATGTTTTAGAGTGAATTTTAAAATTTTATAAATGTTATTCTTGCTTCTATTTGTCCAGAGCACAATTTTTCAAGTGCTGTTCAAACACATCTATAAATTTAAATGTTTTTTTTCACAAGAACCTTCTTATTCAAGAAGAATGACAATAAACTGATAAATAGACTGAGGATAAGAAGGGTGTGATACAGAGGAAAAGTGATTGACTTAATCGCTCTCTTTTTGGTAAGGCTACATGTAACAATAGTGCCTTCCACTAGTAAAATTTGTCCTACTTTTCTAAAACATTCTAGCATATCTCTGAATCTTACAGCTCTGCCAGAGTCACAGTCCATTAGGATCTGGCTGGATCGTTTATGTGATTAGGACAGCACTGCCAGGAAACTGGGGTAAATATGGAAAATAATATTGATGTCTTGACACATCAGGATCTGCAGCATCAAAACTTAATGGGTCCCTCTTGAGGCTGCACCCAAAATAACCTCCTCACAATTAAATGGAAAGCCATGGTTCCGAACATATGAAAAAGCTCTCTGTGCTCTGTAAGCCTGGGAATATTAACTTAAGTGTTGGTTAGTTCTACTGTAAACCCTTTATTTTTCTCTGTGACTTCATAGCCTGATTCCTTTGTGTAACTATTTAAATATCACGTTATGACAATATTGGTGCTGAGTACTGAGGCACTCAAAAAGCCACAGGTGTCAAAACTAAAGCAGCTTGTTCAACTTCCAGTCACCACTTCACGCATAACTATTGCTTTCAAGTTGTAGCACACCAAATCTTGTATTATAATACAGTACTTGGAACAGAAATGTTTAAATACAATCATTTTCCTAGAACAGTAAACATAAAAGTCAATTTATTTGTAAAAGATAAAATTCACATAAAGCATTTTATGACAAATCTGCATTAAATATCTGAGCAAGAACATCTTTCACCATCCTGCTCACAGAAGAGTTTCTGTTTTTCACATCAAAGAGTTAGCAGCTTAAAAATCCAAATCAAAACCTCACCCCCAGCTCAGGAATTTGAATCCAGCCTTGCCTTGCTCCTCAGCAATACATGCTACCGACTACGCTACACAGCTGTACTACATTTTTCTTGCTCTCCTTTGGTAATGAATCTAAGCAGTCTGTGTGTTAGCTGCAAAGTCACAAGGGTCACATAAATATCTGCAACATAGGCAGACAATGATGCTTCTGGAATTTTTGAAAAACAAGGGGAAATAACGGAAAATAAAACAACTCATCTGGAATCTAAATCAAGGGTTGTTTACCTTTTAGCACACACAAACAAACCTTCCAAGGAGAACATTCTATCATTCTTGCTCTTTGTGTAATACCTCTGGGCCCTTTTATAACATGTAACTATCAGATGCCAAAAATCCCAACTCACACAGATTATTATTGCAGTGCTTGGAAAGTTATTCCAATGAATCAGACACACACACAAAACCAGAGAGAGCTATCTCTGTTCATTCAAAAGCTGTCCCACAGCTGCTTAAGGTTATAGTCTGATTCACTTGGCTTCTCTAGGTTTTTCACAGCTAGCAGAGACCTTGGATGCTCTGAGACTCCTGTATGCCAATCAAAACAAATTCTTAATAAACAAAGAAATCTTGCCTTTGAAATCCAGAGAGAATTATGCTGGCGAGCAGCAGCTATGCAATATTTTCCTTTCTGTCAAAGCAGTAGTAACCTTCTTAAAAGAATTCAGAAAATGCCAAAAAATATCCTTTTCTCATGCTCCAAACTGGACTTTTCCCCCATTGTCTTCACAGGATGAGCTGTTGGAGAATAACAGTGTTGTTTGATTTTAGCAACGAGGAGTCAAGCAACTTTATGCATCATGACTATTTCAGCATCTGCCTCAGCAGAAGTGGTAGCATGGCTTCAGAGAGCAATTGCTCCAGTTTTCACTTCTTTTGAGGTCTGAGGACACTCCACTTCTGTTCATACTACAGCTTTAGAAATCTTGAGTAATAAAGATAGTAAGCTAAGGGCAAGAATAGGTTTAGTTTTCCTTTGGAGAGTTTAGTTTTACTACTAAGGTTCAACTTTTGAAACACTCACAGAAGCAAAACTGGTGATTTAGGCACCTGGAGTGTGAGGGTACTCAAAGTGTTTCCGAAAGTTACTGATAGGTGGTGAACCCTGTGAACCCAAATGGAGCAGGCATGAAGGAGTGAGGGGAATGATTAGTTTATCTCACCTTCCATTTCCCTATGCTTACCTGGTGCAGTAATGTGTGAGATTACTGTCAATCCTTTCCACTGCAAAGTCTTTACCGGATTTATACAAAATCTACTGAGTTCAAATTTCCAATAACCCAAGCCACACGTCTGTGTTACACAAACACCTAATGTGATTCTTGTAGTTGTAGGGGTAGAGATGGCTCAGCTAAGAAAGGCAGTATGCTCAACTTGCATCTATCCTTTGGCTGAGATCAATACCAAAGCCTGAGAGACCTTGTTGTGTGTTAATTATAAGGGGTTCCATGTGTCCTGAAAAAAGATGTGAAGAGCATCAAGAGGCTGGTGTTTATGGAAAAGCACAGAGAGAAGGTGAGAGAGCATACCGTTATTCTTGGAGTCCAAGATGATGAGTATCCTTTGAATAGAAGTGATAAAATCATGTTAAAGGACAATTGTAGACTGCAACAAAGGTGCTTGCAGAATGAAATGAATTTGCAGGAAAGGCTTGAAAATTCAAGAGGCTCAGATAGAGTACAAACATCTTTTCTCCCTCTAATCTCTCTTCTTGTTTCTCTTAAAATGTGACCTCTCTCCAAGGATATTTGCTGGAAAGCAGTTATAAGGATTGGAGGGTAAGACAGGAGAGAAGTACAGGGAACAGAGAAACTCCTGCACATGTTGGCCATGATTTTGTGAATACCTGTTTTGATCATGGAGAAAGGAGTTGCCTAATGTCCACACTCACACCTCTACAGCACTTTGCTTTAAAGGGGATTTGTTCTGATTCATCAAATGACTCCTCTGGAACAACTGGCCTAAAAATGTCCCTCATTCTTTGCTTTTATCTTGCCTGTTTAATCACTGTTTTAAAGAATAAATAACAACTGAAAAAAACCAAAGCAAAAACCAGGAAGATAAAAAGAAACCTTCAGCTTATTTTTGCAGAGCATTTCGGATTCCACACATGTCTACTAAGGCATTTCTGAAGCAGAAATTAAAACACGTCAATTTTCCTAGTTACTTCTTTCACTAGCTTTGTCCACTGCTCAGCCTTTCCATCAGTACTGCCTTGGGGGTTACCAACAAACTCCAAAGGGATCTGTGAGGACTCTGCTGAGTTGTGAATCCTCCACTACAGCCGCAGAGGAAAACACCACTTGGTTTTAGTGTGATGCTGACCAGAAAGCTGAAAGTAAGGATATTTTGTACAGTGTGTCCACATAAGCACATTAATGGTTAACACACTAGAACAAGTCACTAAGGAAAGTAGGGACAAATTATACAATGCTGCTCTGTGAAGTAACTAGTAGAGTTTGTTCCGAAAATGTTGGTTCTACATGATCGCACTTGCTAACACGTTGGGACAGCCTCAAACACCTCTCCCATCTATGTCCATGCTGCTCAGACAGTAATGGAAGAGCCACAGAGGGGAATGCAGATGTGTTGACTCAGCAAGCACAAACCAGGAGTCCTTCCACTGCAAAAACATATTGCAGGATTTGAAAATCATCAACTGCGTTTAAATTGGAGCCCTGCATTCACTCTGCTGCTATTGCCTAGCCTTGGGGCCAGGATCTGAGTGTGTTGCCATGTGATTATTTTACAGCTGAGAATAAAGAAATATGCATTTAACTTCTGGCACTTCCAACATGCCTGCAGGTAGTCCTTGTTCAGTAACAGAACCAACTAAATCTTTATGTGTGACTTCTCTGTGGCTCATTTATTTCACTTAACTTCTGCCTTAGCATGCAATACAAAGTATGAACAACCACATTTCAGCATATAGATATATAAATGCTCAGCCCAGTGGATTCTCATGTGCACAGAATTGCGAATTGTGCTCAGCTATGGCACCGCAAGAGATGAATGTTCACACTTGACCCTTAGCTGTCTCTTGTAAATTTGTAGTATAGGCACTGGAGTCAAAACAAATCATTCATTTCTTCCACAGCTCCTCTCTCCCTCATGTGAAATTTACTTTTAAGTGGCTGGTGATCAGTGCTGCCTCCAGGATACCTGCTGATTTAAATAGACTTGTGCCAGTTTTCTATAGCCTTGTTTTGGAGCTAAAGGGCATGATAATGTACGTGGGTGAAAGCTTCTGGAAAGTGGAAATAAGCAGATCTAAGAGTTCGACCATCCATAATTGCCATTTCCCCTTTCAGCAAGCAATCAGCCAAGTCCTCCAAAATGCCATTCTCCTTTGTTGTTGGCACATGTTTAACCTCATATCCCTATTCAAGGACGAAAACGGACATGATCTGACAGTGAGACTCATACTTTTCAAATCTAGAAATATATAGTAGCCAAAGGGGAGATGAATAATATGGTAGACAAAATTTATCACCCACTGTGTGTATGTGTGCATGAGAACACCCTTCGTTTCAGTTTCAGAAGAAAAACCTAACTTACACCGTTTCTTTTGTGCATGACCTCCAGTGTGCCAACTCACTGCTCTTCTCTGTATGCTAGAGAAAAAAGGAAGACTGGGCCCAGAGAGAGACAGCCCAAATGAGGGCAAGGGGAGAGAAAAACAGCATGAGAATAGATTAATTCGGACAGCAATCAAACCAGCCCTGTTCCCACCCCTTCCCCTCTATGTATTTTAATTGTATGGTTTAAAATAATCTCCTCAATTTTGGGAAGAAATCTGCTTGTCTGTGAGTACTTGATCTGGCATTGACTCTGTCAGTATCTGCAACCCCATTACCATGGGGAGATCCTGGGATCCTTTAGGAAGAGAAGAAGAGATGAAATGGGATGTAATATGCTGGAGCCTGGCAAAAAGTACTGAACAGGCTTGGCCAATAGCCAAATGCTTTCATTCCTAGCAGAAAGGCATTAAATGAGACTGGCTGCATTTAACTGAGCATCTTTCTGATTAAATAAATGGGTAAAGAAACCTCTGTGTACGTGCATTTGCATTATACATTTACATATAAATTTTGCCATTCTTAAATATTTTCTTTATTTCCAGCCTATTGTAGATTGCCTTAAAGATTACAATAAGGTTGGGAACACACAAAGAATGAAAGAGGAGAACGTTCGTGTCCGGATTATGATTCTTTGCTTATTTTGTGTCATCTGGGGCCAAATCCAGCACCTGTATGCACAGTAGGAATGAACCTGACCCACCGGTTTTGCAGGTCATAGATAAAAACTCCTTAAAAAAAAACCAAAAAAAAGGCCAAGACACAGAGATGTCTTAATCATTCTTCTGTGGATATTTTGCAGTCATTCATTCATTCATTCATTGATCATTCTTCTAGATGACTCTCATAAATAAAAGTTTAGTTAATAAGGTGATAGAAATAGAACAGCAGAGCTCTCTTGCACAAAGGTTGTCTAACATTCTCTACTGTGACCTTCTTTCTTCAGCTGCATATAACATAAGAACTTGTCACCTATTTGGGCTTGTGATTTCTGTGTTTTATCTCTTTCTAAGTTGATTTATGCATGTGTCAAAACCAAAGATGGCTCTGTGGCAGCTCACTTGCCTCAGACACATATGCTGTGGAATCAAGCAGTAATTTACTACTGAAACTGTTCTTTGTACCTCAGGAAAGCCAAAGAAAAGCTTTTGGTGTTTCAATGGCAAACTCCTCTGCAAGGCATAGAACATCTGAACATCAAGATTATCCTGCCATTTTAGAATGAGGTTTCAACTTTGGCTACTACATATTTCTTTGCTAAAAATGCTGGTCATCCAGTGACATGTTATCACTTACTGAGTAACATGATAACCTTTGGAATCATAAATAGTTGAGGAAAGTCCTTGGTAAGCAAGAGTTGTTGAAACGGCTTGATTTCTAATGTATGCCCCTTTCCCTAGAACTTTAAAATCTACATGTATTTTAGTGAAATATCACTAGACGTTTCTCTGCTGCAGATCTTCCAGTTCAGTTCTCTCTTCTTACTTTTGAGATTTGGGGTTTTTTAAATTTTATTTGGTGCAATTTGCGTCCTTTTGACTACCACCATTTTCTATGTATTTAAGTTGAGGCTCTCTGCCTATATTCTCTGTTGACACAGTTCCTGTGGACTCATTTCCATCTCTTCAAAATTCATGCAAAGAGGGCATAAAAGGCTGTCAAATTAGAATTACGGCATTCACATTGATTTTTCCACTTAGTTAGAAGTGACTGTCTAAGCTGCAGAGCAGTGAATAATCAAATCCTAGGATTCCCAAGTCAGTGTGTTAAAGTGACCCATGACTGCACTGTGCTTCATAGTGCTTCACTGTTTTTTGGCATTAGAATCATGTCTGCAGTACTCCTAATACCCTAATCCCACAGTATTCTCCAGGGCTGATTTAACCCCCATTGGCTACAGGAGACGAGCATCAATACTGATCTGCAGAGAAATTTATCATATATAGGTTCATCAGATGTTACCAATTCAGACTGTGTACTGCGTGTGTATGTGATTAAAGTTAAAATCCTACTTGTTTCACTAGGAAGGTTAGTATTTAGAAAAATGGTAGTATTTTAGTTTTATCCAATGGTCTGCTGCTATAAAAAGCTTGAGTTTAAAACCAGCAGGTTTTTAGAGATAAAAATAATGCTAATAGCAGAGGTTTGCTGAGATCAGAAATGAATTCTCTGACTGAACCTAACTGGGCACAGTACCTGGCTTCAGAGAGCTGAGACGAATGGAGGTCATGAGGCATGACACTGATGAAAAGTAGCATCTTAGTTCCGTGGGACAAATCAGATTCATTCAACTGATTTCAGAACAACTAAAATTCTATTTTAACACTTTTCATTCTCTTATCAAAGAACTGAGACTGAGGATACTTTTAGATGATTCATGGTGGGGTGTAACAGTTTTCATTCCCTGATCATTCATATGTCTGTAAATTAGTTTCAGTCTAGGATTTACTTTCAGAAGAGCTAAATATTCCCTGAATTAGGAACTTTCATCTAGGGTAGGAGATATTTCCTGCTTAGCATACCTGGCACTTGGGAAATCAAACTTCCCTCTCATGGCTTGCCAATATTTGCTGAGAAAGCAAAGGGCAGCATCCCTTTGGGTGCAGACGTGCCTTTCCACAGTGTACAGTATTTTTGTGTGGTACATCTATGCTCCTAAGCCCTATCCTGTTGTACACTATCCTACAGAATGTGTCATTTTGTGAAGTGCCATTCTGTGGTGTGATCTGTCACCTGTGTCACTGGCGGCAGCAGTAGTGGAATCAAGCAGGGCTAGTTAGGCAGTGTAAAGGAGAACATGAACATGTCTCTCAGAATTTCCAGAGACCATTGGAGCAGTTAATGCTTGTGAGTGAGGTGGGCAGCCCACAGAAGTGTGCGTTGTTGGGATGTTAAGGGTTAGTGACAGCGCTGTTGCTATGGTGTGCTCATGCTGATATGTAACGTGGATGCAACCTTTCCATCCCGACAGGTCAGGAGACTTCAACAGCGGGGCACAAGCCTGGACCTTGGGATACTCACTGACATTCTTTCTCGTTTATTCTTTCATTTTCCAACAGCTCCACTTGAGTAAAATATACTCCTATGGAGTAACACTGTTAGAACAATAAAAGGAAGCAACAGTTACAACTTCACCAATGTTCATTTTACTCCCAGTATGAGGCATTTCTTTTGAAGTACACTTTTTTTATATTATCGTTTACCTAGATTATTTCCAAAGGGTTTTATTTTCTCATAAAATAACCATTTCACATTCTCCATCGCTCAGTTGCATGGTGTTATTATAAAAGATAATCTTTTGGCTTTTCTTTTGTAAATCCTTTGCATCTGAGTAGACCTACATTTGTAGATGGTAGATTATCCTACCTTCCTCTTAGCATAAGGGATTGGAAATGTTTGTGTCTACATTTATAATATCACTAGCATTCTTACAAAAGTTGGAAATTTGTTCTGGTCAAGTTTGACTACATGAGCGAGTTGGTGTTTAAAATAATTAGAAAATAGTTGCTTCCATCTTAGCCAGGTTCACTCATTTCATTTTGTACTTTTCCTGAAATGTTGTACTTTTCCTTTTTTTGCACAAAACCATTCATCTCTAGATTTCCAATGAATACTTAAAGATGTTCATATCCTTTATGGCAAGGAATTGATTCTGAAATACTGTAGCTGTGCAGCAAGTAAGTATTGATCTTCTCCACATAAACAGAGTGAAACTGCAGAGTTATTAAATACTTTTGGGCTTATTTATGCATTTTCTATCTATTTTATACAAACACCAGATTACAGCAGGAGTTACTAGCTGAAATAGTTAAGTTGCTGTTATTCTACCAATTATAACCCTCTCGTGTTTTGAAACTGCAAAACTAAAACTAAACAAGATAAATATGGTATAGGCTAAAACTTGACAAGTTTCATCTGGCAAGAAGTTTAAGAAATAATAAGAAAACTACCGATAGTAAAATAGAACAGCTTTCATTTTCCATCTTTAATGCAAACTGGCATCCTGAAATGACTATAGAATCTAGAAGTAGATAAATAACAGCAGAGGGAGAGGCACACACAAAGAACACAGGAAAAAACTGGTTGTGCCAATGTGCTCACAAAGAAGCCACAAGAAAAGAGACTCAAGAAAACTAACTACAGCACTACTGGATTTTTCTTACGTTGTTAAATCTATCCATGGTCCTCATATTATTTGTCAGAATATGAAGCAGCTCTTACCACATGTCAGTAACCAGGTACCTGCATTTTGCAAAGATGACATTTTTAATTGTATTAAATGAACTTCTTAGGGTGTGGAGTGTAGTTCTTTGTAGTGCTTCACATAGCCATTAAGAAAGATGATTTGACTATTAAAATTATTTGGTCATGATGAACCAAAAAGGGCTATTCTAGAGGTAATAGAGGAAAGCTTTAGAATTTTCCAGTTTCTTTAACCATGTAGAATGTCACCAAGACTTTTCAAACTCCAGCACCAGTAATTACCTGTGCCCTTTTCAAACAAAACTGCTTACTTTTGATTTCAGCAGTTACTGTGTCTTTCTCACACAGCTGTGCATCATGCTAATACTGTCACTTTATCAGCTTCTCTCCAGCCTGTTCACCTCACCAGAGAAGCATTGTTCTTTGCAGAATATCCCCTGATGCTTTGCCAAAGCCTAAATTTGAACAGCTTGAGTGAAGAGATTTCTAATGCTTCCCCTAAGAGGTTGATAACACTGTAATTAGTCTTTCTGTTTAGCAAATAATTCTAGCTTTTCCCCTTTCTTTGTTTCATAGATACTTTCTTTCCTATATTCACAAGCAATACTTTTAATTTCTTTAATATTGTCCTTTCAGTATTTTCAGGCAGATTTCCTACTTCTGCTTCCTCAGTTTGTAGTTATTTTATGCATACTTAATTCTTTTAACCTTTTCCTCATGAGCTTCCTTAGCTTTTGGTATGCCTTTAGAGTAGCTAAAAACATTAGCTTTTCAGACAGGGTGCATGTGCAATGCTGATCATGGTGACTTTATTAAGATTACATAAAGGGCATTACACTGAGGACATATTTTACTAAATAATTAAATGTTACTGGAAAAGCAGCTCCTTTCAAGCAAATCTTCTGCAACATCACCAGGCAATTCTTTGTTTCCTTAGAATTCTCTGAGGACAATTACAAGAGGGAAATCGCACTGAATTAGGGATTAAAAGCCTTGTAGTGCCCTCACGAATTTAGAAGAAAACAAAAAAAAGAAGTAATATGACATTTTTGACACACATGGTATTTATGTAGACATTTCTTGAAGTATAGAAGCCTTGAGTTACACAGATGACAGAATAAAACACAGTTTTTGATTTAAAAGTTAATATACGAGACTGGGAAAAAAACCAAACACTTAAGCCACTTTAGGGCACATATTATTATATGACTTTAAATGGTTTTCATTATAGAAATTTTTCATCTAAAATACTACCCAGATAGTCTACTGGAGAATCATTGTGCCTATTTCAAGATCTATTTAATTTTTAGTCAATTTTCTGAAAATATTGAACAGAATAATTTGAATCTTGTGGAAATCTCAGTACAGCCTTAACTATGAAGTTATTGCTCATGTTTTCATCTTTAAAAGACTAGAAGTTTCCATATGATTTATTAGATAGGTGAAGTATTTAAATTTACTTTTCCCTTGGAGCAGTTGTGCATGTGCATGCCTGGATGTGTGAGTTCCTAAATAACAAAGGTGTTGTCAGAACTTCGCTTTGTTAAACAGACACCTGTACAAGATATTCTAACTTATTTTATCAGTCACCAGTACCTAAAGATTAAAAGTGCCCAAAACAAAAGAAGGCAGACTTCATCTTCCAGACTGACAGTTTTAAACTCCAAACAGATACAAAGGGACACTTCTCAAAGCAGCATCTGCTCCTGGCTAATGATTGTCCCTGACTTGCTATAAGAATAATCCCTTTGTCCTTCTTAGCTGGACTCAAAATTGTATTTTGCGTCCTAAGAATAAATTCCAGCCACTTAAAAAAATGTGGCCGCAGATGACAGTGTTGAACAACAGCATCCAAACCCATTTATTTGGGAGTCCGTACTTCAAGTTTTTCCAAGTTTTAGGAGATGGGTGGAAGTGCTTCAAGTTTTTCCTGGAGAAGATAAGAGTGAAATAAGGAGATTATTCTGTGGTGCTCCATAGACGGAGAAGGATGCAGACAGAGCATGCTTTTGTAGTCTATCATTATTCTTGCCCTGCATAAGGGCCTGGAATCAAACTCCACACCCGTTACAAGAAGAGCCAGAGGCTCCAGGAAACAGCGAGTGGTGCTGCTTTCGGAAGCAGCAGAGGCATCAGCAAATGGAGAGGCACCTCATCAGCTCCTGTCTATACACTGCAGATGTTTTGCTTTGCAACTTGGTTCTCTTTGTGAAGCTCTATTGTCAGTTCCCAGTTTCCTAGGAATAGATAAAACAAGAAAGATTCTCTCACACCGTTTTTTTTTATTTTCAAAGAAAGTGAGTGAGAAAAATCTTACAACTCTCAGTGGAAAAGGAATGGACATCACCATCCTGATCACAGTGTCATGGATCAATTTCCAGTCTTGTCCCTCTGACAGTTTCCGTGCTTTAAGAAACTCTGCTTCTCTTCTACTGCTTAAGAATTACACTCACAGCTACTTCTCCTGCTTGCCATCTTCTTTTCTCTCTCTCTTTCTGCCCCAGCATATTAAACAACCTTCTTATTTTGTGATAGGAAGATACCTGGCTAAGTTGCTTCACTTTTGGCCACACATCCCTTGACTCTTGCTGAAGTTTTAGTATTTACACTTGTCTCCCTCTAAAAAGAAGCGTAATTGCTTTTAATGAAATTAAGACACTTAAAATCAATTTGTTTTACACAGATCTAAGGGAGCCTGAGGATCAAAGCTTGTCCCAATGGCAGTCATGTGAATTTGAATGCGCTGTGTGACATTCTAACCAGGCACAGCAAAGCTAGCTCCATTTCTGAGCAGTGACAGCATATTGATAGTAAACAGCCAAACAAAGCAATAAAATACAAAATTAAGATTTGCCCCTAAAGTAAGGATAGATCTAGAAACTGAAGATTCTAAATGCTGTTTCACATGGATGGTTACTCTTCTAATGAATCCTTCCAGTGGATTTTCTATGCTGGCTACTTTCTGTTGAAAATAAATACAACATGCAGGAAGAAAAAAAAATAACCCTATTAACACTGTTTTTGAGACCTTTCTGTATATTCCTATTTTTTCATTATCACTGTATAAAACTAATAACACACATTATTATCAGCTTTTTTACTTGACTGAACAAAATCTATTACTTCAGTCAAAGCTAGCTTCTATAAAACAGCAGAAGTCTTACTTTGGAAAAGTCCAGTCTTCAGCAGTGTTTTACAATGGCAATATAAATTCTTCATCAAGAGATGAATCACCTCTAACAAAGCACTGGGACATTTATTCCATTCTGCCATTATTCATATAGGACCTCTAAGCCAAGTGGTAAATGTCATGCTATATCACTTAAAATATCACTTCCTTTATTCACAATTCATCTTGCCCCCTTTTTGAAAAAATGTCACTGATTACTGGAATTGTCTTCTTAAATACTATAGATATTGTTTGTTCTCACTCTTAAGAAAAGAATGTTGGATTTTAGTGTCAGAAAGAGAGAAATTCAAATCTCTATGCCCAAAATGATGGTTTCCTGCAAAAATCATGTGGCATTTTCAATAAATAAAAAATTTGCATACAAATAATAAACAAAAGGAAAGCCCTGAGCAGACTCAGGCACTTTCCTTCTACTGAAATAACTGGTGTGTTTTCAGAAGACTTATTGATTCAAAAACATACTCTTTGAATACCTAAAAATTATTCTGGGGCAAATCTGAGTAAATACAATGAGTGATATATTCTTCGGCTCAGGGCTGTCCGCACTTTAGGGGCTGAAAGGGAAGAAAAATAAGTATGCTTACCAAACTCAGAAACCAAGCTCTGTGCTGGTTTGGGCTGGAATAGAGTTGTTTTTCCTCACAGTAGCTAGTATAGGGCTATGGTTTAGATCTTTGCTGGAAACAGTGTTGATTATAAAGGAATGTTTTAATTGATGCTGAGCAGTGCTTACACAGATTCAAGGCTTTTTGTGCTTCTTGCACTGCCCTGCTGCTCAGGGGCTGCCTGGGCATCAATCAATTAGTGGGGAGTGATTGTTTATATNATAATAATAATAATAATAGTGTACTGGTTTTGTCTCAACCCATGCATTTTCTCACTCTTACGCTTTCAATCCTCTTCCTCATGCCACTNATTTGCATCACTTGTCTTTCTTGGCTTTTATTATCTCTGCTGGGTTTTTTTTACCTTTAATTACAATGTTACTGTTGCTGTTGTTNTACTAATGTGCAACCATAAAGGGCAAAAAGGCTTTGTTTGATATTTATGTCTGCCATTAGGCAACCCAGAAGTGAGAACTGGGCTGGACCACATCCCGGACCCAACACCAACGTGCAGGGCCAACACTGAAAAGGAGAGTGTGCCGTCATTCTTGCCAGGTGGATTACACAGCCTGTCCTAGTGCCAGGGAAGGACTGCTTGCTGCCTGTGCTCCCCACCAAGGACAGCATCTCCTGCACAGGGGCAGTGCAGTCAGCTTCTGACTGCAGCAGCCACTGTTCAGCAACCATTGTCCCCTAGGGTCCTGCAACTCCAGGACAAGCACAGCTAACACAGAGCTATGGGCCTGGTAGGTCATGAATTGGACATTGCTATTCTAACATCCCTACGTGCCTAATTCATACTGATTATATAGGAGCTTCTATGCATAGATGGTATTGGAATTTTCATTAAAGCTTGAAATGATAGACTTTTCCCTTGCAGTCACTGCAGAGTTTACTAGACCATTTTTGCAAGTGTCAAAACAAGTTTGGAAAAAGGACAATGATTACTCTGTGTGGGTAAGAGTGGGAGAAAGATAGGAGAAAGAGGAAGGGAAATTATCGCTGAGAGAAAAAGATACAAAATAAACCCCCCCAAAAAACCCAAAAAAACAAACCAGCAACACCAAAACCCCACACCAAAGCAAAAACCCTCTTAAACTGCCTATTCTTTTAAAGATAAAAATATGCGCTTCTAGAACAGCATTCTTCTTCAGTGTGTCCCACCATAAGGTAACACAATCATTGCAGACAGAATCTGATGAGCAGTTTCTGATTAATTCAATGGATATCCACTCATAAAACTCTTAAATTAGGAATGAATCTCATGCTCAGGTATGCACTGCTGTGGTGGAACACATTAAGTCACTTACAGCTTGTTATTGCACCTGTTCAGGAAATACAGTTCATACCAACCTTGCAAGAAGCCACAGCTTGCAGAGACAAAGCCTTTCTACAAGTAAGCTTACTTCGACTTAGCTATTAATTACAATGCATAGAGTATTTATGTCTTTAATTAGTTCATCTGTTAATCATTCAGCTCAATATATAGCATAAGCTAAATCAGTAGTGTATGAAATTAAGACCAAATATCTCATCTAACAAGCATTTAATGTAAAAAGGCTGTGCTTTTCCAAACTGACAGTCATGTCTGGATCTTTGTATTCTCAAAACAACCATTAAAGGGCTTTAATTTAAAAATATTTTGAGTTGTCCTTGTAAATCAGAAGCCTAAGTTCTATTTATTTCTATTTTGGAATCTAAATGTCCAAGTCTCATTTTAAAATGGAATTTGGATACATTTGGATATTTTACTTCTTGTCTAATAGTTTGTAGTCTATGCCATTTATGGTATTGCCAAGTTGGCAAGACTTCTGAGCCCACTATATCACAGAATCACAGAATCCTTAGAGCTGGGAGGGACCTCTGGAGATATCCAGTCTAACCCTCCTGCCAAGGCAGGGCAGTCTAAAGCAGGTAAGACAGAAACTCGTCCAGGAGGGTTTTTAGTGCCTCCAGAGAGGGACACTTTATGATCTCTCTGGGCAGCCTGCTCAAGTTCTCTGCCAGCCTCAATGTAAAGAAGTTCTTCCTCATGTTGAGTATTGTAGATTTCTTCTTCTCCAGTTTCTCTTTCATATTACAAACTTTGAGGGATTCCTGGAAATACTTTTCATCTTCTTTTAGGTCTTCTCAAAACTCTTGACGTGGAAGGGATTCAGAATGCATTTTTATGAATATTTAAATTTTCCTTGTATGCCAAGTAACAAAAGTGTAAAACAAAGGATGGCTACCGATAAGCAGAAACATTATACACTGAACCCATGTCATGAATCAGAGCTTTAAGACAAATAAGCAGCCACATGACAAAACCAGAATCAACAGTCTCCAATGGTTTCTGATATACTACCAGCCAGAAGCCAGAGGGCATTATATTTCTTTGGTAGACAACATTTCAGTTCCAGTAAATATTCATTGACTGTTAATTTCCTGAGTAGCTGTAGTACTATTATAAATTTTGCCAGTTCACGTAAGTCAGCAAAAAGCCATGAAAGCCAGCACTTAGTATCACACATAGACAGTCTAAGTCAGCACTACAGTTACAGGAGACCAAAGAGACACAGAATAAGCTTTGCTAAATTCTTAAGGAAAATTAAGAACAAGAAAGAAAGGAAATAAAACTTTCCCTACACTTGCTTGCCCTATTATTTTATTATACCTTGTTCTCTGGACTCTACAGCTCTTCTCCATCTGGCCTGCAGGCATAAAACTCTGATTTCAACAGAAGCAAGACACTAACTACTTTTGAGAATTGAGCCTGAAATATTTTGGATTAGGCACAGTCATTTAAATGAAAAAAACCCCAAACACAATTTTTAATGTCTAGACCATCTAGATGACTGAATCCTCTAGATAGTAACATAATTTTAAATTCTAAATATGCTGTTACAGTTAATGACAAGAAGATACAAATCAAGACAAAAGTAGCAGAATTTTAAAAAGGCATAATTTTGTGCAGATGCTGCTGATATAACTGCTTTAGAAGTCCTCCACTTTGTTGTGCATGCCCTCTCTAACTTGTCATTTCCCTCATCTGCTTTAGGCACTTATTTCTAACAAGGCATACTGCAGAATACATTATGAGCTGGGTATTAAGAATCATGAGCATCATGTTTTACTAAGACTTCTCCCTCTGACTTCTTGAGCGAAACATGTAAATCACTTCGCTCTGTATACTCAGGTTGCCCATTTATATAATGGATTGTAGCTATACCTGGACCAGGACTTCATCACCTGGGAGCATCACTTTGAGAGCTTGGTACCCATTTAACAAACAGTTAAGAGCTGCAGGTGTGATTCTGATCTAATCTTTATGGCAGAAATTTTCTTCTACATCTTCCTATTTCTAAAAATCCTGAGGAGGATGAAATACGTGGACTATAAATTTAATACTGATGACAGAGAGAGCCATAATAAGACAGTGTTCTGGGAATGATTTGGTTTATAGTCGGACATTTTGCTGCTTATGAAAAGAAGTCAAAACAGCAAGTTGCCAAAGCACATTCATCAGGGCATTTGGCAGTCACCAGCTGTTGCAATTTGGTCTGCTCTGCAATTTATTGGTTGGGATCGTTTGGTGTCCACAGGGACACCATGACCCAGGTCAGAGCATGATAGATCCGATTGGAGCAATGATCAGTTCTAGGCTACTCTTCCACTTTCTCTTCAGCATGATATTACACTTTCAGAATTTTCCATTCAGTGACCTCAATAATTGGAAGGCACTAATTAAGTAATTTCTCACAAGGGTACAATATTACTGTCACAACTTTTTAAAGAAGATAAAACTCACACTTGACAGTCACTGCAGTTCAGCCATAGGGCAAGGTGAAACTTTTAGACCAAATATTTTTTATATCAAACATAAGTAGATTTGGGTCAGTGGACATGTTTAATTAATTAATGTCAGCTTTGTGAAGCAGTTCGAAATCAGTGGAATGGAGAGGAATTTTTTTAAAAGCCTAATAATTGAAATTCCAAGCAATTGCAAAATTATTTTTAAATTATTTTTTACTTTGAAATAAAGTTCAGTTTATTTTTTAACAAGTATATAACCATATATTTAAAGTTGAATTAAATTCAATTGTGATTTTTTTAAAACAAAATTTGTACTAATGGTATTTGTAACGTTGCTGAAATGAACTGAGATCAAGGAAGTAGCTTTTCTAGCTTGGACCCTTTCTTGTGACAGTAACACAGCAAATAATATGGACCTGACAAAGACTGGAATGCCATTAATAATAATAATTTTTTAAAAATGGAAAGACAACTAAATGCCCATAAAAATGTTATGTTTTTTCATAAACAGAAAAATGTATAAACCAAGTGTTTAAACAAGGTCTTTGAATTTTAATTGGAAGATCAGTAAAAAGGTCACAGTCTTCAACCATCAACATTGAACCTTCTGGAGAGAAA
This sequence comes from Rhagologus leucostigma, assembly GCA_013397725.1. Lineage (NCBI taxonomy): Eukaryota > Metazoa > Chordata > Aves > Passeriformes > Rhagologus > Rhagologus leucostigma. The sequence continues at coordinate 3,567,678 of VZTD01003430.1, read as the reverse complement.
ATTCTGCAGACTTCAGTCTCTATCTGGTGAGCAAAGCCCTGATCTTCTCCCATCTGTTTTTTGATTAATGATTGTCTTGGAAGTCAGACATTGTCAGAGCCTCTTTTAGTTAACATAAGAGACTATTATCCTATAGAACCATCCTTCAGTATTACCTAAGCAGTAAAAAAAAATAATCCAGTGACACTTCTAGAGATAAAATGAAGCAGACTAAAGTTGTGGAATACCAAATTCTCAATGCATTTTTGTTATAGGAGATTCTCATTTCACAGGTAAGTCAGTGCTGACCATCAAGAGAGAAGGATAACGGAGGATCAGATGGTATCAGCTCTAAAACTTATATCACTTGTTAATACTCTCAGCGAGAATGGTAGACATGGGCTATATTGATTCTTGATGAAAACATACATTATGACTTGCTTTACGGCAGAATGGAACAGATTTCTTTTTTTTTGGTAGTACGGATTTCCTGCTTTGGTTTTATCGACTTAAAGACTCATTTAGTTAATCTAGGAGTTAGAAATCATAAGAATCACTAAGACCCTTCAAAATATATTCTGTTCCATTAGGAGGAACACTTATATACATATTTTTTTTTAAATCATCATAGATTTAGTGCAGTCTTTTAGATACTTATAGGAACCTTAAAGCTAGGCTGCAAGCAAACCTGCAGCCTAGGAAACAATCAAACACTGCCTTGGAAGGAAATCTCTGGGATGACCAAAGCTTCAATATCAACACTGCCATGAGAATATCACACGAGATTTTACTGGCAAGAAGAACAGATTTAAATCTAAAACAGAAAGAACACAAAGTTAACTTTAAAAAGGTCTGGGATGGTTGTATTAATTCCTAATTTGAGAGAAGCTGTTTACTCTGTCGAAAGGAATGTTTCTGAAATAGGTACCTTTCTTATGTGAGGATTCCTGCTGCATTCTGGTTTGTCTCTAACTTCTCTGCATTGTGAAGTCAAGAAAATAAATAACAGTTGTTGTATAATAGAAGCCAAATTAAATGATTTGCCACGTGGTGTCTGATAATTAACCAAATAAGATTCCCTCAAACAAGCAAATCTAACTGGTTTTTATGACTACATTAAAATGTGAATCTTAAGCAAAACAAGAACATAAATCTCACTAGAAGATGTTATAATAAAATCAAACAGGATTCTGAGTAGAGTGAAGGCTTTATTGAAAACCGTAAAACTTCTTCAGATGCCAGTGGAAAAAATTATGATAATAAAATCAGCTCCAGTTTAATGGCTTGGTAAATGAAGAGAACATTAAACGGAGTCCTGCAGGGTGCTTACAGTCCACTCCATTATTATCTTCTCCCTACAAACAGAGTGCTTCCTCTAAATGCCTCACTACGAGCTGTTTACCTTGGGGCCACTCCTCTCTCCCCACTGACAGATGTTTTGCTGGCCAGTGCCTCCTTTCACAGCAGTACAGCTCTGGAGAACTAAACCCTGGTGCAGTCAAAGGCTGCAGCCCTTACCCAGGTGTGCAGCCATCACTCCAGGGAGATGCCTCAGGAGAGCAGAGACAGCAGGCTTAGTCTGTCAGCAAAATGCAGAGTAGGATGGTCCTTTGCACATGTAGGAAAGGCCCATTAACAGCAATAATATCCTAACCCAGAATTAAATTCTGCACTCTAGAGTGTCTTTTTTTCCCTTAGAGGGAAAAGAAAAAAAAGAATCAGCATATAACCATCTGCAGATCTCTAAGCATGAAGAGAGGGAAAACTCCTGATTAAAAACTAAAAAATGAAAATAAGATGGTGTCTTTTCTAATATGCAGTCTGTTATGGTGCTTCAACTTCTAGTCTTCTAGTCCTAAGCCTTATTTTGGGGAAAAAGTCCAACAAGGAAGATTTCGGTCAGGATGCAAATGCATCACTAGGTCCCTGCAAGTATGCAAATTGTAAATTGGGAATTTAGAGTATCTAAATCCAATGCACTTATAGAACAGCACACTGAAACCAGTTCCAGATTTCCTCTTTCTTTATTTTTGGGAAATCTCACTCCTACATGCTAATAACTTCGTTGTACAAACCCCTTTCATTGGAGATAGTCTAAAATATTAGGGAATTGCAAGAATGTGGAATGAGTTTTATCTTTTCTGGAAAGAGCTTTTCCAGTTTCAATTACAACTGTCCATTTAATATTCTCAACCAAACAGCAGCTTTAAGCTCTCATGGAATTCTTGTTTGAACACAGCTATGTATTTCCCATATACAGTGAAGTTCAGCAGCACAGGTGCTTGAAAAAGACTTTTACAGACTGAGAAAATGGTGCATGAAAAGGAGGTGAAAATTTCTAAGCCTAGACCCAGCTGTTCAGGACACAAAAACAGAACAAAAGTAGAACACACCATAAGAGTATGATTATAGAATCAAAGAATCATATCATGGTTTGCTCTGGAAGTGACCTTTAAAGACTAAGGTCTTTTAGTCCACCCCACCTGCCATGGGCAGGGACACCTTCTGCTAGAGCAGGTTGCACAACGCCCCATCCAACCTGGCCTTGAGGGATGGGGCATCTATCACCTCTCTGGGCAACCTGTTCAAGTGTCTCATCACCCTTTCAGTGATGAATTTCTCTGAAATATCTGATCTAAACCTGTCCACTTTCACTCTAAAATCGTTACTCCTTGTTCTGTTGTTACAGGCCCTTGTAGGAGGAATTTTCCCTTCCTGTTATTTACTGGGTCTGCAAGGAATTGAAAAGCATCACTGTTGTCAGATCATCTGTGAGCCCATATTAGACTAGGAAACTAGAGGTTTCCTATAGCTCTCCTTTATTTAAAGGAGTTGATAGGAGATGTGAAACACATACGCATGAATACATTGTTAAAAAATAACACAGAGGAATATAGCTTAAAATGAACTAGATAGAGCAAGTCAACCCTTTAAAAAATCTTAAACATCTTTGTGTGGGCAAAGCTGTGGGTCATGTTCATTTGAGGCACTGATGCATTAAATGAAGTGTTGCCCTTATGTGCTGTCAGCACTATCCCTCTATATTGTGTGAATTCCACATGAAGCTGGCAAATAGCTTCGTGCCCACTATTTTCTCATCTCTTACACTATTTTCTCACAGAGAAATTAATGATGTTGTTGTTTGTTCAGCAGCCCAGAATGAGAGCTAATCTGACAGCTTGTGTCACAACTACAGTTTGTAATGGAATTATTAAAGAGAGGGACAGGTCTAAAGGGTAAGCTTCAAATATTACGAGTTGAGAGAAAGAGAGAGGGAGGAATACAGATCACTATGCATTGAAGCAACGTGAGAAGTAGGGAGCTAAAAAATTCCTTGGAACAAGAGGAAAGAGCAGAGTCAGGTTCTGATTTTGCAGGAGTTTACGTGAAATACTGGGAAATGGTCATTCTGGCTATCTTCCCTTTTCCCCACCATGCACACTTGTCCATGCCAAACCCTATGCTGCTCTGCACACATATTATACTATATATATTGTGTGCCTCTCAGGATTTGTTGCTACCTATTCAGCCTTGGCAGCCCCAAAGGACTGGAAATAGGGTTAGATATGTCTGAATGGGGAATCGGCTGGGGTGACTGGAATGAGAGGCTGGTTGTAGGAGTAGGCTGCAGTGAAGCTTGCAGTGCCATGGATTGCTCGCAGGTTGCACTGGCTCAGGCTGACTGATTAAAAATGAGTGTATTATGGATGTCTGTATTACTTTGCATATGTGTGGGGGGACGTAGTGGTGGTTGTGTGTGTGTCTGTCCCCTGCCTATTCTCAAGTTTCTTCTCTAATGGGAAACAAACAACTTAGAACCAGAATTTTTGATAGAGCATCAAGCGTGGTTAGAGAGCACTGTCAGCAACATCTTTCAGAGTTCTTTGAACCTGCAGTTTCTGAATTGCAGCAGCAGAATAATGCAAGACAATCCTTATACTTCATTTTAGAGAAGGCAGCATCTCAGGCTGATGGGGAAGCACCTACAGGAGTAAAATTTAGGTTTGGTTTTACTTTAAATGCTCACACAGCTTGAATACATCACAACTAAGCAGTAAACTGTGGATCAGTCAATTTCCACAATGGAAGGGAATTATACCAGTAGGAGATGTGGAGATGGGCAGTACCATATGACATGTGAAACAAATGAGATATGTTACTAAAAAGACAAACAGTTTTCAATTTGCTCCAATTTATTAAAAAACGCCCCAATTCATCAGAAAGATAAAACAAGGTGAAAATCAGAATATCTCATGGATATAGCTGTCATCCCTACTATAAATCAGAAAGAGGACATTTGAACTCAGATTTTCTGTGTCTTAAGGTGAACTAAAGCATCATTGTGATTCATGCCAGTTTTCTGGTTGATTTATTCTTTCCTGCTGTAGTGGGTGAATAGGGCAAATAATAACTTGAAAGCAATGATTTCAACGAGCATATAGGTACCTAAATAGCCTTATCAAATAGCTTTTTTTTCCCCTCGTAATCAATATGAAAAATTGAAAAAACAATTTTGGAAGTAGAATGTTTTGTTTTGAATTTTCTGGAATTTTTGATTTTTTTTTTTTGGATGCTTTTTTCCCCTGTCTGCCTAAAGTATTCGTTTTATGTGACCTTTTCCTAGGGGTATGTCAAATTTTATGCTCTGGAAAAATTCCAGGCTTGCTAGTTAGCATGTCTGAATGAATAACCGGTTTACACAATATTACTTCATTTTGGCTTCTTGTCCCATACTAAGAGAGCTAAGTGTGTTTCATAAAAAGCAAAATGGACTCTGCTTAAAACTAGGGACAGCAAATTATCATGCAGTTTAATTTCAGCCTGTGGCACTGTCTTCCACTTAGGATCATGTATGTAAATATCTGACTGAGACAATGTTACATTTCTATTTGTTAAGCACCAGAATTTGTGTTCCTTAGCACAGAAGTTAAAGCCTCAGAGAGCACTGGCAGCTCAGAATAACTATAAAGAAAAACTCAGTGCGAAAAACTCAGTGAGAAAAACTCCATGCAGGTGAGGAGGGGAAGGGAAGGCACTTGTTAAATCCTGTACACCTTCTATCTAATTTATTATATTACATATGTGTTTACATATTATAGAAGAAGAATTAAATCAGTGGAAGAGAATGGATATACTGGAAGAGTAACATACTATGGACATGAGAAGTTTATTTGCTGTTTAAGGTACTGATGCTGATCATAAACTCATCACCACAGAAGCCGAAAAGATCCAAATTCGATCCAAGCAATCTTTCCTCCATGCATAATGCCGTAAATTAAGCAAGAATATTTTCTGTGGAAACTGACTGTCTGAAACACCAGGATTTGGCAACTGCTAGAGCCAGGAATTGAAGTGAGATTGAACTATGGCTTGATCTGATGTGACTACACAAAATCAGCAGTGAGAGCACTCATCAGGTAACTGATGGCAGCACTGATAAACAGGATGGCATGAAAGTCCTTGGCAAGGTATGGGCCGGAAGAAGACTTGCATGGAGGGAGTCTTTAGACCACAGAAATTGAGAAGGAATTAATCGAGGAGAGAGAGGTTTTCAAATTTTCAAGCACTCCTCCAAATACATAATCTACAGCACTGTACCACCAGGGAACTGTTTCTGATTTCTATTGGAACTGGTATACAGTTGTGACTGGAAACAAGGAAATTGTTGGCCAGAGTATCTTTAATCAACTATTTGCTTCATATTGTTCAATTTTTAACATTTCTCTTGTTCTACCACCACTACGAATATATCAGATAATGACATTTTCTTCTAGCTTTTGGTAATCTTTAAAGTTAATCAGAAATGAAAATGTAGATCTTTTGTAGCTGCCAGGAAAGAATATAATAGAAAGTCTGAAAGCTGGTTTTTACTGAAATATCCTTGTCTGAACATGTTAATGAATTAAAACAAACTTTTCAATGCTGCACGAGTTTTAATGGCTCCTTCAATAAAGGCCTTTCCACCCCAGTCTGGGATTTGGAGTCTGAGAGACAGAGAGAGCTAGCACAAATCTCAGAATTATTTCTTACATAATTCAGAATTCTCATATCACTAGAGAATACTCTAATCAATCCATTTCGGGCTGTCCTGGAAAATGCCATTTCTGCTTATGATTAATTCAAATTATGATTAAATCAAATTAATTTTTTTGTGTGAATGTACAGTGTGAAAAAGATCAAGATTTTTATTTCACGGGAAGAGGGACAAAACTTTTCACAGATCTTCTCTATCAATACTTTAGCTAAGTAGAAAATTTGAGGGCCTCAGGGTAAGGGCAGGGAGGACACTGAGACAGAGGCCACTGTCTCTTTACGAGGATGCTGCATTATGTTTTACTCCAGGATAATTCCAAAAAGAGAAGTTCCTTTGCCTACTAAGTCCTTGAAGATTGTATGTATAATCCTCACGAATTTAGGTTATGGCTATGCTTATATTTCTGTCATTAGTTCATAAAATATGGGGCTATAGACTATCATCAAATGTTTTTCTCTGCCTGTTTCCAGAAGAAACATGTGCCATAGGAAAACACTGCTTCCAAAGAATGCTCACAATCCGATGAGAGCTGATTCAAACAAAAGCCTACTAAAGGATGTAATCAATTTTCTTTTGTGTTTCCAAACTTTAAAACATGGTGTTCCATACATAAATATTGAATAATACTCAGTACTACCGTCTGGCTAGAAAAACATTTTTTGCCAAAAATCTGAATTACAGAGAGACCATTCCTTCATATTGGAAGAGTATAAAGCTATACAACAAGGGGAGAAAATAGTCCTTTATATATCAACACCAAAATTGGATATCCAGGAGTTTTCTTGGCTAAGTTACACAACATGATTCTAGTTTGAAAAAAAAATTAAAACAAATTAAAATATTTTGTCTGGATAATTTAGAATATTATATTTTTATAATTTTAATATAATTAATTTCAAGAATGCATTTTGATAAATGTGTTCTTCTACAAAAAGTTTTTCTGGTAAAATATTTACCACCAAGTTTTCTGTATGGTAGTCAGTATAGCTACAAAATTGCCCTGCATCCTCTACACCTGCCTTGGATTTTAGGGTTTTTCTGGGCAGATTTCATGACTAAGGTCAGCATACGAAAATCACAGTTGGAGGAATGTTGTTCAGTTCCATTTCTTTTCTTAAGAGCAGGATTCACTTTCTGTTGCTAGAAGAGAAAATAGATCTTGAACTAAACATCCCACTCATTTCTTGATTTTTGCCAATATATTTGTGAGTGTGAAAGACTTGCACCTAATGACAATTTTGATACATACTTAGAACTGATGAGCTTGTATTAATATCTCACCAGAAACAGGTACTTGAAGTGATAAAAATTTAAGTATAACTTCTAATTGCATTTTATTTTTTATATTTGAATGAGTAGGGTTGTGGTATTATGCACTTAGAGAACAGAGGATGCTGACAAGATAAGAAAAATTTTTTTATGTCCAGGAGGACCCCTGAAGAGGATGATGAAGAATACAGTTTAGATATACACATGATCTACAGGCTATTTCATTCTTGTGTGTTTACATTGTAGGCAACGTCAACAATATATTTTTTTGTCCTTCGTTGTGGCTTAATGGTGCTTATGGCAAGCCCATGATTGGCAGCTCAGCCACAGCAAGCTCAGGCAGAACAAAAGCCTGCACACATTATTGGTAGTCAATCCCTAGAAGAAAACTTGAAGGCTATTCTGTTTGAAATTATGGTATTCTCCTACTATTGAACAGAGCTTTAAAAAACTAAGATGAAAACTGCTCTCCGGGAAATACTTGGAGAATTTAGCATCTCAAATCACCTTATTTTGATTAAAAACAGATTAGCAATTATAGATTCTAGAGTTAATTTCCATTTAGTAGAGCCTGTAGTAGTGCTCCTATTGTGTTTATCACATTAGTCCAACTATTTCCCTGTGATTACCTTTCATCACTAGTGCTGGCAGAACATTGGCAATTAGAACACCTCCAGTAAAATACCAATTAAAACACCTCCATACTGGCTTAGTTCAGCACAAACACCACATCACACACTGTGCATTGGCAGGTTCCTGTAGCACACTCAGTGACCAAAAGAGAACTCTCAGGAGTACTGAGGCTTAGACACTGAGCACTGTTGAAGCTTATTGGACGTGGTATAGAAAACCTTACAGCAATCTCTACTTTCCTGAGGTGGAGTAGACAAAGTAGTGGGTAAAACACAGGGAATCCTGCCCAGTTAGGAATGGGATTCAGCATGAATATTTTGGTGATCAGAAAATACATGGAACACAGAGCAGAACTTGACAACAATTTATGCTTCAAAAGCCAATACAAGGATGAGCCCCACTCATCCTTGAGGATGGCCACTAATTACTGAATACCTTGCTCATCCTGAGCTGAAGCACAACCTAAGCCACTTGAGTGCTACAAGGGTCTAAAGAGACCCCTTGGTCTGTTTGAAACAATTTCATTCCACTGAGATTTTCAGACACATCAGGTCCCACACATTTAGTTAAACTCAGACAGTCAACAGATCTTTACACAAATGAGTGCACCACTGTCTTTTAATTAAAAACAATGCCCAGAGAAAAATAATCTATTCAAAAAAGTTAAAAATAAAAAATATGCATTCTCTGATTCCCACCTGAATTTTTTTTCCCTGATATTAAGCTGCCAAAATTTTTACTCCTAGACATTTATAGAGTCCTTGAAACAATTCTGAGAGAGTTCATTTTTATCTCATGGCCACAGTTCTTCCACAGTTCTTCTTTGAAAGGTTCCGTTTCACTATTCAGATTTGAAACATTATGCTAAAATTATTTTCTGAACTAAATATTGAAATCATGAGATTTTGACATATAAATTTGGTATTGTATAGCACATCTTTATATTTATCACTTTTACAAAATACAGTTAGAACAAGTTTTTTTGATCTAAAAGTTTTTTGTGCTATTGTCTTTCATTACAGCAACAGACAGGATAGAATTATAACTGACATATGTTTGACACTTAAGGATTATTCCACATTTGCATTTTACGTTGTATTTTTTCAATGTAGTATTTCATATAAAAATATTGACCCCCGAAAATTCATTGGAATGCTACCTGTTTCCTGAAAGATACCTAGCGGACTTGCTAAAAATTATAAAAAGGAAAAAGACTCTTTCCAGAGGTGCCAAGAGTCCAGCGAAAAGAGTCATGTTCTTTTTTGCTTATGTCACTTCAGAATGTGTGGTATTGCCTTATTCAGTTCTACATGAAGCCTCAAGACACACAGTGTGTGGTGGGGAAGTGGCCAGTGACATATTGAACTCAGAATATTCTTCAGTGGGTTTATTAAGATAATTTTCTCCTCCAGGCAATTATTAATTTCTAGGCGAGGAGCTATCAAGAAAACCCCAGGGCTGACACAAAGCCAGGGTTATGGAAATATAACAGTGTTCGTATTCCTCACTTCCCTTCAAAAGAATGATTTGAAGACAGAAAACAGGTTTATGGTGAATGACTTAGGGAGTTCAAATTTACTTATCCTAAAAAAAAAAAAAATGGTGACCCACAGTAGATGAATAAGAAATCTGGCCCAAGATTAGAACTCACTGTAAAACTCTTTATTCAACCAGAAAAATACTTCATGGCTAAAATTCAGGCATTGGCAATGAAATCAGAAGTAAAATTGCCTGGAAATAAGGTCTAATTCTGTTTTAATGGCAACTGTGCACTGACGTGGTTCAGTTCAGGTTGTGCCTATTTCCAGTAGCTGAATTTGACAGTATTTCCCCGAGAAATTCACTAGCTCCTAGCAGAAGTTTCAGATTTTTTAATGCGGGAAGTAAACAGAGTGATTTTATGGCTGAAAGTCAGGCTATTTATACAAAATAGTTCTTTTTCGCTTCAAAAATCTGACTCATTTCCTGAGAAGTTCGATGGATGTTGTTTGCATCCCATTCCATAGGTAGAGTTTCATTAACTTGATTAAAGAAAAACTAAACTAACCCTTGAAAAACCTTTGCTTAGTGCCCATGGAATAGCACAAAGCAAATTTGGAAGCATGTTAGTTTTTACTTTTTTTTTCTGAACCCACATTCCCCTGTAATCCAGTATCCCTGACACAAATCTCAAAACCTTGTCTAATCATAAACTTCATCACTGTTTTCAGTAAAAGCTAAGTTAGGTTTTGAGACTTTGCCTTTAATCTGAGAAGGAAACACCTCCAGCTGTTTTTAAGTTGATAAGTTGTTTTGTCTTTGGAGTAAGTTTGGTTAAGGATCCAATAGGAACCATTAAAAGCATGTAGGTGATTAGTTCATCAGGTAGAGAAAGCATGATAAACTGAAATGAATCTCATTTGCTATTTTAATATGCTTCAAATTACATCAAGATATCTGACTTTATTTGTTGCCTCAGAGCTCAAGTTATTTTAAGATGAAAGCTACCTGAAGTGGTTAGAGAGACTCCTTATCTTCGGTTTGCAAATTTTTAGTGAACCTCGACAATGCTTTTGCATAAATCTGAAGCTGAATTATAAATAACCCTTGCTGAATTTATGAATTTGGATGAAAACCATTTGAAACCCATTGGAGTCTAATGGCTTCAACTGCAAACCAGAAAATGCATATCATTAGAGACAAAATTCCTTTAAAATTCACTGAGATTGAAATACCACTCCATGTATTAAATTCCTTCCTCAGATTCCTGCTATGATAATATTTATTGAGTGACTGCTACCTACTTTGCCATGCATATTTTCTCTAATATGAACTGACATCTACAAAACAAGAAGGGGGAAGCAGGGGTGATTCTCATGCCAGTATTAGCTCCTTCCCACGAGAGAAGAGAACCTGCTGTAACAGCACTACTGGGGTTGCAGGTGCCAGGCCATGAGAAAAGGAGTATGTGAGTAAGAGCAGAGAACAATAAAGGAGAAATATTCCAACAGAGGCCTTGGAAAACTGAGACTCTGTAGAAAAAAACTGCTGCTACAGCAGTCTGAGTGAAAGGTTACAGAGCTGCAAATGGTGTAACTAATGCCAAGGAACCAGGGTAAATAAAGTGCTTGTGGAATGCAAGGCAACTACATTCTGTTTGTAAGGATGGGGCTTTCAGGTGTATACCAGCAATGTGGTTTTTTTGAGCAGTCCTTCCTCCCTCATGGAGGCCTACTGACTCTCAGAATGACATTGCACTTCTACATCACCTTGACTATTGAGAATTCCTGGCTCAACCATACGTTTTCCCAATAACATTTTAAGTGCCAGCAGGGCAAATCAGTCCTTGATTAACATCCTATAGCAGATTCGAATCTCAAATGCTTAAGCAGACTATTCATCTCAGGACACTTTTCCCATGCCACCACTGCTGGTTAAAGATAGCAAGTAGAATGTAGCCATACAAAACTTACACAATAAGCTGAAATAAGCTTATACACTCAACACTGGTAACACACAGATAACACACTGTCACAGACATGCTTGAGCCTCTTACTGGGAGAGAGAGACCATGAAAACACAGTCTTGTGATAAGCTGTGCATGTGTGAAGCCCTTTGATACAGTGGGGCAGGCAGCGAGCCCCTCTGCTGCTCACTAGGATGAACTGAGCCTGATGGAACCCACGTGCTGTGCCACCCAGCATTGTCAGTGAGGTAATGAAATGAATTTATTCTTTGCATTTCAGCTCTGGTTTGGTGGTCGTCCTGGTTACCTGTATGTGTCGATTCACCAGGTGCCCCCGCCTGTCAAGTGTATAAGCTATCTGTCAAGTGTATAAGACTGACTATTACTGTCCAGAAAAAGGGCGATTTTTTGAGTAAATCACCATCAACTACACCCAAAAGACCAGATCGTATAGTGATGAAGTAGAGAGATTCACAGTGCCTGTCCAATACGTGTTAAGAGTATAATGATAGGATTCTTCAAAAACAAATAATTCCGATTTTCCTCAGTTTGTGAAAATATCCCTGAGGCAAGAATACTGTTTGTGTTTTTTTCATGACTCAAGGCAGCTGCTTCTTCTGTTTCTGTTATCTTCACTTACGCTGTACACCTTCAAGTTGCTTTTGGAATGAATGTGCTCTGCTCAGGCCTTTTTATTTTATTACCCTTGGGATACTTGTGAAGCACAGACTGAGAACAGACTCTCTTACTTGTAATTCAGTCTCTCATTTGCATTTCTATTAATTAGTGAGAGGGAAGGAAGTTCATAGAAAAGAACTAGCTCTAAACCAGTTAACTGTGTTAGTGCAGACATGTAGTGCATCAAAACAGTGAGCTACAAACCTGTGCTACAGTTTTCTCCTAAAAGTCTGAATTTTATGGAAGCCAAGAGGGCACCAGTGAATCAGATCCACTGTACGTGAGACACACTATCTGAACACAGTGCAAGGGCATTCTGGTTACAGGACAAAAGATTATTGGCCACCCACAATTTATGAACAAACAATAGCTTAGTCAAAGAAGGAGCAAGAATTGTAAATAGATTGTTCATCTACAGCAAATCTGCCTTTTCCACAAAGTCTAAATCTTGCTTGCACAGTAGCTGCCTGTGCAATACAGTGATTTCTGCATTTTCTGTCTTCTCAACTTGTGTATGATAGAAAATATAGAAAATACAGCCAGCCTCTTACTTTTTCATCTCTATTCACAACTGAGTTGAGTATCAGCTATTTCCCAAAAGACAGCAGTGACTGCAATTCTTGCTGGTCATTGCACAAACAAGCACAAGGAGGGTGTGACAACTCCTTTGCCTTGCCAGCTTTATACACCTGTGTATGGCCAGGCATGAGATACAGGAATGAACAGCTACCTACAGCTGGAAAGCAGTGAGGAGGACCTTGGACCTGCTAGCTTGCCCTGAGGTTACTGCAACAAGAATTCATTTCCATGTGTTAAAAGCCATCACAGATGATCAAAGAGAATGGCCTGTGTTTTCCTGAAGCTGCGTGTGGCAGGCTGTCTGTCCTTTTCACACACCCTGTGAGCACTTGCATGCTCAATCAGGTAAAACAGTGTCACAAAGAACAAATGACTGATGCTCCCAGATCACCCATTTTAGTGTATCTGTTGTTTCTTCAGTAGATATCTGCCACATGCACCTATACCACAACTTCACCCTCAGGTTTGCTGAAGCATGTGCACACCACAGGTTTTAATACAGATAAATAGTAATTAACAATTAATTATTAATAATATTAATAGTAATAAATACATCTATTTATTGTATCATAGTGCATAACCATAAACTGATAAGAGTTTTTACTTTTTATAGAGCTATGGGTAGTTAGTGTTAGATCCTGCCACAGCTGACAGAGAGAACACCGGACCAAAAAAATGCCACAGAGGCTGGATTGTGGCTAAATTGATTTAGAGGCTAAATTGAGGGCCAACTACTCTGTGTATTTCAGTACTCTCAGATCTTACTTATAAGAAGTTGTGAAGACTCCATAGCACGTACTACCATGCTAATATAAATTAATTAACTAATTAATTAATTTTTAAAAGGGTGCCTGAAACCCCACTTGTATTTCCAAGTCAGTTGATCTTGGTGGTTGTGGGCACCTCAAAGACAGCTTCTGCCCAGAAGAGTGTTGTGAGCCTGAGCTTAGATTTTGCATGCAAGTCATGTGATGGCTGTGGGCAGTGCTGCCATGCCTAAATAATTTATGCCATCCTCATTTTCAAAGAACTTGTACAGTAGAAGCACACCATGCAGACAAGAGCTCCTCCAGGGAAACCAGTGTGGGGCGGTCTTGCAGCCACACTTCCATTCTCCTTAGTCCACACCCTTATCTGTTTGGCAGCAGCTTGCAGGGAACCGTATCCTCTGACCCAGGGAGCCTGTTACTGATGCTCGGGCTTTAATGTCTGGGGAATTCCAGCAGTGAAATAACAGCCTGTGTGTGGAACAGGCTCAAGATGAATAGGGCCCCAGTGCTGGTTTTCCTTCCATATCACAGCCACACCAGAGCTCTGCAGACTCTCCACAAGTGCCTTCAGAGACTGCTGCTTTCCTCACTCACAACATAGGACTGTCTATTTGCAGATTTCTGCTATTTACAAAGTAGGAACATCATTGTTTTTATTGCTAGCTTTGATGGGACTATAGATGGATAGATACCTCTGACAGTTCTGTAACATGATTTTTTTTGTTTGGCCTTCCTTCCTAAGAGAGTGTACTTCACGTGCTTGTGCTGTCTGCACAACAGACCAAATTATATTTTCCCCAATTCACTAATTTTTGGCCAAATTTGCCTGAGTGTAACTGAATATAGGAGAAAGACTCAAACTGTGTCTTGTAGTGGGCAGTACATGCTGCCACTCTCTCAGGCAAAGAGGTAGGGCATGCTGGAGTGTTCTGGAACACAATAGGAATTGAGTACATTTTTATGCTGTCTTTAAGGATTGCTACTCCACACTTTACAGTGCCTTGACCTTACAGGTGTAAGTCTAAGCCACTTCTTTCCTCACCTGGCCCAGAGGGTGACTTTTTACCTAGAACTCTCTCCCTAAACTCTGTAACTTAGTTAGGCACTGTTCCCAGCACCTTACACTTTTGGAAAAGTGTTCAGAGAACAGAGCAAATGCATTCACCACTTTCCCAATATTTGTTGACACAGGGCATTAATGATTGGCTTGAAGGAGCTGATGGCCTGAGGCACAGCTCCTGTAATCAATAATCCTTGGAACATCCTGAGCCAAGGTTATTTCTGCCCACGAAAAGGAAATAGGAGTCAGAGAGGTAATTTATTTAGCCCATTCATAAAAACATCTATGATTCTAAGCACAACACAGTAACAAGTAAAATCATGATGTTAAAAACAAAGATAACAAGATACAACATCTGAAAATAAAAGCAAATCTTGTCAAAAATTATAACCACTTGCTGTCAGCTGATGAACTATAAATAATGAATGGATAGCACAACCAAGAACAGATAAACACATAGTGTAAGAGCCCTAGCACTTATCAATAAAATTTGTCTGTTCCTGAAGCAATTTGCTGTATACTCTAAAATGAGCCAGCAACAGACACTCATGAAGTCCATTTTGGAGGTAATTTCACACCTGAAGGTTTTCAGCTGAGGAAGATGCTTGTCAAGCAAAGTAGATGAGTATCAGGTATCCTTAGTTAACCTTCAAAACCACAGCAGATCCAACTCAGCCCAGTTCAGAGAAGGATAGGTACTAGATTCAAAATGATTAAATACTCTGAGCTGTTCACTTGACCCTTTTTGCTTCTTATGGTGTAGCTGAATATGTGGGGAGATGAAGCTACTTCAGTGCAATGCTAATGCATCCTTCCCAGTGTTGTGCATTCCTGAAGGAAAGTGAATTGCAGCATAATATAACTGGGAGCTATTACTTATTTCCTGTCCATCTAAAAGTCCAGAAAATTTCACACATTATGTATATAGGAGATAAGCTGAAGTCTGATGTCAGCATTTGCCACTACAGGCATCTGCAATAGCACAGCGAGGTGCTTGCTCACTCTGTTTGATATTTCAGTTTCTTCCGTACTTTCAAAGGCATCTCTGCAGGGTGGGTGTAGGGTGCTGGAGACTTTGGACATTATGCATCCACGCTCAGTTCCATGCATGTGCAGATCACTGTAGAGTTGTGGCAATTGTGACAAACCTGGCTGAATTGTTTGGAATCAGATCTGCTGGGTTTTGGATACAGGACCCTTTTCAAACCAAGTCTGGGGCCTGGAACTGCAGTCCTCGTTCAAAAACCCCCATACAACTGTTTGTGCTACTGACTATAAGACAGGACATGGTATCACCAGAGCTGGCCACCGAGCAGGGTGTGGTATTGCAGGGATCCATCTGAGATTCAGAGGCTAAAGCATTTTCATCTCTTTTGGGTAAATTCAGAAAATGCACCCCACAACAGCTCTGTCTCCCTGCGTAAACTATGCTCCTCTCTGAAATTGTTCAAGGTTTCTCACTTTATCATTTTGCTAATCATCTTGATTATGAACTCTCTGTACATTCTTTCATGGTCTGGAGGGTTCAGTGGAAGAGCCACAGGAATTAATCTGAGCTCCTGTGATTCTAGCAGTATTTTACCAGTGCATCCTTTTCGAAAGACAGACACTGTCCGCGAGTCCCAGGCTCTGTATCACAGCTGCTCTCTAATGGCCCGAAGGACAACCTGTGTTTTCCAGTTCCAGCTGGCACAAAAGCAACACTGCAGAAAGACAGCCATCCTAGGTCAAAAGGGTGTAGCAGTAATTAAATTGCAGTTCTGTGCCGAAAAGTGACAGTATAAAAAATGCTGCTGTAGGCTTCTGTGTTTATCATGCTTGCTTGACTCCAAATGTACTCAGTTTGTAGCTAGAAGATTTTCTTTCTTAACCTGCCTCGTTTGCCAGGCTAATGTGAGTCAGAGTCAGGGCAAAGTCCTTTCCTCACTCTCTCCATACTACTAACGGTAAAGGGCATAACTGGCCAAGGTAGGCCAGTAGAAACACATGTGTCATCCTATCACACCAGAATTAATTCTTAGGTCTGTCTGACCAGCCCGGACCCAGTGGTTCCAGAGCTGTTTACTGCAGAAGATTCTACTTTCTCTCACTGGTGATGGCTCTGCAGGTATAATATGAAGTAACATATACTTACAGCTAACATCAACACAGGAAACTGATAGAGGAAGGGAGCAGTTTTGCTAGCAAGAAGAGATCATTTCAACACAGCCATTTTTCTGCCTGGAATGGCACCTTTTGTGAGCTCGGGCCCTAGGGCAAATCACTTCATGATGATGGTAAATGAGTTGAAAGCCAATCTCCGTCAGCAATAAAATGACAGGATAGGATTAAGAAAGAAGTAAGTGGTGATCTATCAAAAATATGGAGTATTTTTGACAAAAGATGTGATGAGGAAGCCAGAGGCTAGAGAGAAGGAAGTAATGAGAATGACAAACTGGAAAACCACAGGATGGACAAAGAAAGATGAGAGAATCTAAAAGGGTTTGGCCAAGGAGAGCAAAAATAAGGAAATCATCTGCAGAAAAAAGGAGTAGGAAGTTACCCATATAAATGGAATACAGACATTAGAAATTAAAAAAATGAATGAGACAACTGTGTTAAGAAGAAGCACAGCAGTAGAAGACGGAGGAAAAACTCCGTGTGAAAGTGAAAGGGAAAGAAACAGAATTTTCAGGAAAAGAGATTAGAAATAGGAGAGTTTTGCATCCCTCAAACATGGCACCATCCCTCAATATTAATGAAATCTATCCCTGTTCATGTAAGAAAAAAGTAAAGAAAAGCAATGAAAAAGTAGGCTACTTATCTATTTAAAGGGTGGTGTGTATATGTGTGTATTTTAGTTTAAGTTGCGCTTCAAAGGAAGGAATAGTTTCATTTTAGGGCATCCTCAGGGCTTTTGTACTGCACCATTTAACAATGTTGTAAAAAGGGTAAACCCACTGGCTGTTCTGCAGGGCACTTGATAGTTAAGGTTTCTACAAAGCAGAGTCATGTGAAGACATTGCTATTTTGACTATGTTCTTTCCCTAGAAGACTTTCTGGGGCAGTATGTCATTTCTTTTTGACTGCTCACCATCTTTATTTCACTGACCTATCTCTCTCGGAAAGACTGTCTAATAATGTTTATTTCGTGCTGTGAAAAGTCACTTCATAACCTCAATTCTGTCCCTTCATATATTAATCATCTTCTGTTTTGAAAATAGTATTTATACAAATGAAGAGCTGGTATAAATTAGTCTTTGACACTAATCTTTTCATCCCAAATAATAATTTTCTTACTCTACTTCATGCTCACAATCCATCTTTCCATTTATCTGAGCTCAGTCCTCTCTTACTTTACACTTCAGTCATCTCATCTGAAAGAATTAAAACAAGATCTGACCTTATGTATAATCTCCCAAAGGTGTATTTGCATTGTACCAGGAAAGATTTAACTGTCTGGCTGCTGCTGCCACTACTGTCTTTATATCATGGTGATAACTTCCTAAAGATCAGATGCAGAACTTTTTCTTCCCAGGTTTACCCCCAGAAAAATTAGAAGGACAGTTCCACTCTACCTGGAAACAGTTTTAATCTAAATGCATCTAAAGCTCCTCCATGGCTGGTGCATAATAATCTTAACTATTGGAAAAGGGACGTGAAGCCCTAGGGAAAGCAATACTGGGGTGGGAGTGAGTGAGTGAGGTAATCAAGCAGATTAAAAGCTCTAAACTCAATGGTTCTCAAACACCAGTATCTAGATCTGCTACTGGCTGTGGTTTACTGTGTCTTCCTTGTGACAGTGAATAAGAGGGATGTTTTTCATAATAGACCATATTTTGTCATTCTTCAAAAAATCAATTTCCTGCTAAGGATTTGAAGAATTTAAGCAAATTTCCCATGCAGTACTAATTTTTAATATTCCATAAATTATGCCTCCTGGACATAAAAATTAATATAATATTCTAAACTATACATCATAGTAGAATTTAAAGTCCTTTAAAGAGGACACAAATGACCAGTACAAAATAATTTTATTACAGGTTTGAGTACAGTTGCATCCCCTTTTACCATTGCCTTTACCTAGCATTATAAGCTGGTACACCAAAGGAAGTTCAGAAATTCTATTCAATGAAGTACTGTTATTGTAACTTTTACAAAAGAGATTCAGCTATCAGTAAATTTAATGTTATGTGCAAAATTACCCACTTTGTCTCCACATCCTTATACTTTTTCTAAAAGATACCGTAGATAGTGATTTGCAGATAAGGAACTAGAATTCCTATGTAGAATACAATGGAGTAGAAAAAGAGTAACTCATGTATATGCTCCCGAAAAGCTCACTCTGAAAACAGACCAAGCTGAATAATAGATGCTCTATCTTTTCAGTGAGAGGATCTCAGATCCTCTCAGAAGCACAAAAAAAGGAGAGTCACCCTTACAACACTACTAAATGAAAATCCCTATAAGAAATCTACAAAGACCATGAAGAACCCAAAAATTCCTTCTTTTTGGATCTGAGATAGCTGGAAAACTGTTAATGGTGGACGGATACAATAGGTTGGTGGATGTAAACTGAGTGCATAGAAATATATCCATCCCTCTAACAAATGCAAGAATTACGGGTGTAAGGTGAATAAAACAAAAAATTCTGTACTGTAAAGGAGGTTGCTAGGATATCCTTCTGAGAACACATATCATAAAATAATGGGTTTGGATTAACTGCTGAGCCACGTTCTGATATTTATATATCTGGCTATTCAAATCCATCCATTTTTGTACACAATCTCTTATTCCAAGAGAAGACAAAAGGACATAATTTTTCATCAGTATAGCTGCAACACAGGATACAAAACAGGCCACAGTTTCTGAATTCTTAGTCCCAGTCCAACCATGACCAAACAGGTCAGATTGAGGGGGAAAAAAAACATCACTGGAGTTTCTCCAACTTGTAAAAGAAGAAACATGCTTCTTTTGCCTAAAGAAAAATGTCACTTGGATTAGAGTAAGAAAAGGAGAAGAAATTTCCTTCTCCTACTGCCAGTCTAGATCACTGCCACAATTAGGAGAATGATCATATTCTAACAGTCTACCTAGCTTTCACTGTAGCCAGGATCTAATATCTGCAGAACATTTTAAGACAAATCCACCACTGATTTGTTGAACAAGAGCTGAGTTGGAAAAAAGGAGATTGGAACACATTTTACTGTAGTTACAGGTTGCGGAAAAGCACCTGCTATTCCATATTCTCTTCCCCAATTAAGCATGCTTCCTCCCATCAGCATTTCTTAGGTTCTGCTGCAGTGCTGTGTAATTGCATTTCTATCAGACTCCCTTTTCTTTTCAGTTGTACTGCAGGACTCTGACATCCTTATTGCAGTTTCCACACACTATCTTACATAATCTCATAAGAATTTCAGTGGTGACACGAATGTCTCCCCAGAACACTCTGCAGTCTTGCAGATCCTTTGCCAGGAAAGGCCATAATGCCACCCTGAAGCAGTGTTTCAAGTCCCAAATGAAAAAATTCTCGTGCTACTGGAGGGGAAAAAACAAGAGAAAGTCAACACATATTAAAGGAGGAAACAGAGAGGGGTAGGAAAAGAAACTGAAAGAGGAGTGAGTGCGTGAGACTGATACAAAATTTTATTTTAAAAGTTAAATATTTTAAAGCCTTATCTGTCTGAACAGTAGCCCACAGAAGTACAGTTATGCTCCTAGACATCCTGGCAGAAATGTGCAAGACTATGGCTTTAGTCTCTCTTCTCTCCCAAAGGCTTGTAGCAGATGTAATGCTAAAGAAATCAGTAGTTACTCTTCTCCAGACATTATGCATTTCCAAACTAAAAATCTAAACTGAGTGAGAACATCATGCAGTCTTTGAGGCAGTTTTAGGCAGCTTATACAAGAGTAAATAGATCAGATTTTTAATATACACTGCCCTTTTTACAGTAGCTCATCACAATGAATTTGGTATGGTTTATGAAGATTCATTACCACAAATGTCATAATCTCAGAAAATCAAATAAGAAGTAGATAATGACTATCTCCATTACACAGGTGGCAAAGAAAAAAAAATTAACAACCTAGTGGAGGCTTTACAGTGAGTTAAAGAGATCAAGAAACGTAACTTGGCAGGCTGACTTTCTTCCCCTTGGCACCACGGAACCAGTAAACAGAGATTAAGAACTGTTCAGCATTCCAATTAAAAATGTCATACAAGACTTATTACGTTCCTAGTGCTCTGCTGATATCCCACATTTATGGGTAATGAGGAAGCTTTCAAAACTTTCCTGTGTTTGTCTTAATTTCATGGTAATGCTCTTTGCTGAAAGAACAACAGTGGCAGTACATGTAAACTCATAATTTACCTTTAGGCTTTCTAATGTTTTGTTGGAAATATTTTTGAATCTTTAAAATGTCTTATTTTCACTGAGCTGTTCACTCAGAAGGCTGCTTTGGAAAATCCCTCTACATATTATTTTACAGTTCAGCACTTCTTGCAACATGTAGATAAATATGGCAAAATCACTTCGAGTGAGATGTTCAGGGAACTATAAGCATGAAAAGCCAGCTCTAAGACAGAAATGGCAAACATCATTTTAGTGGCAGACAGAACAATCAGGGATAAAGTAACTAGCCCAGAAAATGTCTGTGTGCTAAGGAAGCCTTTCAATTCCTATACTCCTGTCTTTAAATTTGACTCGATTTTAGTTGCTGCACAATTTAAACTTCTTTAATAATGAATGATAACTCATAGAAAACATGCAAAAATTAAATACAAACCTTTAGGAATATGAGCATTTAATATTTAATATTTTTGTTTTTTTAAATGCAAGGAAAAGGTATTTTCTTTCTCAGTACTGTCCCTAAATCAGGAAAAAAACAATGTGAGAAAAGGGGCAGATTTAGTACTTCTACTTAAAATAATACCCATTCAGTCTTGCTTTT
The DNA here is from genome assembly GCA_013397725.1 of Rhagologus leucostigma. Taxonomy (NCBI): domain Eukaryota; kingdom Metazoa; phylum Chordata; class Aves; order Passeriformes; genus Rhagologus; species Rhagologus leucostigma. Next base: position 3,546,301 of record VZTD01003430.1, on the reverse strand, counting down.
GGAGAGCAAGACAGCAAAGCTCTTGCTTTTCTCCATTTAAAAAGTAGGCTGGCCACAATAAAGGTGTTTAACAATTTGCAGGGATCAACCCTATTTAGCATTGATGACAGTAGGTAAAGAGTTTCTGTTCTTTGGCCATCTTAAGTGATCTTCCACAAGTACATGACCTTACAAACCTGGATAAAATAACCCGGAGGCCAGGGACTGAGCAGCCTTTAACGTGTCCTTCAAACTCCTCAGGACCAGATGTGATCTCCTCTTATCAAAGCTGAGGCGTACTGGCAAGGGCTGAAACTGTCAAGCTGTCAAGCCAAGTAATACCCACTCAGGAGATAAACAGAGAGCTTCTGCATCCAAGCCTGGCAGTGTAGCACCAGATTTATTTTCAAATACAAGATTAAGAACAATGAAAAGTAAACCTCTTCACAGAGATGGTTTGACTGTAAAATACAGGATTCCCCACTGCTTACAGTCCAAGACAAACTGCATTTCATCTCATTTCAAGATGTACACATGGGACAGTTAATATCTATTGCTTCAGCCGATACATGGATGAACTCAGATCTAATTAAAGAGGTTTCAGAAATAGCACAGACATAAAAGTCATTCTAGAACTGATTATTTCTAATTGACAAATTATCCTGCTACCTCTGCAGGATGGGCAACATACCTATTTCCTGTAATACTGTAACTTTAAATAAGGGAACCAGAAAACGTCTTGCTTAGGTGTAAGATCAATAATTCTGAGCAAGGAAAAGACAATAATAAATAAGAGAACAACTTCTTACATGCATCACTTCCTGCTCTAATTAAGACCAACTGTCCACTACCATTCACAAACATGTTGCAGGTGCGGGAAGTTAGAAAACAGATTTGTTTGGCAGGAGTCATCTGGAGTGTGATGAAAGACACCAACTACAGTATACACTTGCTGGGGCCGCTCTCTCGGCTTCCTCTAAGGCTTACCACTTGGTGATTTTCAGTCATAAGCTCTTGGTGTGAGCTTTTATTTAGAATTGACCCAAGGCTCAGTTACTTGCTGTGTGAATTGAGACAGCTGCCTGTACTTTGGACAAGTACCTTCACTTTGCCATCTGCCCTTAATCACATGACAAGTATGAAGAAGACAAGATAGGTCACCTCTGTGTGCCCCAAGGATAGATGAAATTATTGTGCACTTTGAAGTCAGCTCTCTTGAGTTTTCTGCAGTCCAAACGTTTGTACCAATCACTAGAATGCCTTCATCACCATAAAAAAAGCATATAAATAGAAAGCAACAACAGTAGATTCAACAACTCAACAACACACACAGGGAATCTCTTGCTGTGTACGTTGGAACTACTTATTGATATCTATGTTTCTGATAGCTCTACTTTCAAACCTCACAGTGACTGAAATCCTGCCCAGTTTAATGGCAGTGTGTCTGGAGAAGCAGAAGGTATTGTTGCTGTCTCATTGCATTGCACCATATCACACTTGAGGATGAGATCGGGAAATTTTATTTTGCCCAAGTTCGGAAATTGCCTCTTTAGAGGTGTCTTCTCCACAGTTACTAAGGTGTCACTCCAGTCCCTTGTACCCTGCATAGCTCTGTCCTCCTCTTCCAAATAAGCATGGACAGAGGAAGAACGTAACACTGACATTCAGTCCCACCTTACTGCCACCACCCTACAGGCCAAGTTAAAAAATTTTTAAAGAAAACTGTAGGCCCTGAACTGGAAAATTGTGCCTTGGCTCAGTCCAGCTGCACATGATTTGGTTCCCCTGTGCTTCAAAACCAGGTTGCATTAACTAGCTGCTGATAGGGAACGTTCCCTGGCTGTTTTAGCTCTGGTCCTATATCCATACTTGATTTGGGTAAGCACCGGTCAGTGTGGGATAGCAATACCAAACTCTTAATACTAACCTGACAACAGTTTAAGTGTGCAGATAGAGCAAGGCAGTGCCAGAAGAGCCTGTGTGGTTGTATTCTCAGATATAAAGTGTATTCTCAGATATAAAAGCTGGATCCTTCTGATCTGACCTAAGTGGCCATTGTCTGCTGGTTGGGCTGCATGTGACTTGTATTGTTCAAGGAGCAGTGAATAAAATGTTTGCTGTGTTATTGGGTTGCTCTCTTCCCTCTTTTTCCCCAAATTATTTTAACTCTGAGGGTCATAACTAGGCTGCAAAGGCATAGAAGCAAACCTGTTCTATAAGGCTGGGGAAAAAAAATAATTTCATTTTTAAATAGGAGGATTTTTTTTACCCCCCCTGGCCAGAGCTAAGGACTGTTTGACTGTAAAATTCATCTCACCATTATTGTATTAATGATGAAGAAATGGCAATTATATAACACCATTAATCTAATGGTCCCAAAGTAAAGGGCAAAAAATTAGTAATGTGCCCTGGGGATGCTTCCAGTGGAATATTGCAAAGAGCAGGACAAATCAATGAAAATTGCTTCTGGCTGTTAACTTACAGCTGCTCCATCCCTACTGTTCAGGCAAGAGCCAAAGCAATAAAAGGCTGAGGATGGAACCTGAAAAGTAGCCAAAAGAAGGGTTCTCTGGGAAGTCTGTGTTCTGCTCAGCCTGAGGAATGTTTTATTGTCCTGTATGGTATCCTTCAAGTAAAACCTGCTTTGTAGCTATGACAAGACAGATGTACCCATAGTCATTAAGCTGAGTCCTTTAATATCATCCACAAAATTTAATGTTTGTTTGGCTTAGAGATATCGGTGAGAACAGGTTGTCTAGAGAGGGTGCTATTTCCCTACCCTTCCCCATGGTAGCAACAAGCTACATTTGCCTAGTTATCCATCTGCTTGCCTCTTTGGCTTCTAACTGCAGCTTACAGCCTGTGCATGCTTTTATGCCTTGGCTTAAAATCTGTCACTTATGCATCAAGTACTGATAAATAGCTCAGCAAGGTAGTGCTTCTTAAGCTTTCTGTCAAAAGCACCACATCCAGTATCAGGAAATTGGAGTAAGATAAATTCTTGAATTGAGATACAATTTTTTAGCATTGAGAGTATTTAAAAGCTGAAGTAATTTATCTGGGGATGGGTGCAACATTCACACAAGAGCATGACTCCGCACACAAGATGGAGAAGTGCAAAGCGTTTACTGCGCAGCAAAATATTCCCTAAATACCAGCACCCAACAGGATATCACATCATATAAACAGGAAAGATGTTCACCTCAGTGTCCCCCAATCACCTGGGATAGTGCACAGACACTGCCTATTATGGTAATAAGTAAACAATACCCTATAAGGTCACAAACTACAATTATCACATCTCATAGGTCTGACACTGTCCAGAAACTCATAATCCTCGCTCAGCCCATCCTTGGTGACCTGGATGCCCTCCCAGGATCACCCCTGGGTCCGACAAAGGGGCTCTCTCTCCAGCCCTCAGGGCCTATCTCTCTTCCAGCACTTAGTGCACCCCAACAGATGGGGATTTTCAACTACATAGAATGTTTAAGTCAGATTCAATACTTTTCTAAGAACTGGTTTAATTCCCAGTTTTGGAAAAGTTCTACAGCTTGTATACCCTGAAAATCTGGCTAGAAAAAAACTGTCCATGGCCTTCTGGCCTTAGAATCTACATATTTATATGGACTTCTGTACAGCTTAAAGTGGAACCTTTAGTTTTAAACTCCACAGGATAGAATTAAGAACAAAATACTTCTATGTGCTCACTGCTGCCTAAGAGGTAACAACACAGTCACTAGTATAAGCTTTATTTTCATTATCATTGAATGTCATAAACCAGATCTTAGAGGTTTTGAAACTTTAAAGTCCTACAGAATATAATAAAAGAAAGTATATATTTACTTTGGGTTTTGATGGGCTACTTTTCATTTTTTTTTTAGATCCAGATTTTCAAACTTTTTTTACAATACTAGAAACATACTTTTAGAAAATGAAGACTGACACTCTTACTGGAATTGCACGATATCATAAACTGTGAATTTATGAAAAACAAGAGCCCTACAAGTCTCCAACACAGCTTGTGATAGGCCACAGAAGTGTTTTCAGTTCTTCCCTTACTAATGTTACACAGACTTCATGGGATGGTTTGAATACCAGTTATTGCACTGATTTTTTTTCTTTAACACTAATCAAGCTCACTTAAAACACACTGGCAGAAAGATAACTTTCAAATATTTTCAGTTCAATATTGCCAAACAATTGATCTCTAAGTGTGGAACTTGTCTTTACTTCAGTCAACCCACTTGAGTTCAAATCACACACGTGGAGGACCAGGCATAGGCATGTTTTGTCTCAAACATTCACAGGGAAGTTTTTTCCACAGGGAAGTTGTGATCAGCTGAGCCAGCTTCCTTTTCTGCCTTGACAGTCATTCTCAGTGTGCCTGCCTCAACTTCCCCACCTTCCTGTCCATCCATGGGGCAGGACCAATGTGGGATCTAAGGACTGCGGATGTCCTTTCTTCTCCCCCTCCCTTGCCTTATCTCCGCAAAGTGGGACTATAATATTCCACTCCTTACTCCGTGCTGAGGGCTGTTGTTAGAGTTGTGAGCTTGTTGAAGTGTGTTGTAAATGTCAAGGGCTTGTTAACTGACACTTGAGAATTTTGTGGATTGGGAGCTTGGTGAAGTGTGTTGTAAAAGTTAAGGGCTTGTTAGCCAACACTTTTGAGACTAAGTAGCGGGCTAGTTGCCGCAGTTAAGATGATTATACAACAGAAGCATAAGAATTCCCTGATATGTGGACTGGTGTTTTTGTTCAGCCTGACAAGAATTTGTAGCAAACATTGTGTCCTGTACCCAGTGGGTCACGATAACACATTGAAAACTTTTGACAAGACTTTGAATTAGATTTCTGTAGTAAACTGAATCTTCAGCAAGGCTGCCCATGATTTCAGGAGTGGATATTTTGTTGTTCTAGAATGCAATAACATGTTTACATTAAGAAGGCAATAAGATGTTTAGTTTAGTCAAATATTCTTAAGATAAATATATTTCTGTGCAAGAAAATCCTTTGTTTCAATGGAATACTCCTGTAGTAGAAATATGGTGATAAGGAACTCAGAAGCTGATAAAAGAAGGGTCACAGGGATCATCAAAATGTTTTAAATATTTCCCTACTACAGAGATTACAAGCCTCAAGTGGCTACAGTTTAGGCTGTCAAATTTCTCTCTAATCTGAAAGATATTTGGTGACTATACTTTGAAATCTCCTGTAGCCAGGAGATGGTGCATCCTCTAAGAAACCTATTCCCAGAGATAAGATGCCAAGTGCACATCAGAGGTGATTAATTAGAAATGTATAATCTCTTCTAGTGATGCAGGGGGCAGGTGGAGGACAGTGCAGCAAAAGTGCATGGAAAAATAGTCATGGCATATCTCTGTGCATGGTATTCTGAACATGCCAGTGCCACAGCCAGCATTGTTGCAATGCCTGTCATTGCTAACACCCGCCATGAAATTGCCATCATCATGCAAGTGCATCCATCAATCCAGCTCTCCCCATCTGGTACCACTGCAACCAGCACACCTTGACTTTGGAACCTCCCTCAAAGCTTCCTTGTTCCTCAGCATCCTTGTGCAGTCTTTTTTAGGGCACACATAAACAGTATCTCTGTTGTAACTGTAATCGCAAGTAATTCTTCTTTACTTCTAAATTCTGAACCATTAACAGCAACCCTGCCAGGACCACCCTGGCAAGTAGTGTTGCCATTAATACCACTTTCCTTCACATCCACTGACACTCACAGACTTTAGAGCTGCATTGTTCATTCCACAGAGTTTTTGCCTTCTGTAATCTATTACTTTCAATTGTAATTCTTTTTACTGCATTTGCAGTTAGACTGCAGTCTAACCACAAGAGACAGAGTTATGCATTAGCTAATTTACTGGGTTCTGATGTGTTGCACAGTTTGGTTCCAATATCTGGGGTAGCTCATTAAAGACAGAATTGGATATCTCTGTACTACAGTGCAGTGTGCAATATGGACAGCTCAAACACTGCAATATGGCAGGAAAACATAACTGCTGAATTTCCTGCAGCCCTATTAAAAATTAGAGTTTCAAGTATATGAAACAGCCACAAAAAAAAATCCTAACTATGATGTTTTATGTCTATACTTGGAGGTTAAAAACGAAATCATTCTTATCAGTGTCAAGGTGTTATGTTCTCAGACTCTAGAAGTTATATTTCACAGGCATATATTACCTACCAAGCAATATATACACTTGAGAACATGTTCTGTCAGCCAGCTATCAAATGGCATTGAAAAAGTGTAAAAGAAAATCGACATTTTCCTTAGCAATGTTAAACTTTCAGATAATTAACAAGTTCTATACATTTTTGGTATACAAGCTGATAGCGAAATGAAACTTCATTTTCAGAAGGCTGTTGTGGAAAGCAGTAAAAAAATCTCCCAAGAATTCAGACCAGTCAATCTACATCCACTTAAGACAACTTGGATTATTATTTTCTAAGTTTGCATCACTTTTTCCAAAAGTATAGGCTGAGAAATTATCAAAGACCTTTGAAAAATGGTTTGGAGTTGTTTTGGTTTTTTCCTTCAGGGAAATCTATTTTTAACCAGCAGGCATTTTTTATATTAAAAAAATGCTGCTTTTCAAAGCGTTTATTTTTTCCAAAGCTAAGAATCAAACTGAAAAATGAAACCAAGAAGTTTTGCCAGAAAAAAATAAGAGGACCTTAATTTATTTCCCTTGAGGTATGAGAAGGAAGCAACAAAAAACTGAAAGCAGCAACAACTCTTTCAAGTTAATACTCTTATGAAAAGGTGTACTTTAGGTGTGGAATCTCTTTCACATTAGAAATTATATTGAAAATTTCCAGTAATTGATAATGTGTTCACATAGTGTGTATAATCTTCCACTTCTCTTTTCTTAGTTTCCACTCCATTGTTCTGTTACAAATTAGAGAAGTCCTAAAATAAATTATTTAGCAGCAAGACCAGGCCCCAGCTGTCTGCAAGGTTACACATGTAACACCTCTCATCTTTCCTTAAAATCAACACCTTGGAACCCATGCTTCTCTGTACACCATTTTCCTACCAAAAATCCTTTTGTTCTTGGCCTCTAAGTTCATATTTCTAATAATTTATCTCTACTTAAGTGTCCGAAGTGTACGCATACTACTCTTTTCTGCTGGACAGGACGGTAGTTACCTACTCATTTAGTAAAGACCATAAACCCTTAATACTACAGTGACTTTCTTTCTAATACAGTAAAAATTAAGCAATTAAGATTTTCTGCAAGCTAAAATCATCTTGTTATGAGATCAAAGTTTACTGTGACATTTTCAAATGTGCAATTATTTTCATTCTAGAAATGCATATTTGTATCAGGAGGTTGCTCCTGCAATATCAGCTTGCACAGGCATTACAGAAATACCTTTCACAGAAACCTTACATTCTATAATATATACCATTATGTGGTGTCAGACTTTGGGCATGCAAGGGCGAAGCCAGATCAGAGATGCAGCAGAAGAGTCTTACTGACTTATGAAGGGAAAAAAGGAACAAAATCAATAACCCACATAAGTCACAGAAAGTTTTCACATTGTTTTTTTCCTGCCCTTCCACCCAAACTTCAAAAGAGAACACAACCCTTTGCTGTCCCAAGCTCTCCAATCCCAAGAAAAATGTTTCTGCCAATTACTGCTTTCAAACTAGACTGCACAATGTGGTTGTCTTTCCATCACCTTGAGCAACCTGAAAATTCCCTGCTCATTCTAATACTTTATTTAAAGCTTTCTTGGCCTTCCCTTTTTCTTGATTAAACAAAGCATAGTTTTAATGTTAAAGCTGTAAAATCTAGACATCATCAAATATCTCCTTCCCTGAAAGAAGCTTGATCTCCAAGCTGGAGCCTCCAGTTTGTTAGGAAGTAAAATAACGTCATGCCGTTTGGTGCATTTTATGTATCGTGTAATGAAGGTTTCCTAACATGTTGCTCACACACAGTAAAGATGGGACAAATTGACTGTGCAGCTCTAAGTAAACTGAGGATTGCCTGTAATCTAGAACCAAGGCTCATATAATGGCAGTACACGAATTTCTCAAAGCTTGTTCTTCTGCAGGCAATGAGAAAAGTCCTAGATGGTCGCTGTCATTGTGAAATTTCTTCCAAGTCTGAAGAAGAAAAAACCTGCAATGTGCATATCTTGACACTGCCAGTTACACAGATTGCCAGAGTGCTACCTTTACCATCCTGTTTCATGTCTTTTTTTGAGGAGATAAACCCAAGGATAAATACTGGAAGACTATTTCTTAATTCCACAGTCAAAGCATTTCTCATTACAGTTTTGGACTCAAACCCGTATCCAAAGTTAAAGCAGACAACTGCTAATTCCCTGATATATCTATTCCCAGTATTGCCATTGATTTCTCTGGGGCCCTGAGCAGGTCCGTCTACTTTGCATCTTTTTCCTTATTTCTAAATATAATTATAAAGATAAATTAAAAACTACTTTTGACCTCAATATCAGAGGTATTGACCTTGATATACTGATCCGTCAGTAAAAAACCCAAATACAGTTCTCATTTCCAGGACTCACAAAGGAGGAAAATTTGACAGAACTTTTCTTAGCCTACTGAACCCCAAACATCTTTGGAAGGAATCTGTTCTGAAAGCACTTTGTCTGACCCCAAAGCACTATTTCTTCCCTGATTTTAATTGTCTATGTTTCTTGAAGGACTCCAACAGACGCTTTTGAACTGGAAGAACATTTCCGCAGAGTAGCATTTCAGCTGTTACACTCTAAGCGATAAGCCTTCCAACTCTTTATTTTTTAATTCTTATAACATTCCTATTTTCATGCTCCCCCCTCTAACTTCCACACTGCCATCAGGGCCAGAATTGCTCTAATAATTCACACTGACATTACAGATACTATTAAGTCTACATACTTCAATGAAACTGTGTCTTTGCTGTCTCCTTTATGGCTTATAAAGATCCCTCATGGCTCACAAAATCCTATTTTGTTGTGGAATCTGTTGCATTGTCCTCCACAAACCATATCCAAGGCTAAACAGATTTTTTCCATGAATCTTCATGCTGATACCCGGCAAGTATTACACAGGACAATGAATGCTTTTTATTTCCTAAATGTTGGCCTCTCTTGTAATTCACTCCTGAATGTCACTGTAATTCGGAGCTGATTCTCAGTAGTGAGCATAAACACAAGTAAACAGTAATTGTGCGATGTGGCCATATGGAATATTCATGAAAACTGATTCTGGAAGAACGAACATTCACGACCATCTGTATGAATTCTTTGACATGCAGAGTGCAGAGGCACTCTCCATGGAAAATAAATGGAAAGTGCAGCCTCTTCAGTGTTCATCATGATCATGTATTTTTTCTTCATCCTTTACCCACTCCTGCAGGGTCTGGATGACCTTGTAAAGTATTCACCCAAAATGAACACTAATCAGTCTGAGGTAGCGCAGGTCTCCTCAGCCACTAGTGCAAAGCAGATGAGAACGATGGTGCAGTAGATGCTCTTTCCTGAGTGCAGCACAAAGTGACTGGATATTGTAACAATGCAAGGTCTTTCCTACTCTGCTACTAAATAATAGAGGTCACTTCAGAAATACTGGGCAGAGAGGATGCAGAACCATAATTCCCAGAGAACTGGAGCTGGCTCTGCCCTGGGCACCTCAGAACCTAGAAACTGTAATACTAACATGAATCTGGGAGTGTGATGTAACCAATAGGCATCAAAAAATCAATACATTAAGGAAATTTGTCTTTTGGATAGTCACAACTGCAGGGGGAAACATTACTACCATACATTTTGATAAGGTGAATATTTTATTCACTGCTTAAGATACGTTGGCTTTACTCTTTTATCAATGCTAGATGCAGTAAATAAAAATTTTTCACATATTCTGTAAGGAAGCTTATTTTACTTGGGGCTTGTTTTTCCTTTCCTTTCCTTTCCTTTCCTTTCCTTTCCTTTCCTTTCCTTTCCTTTCCTTTCCTTTCCTTTCCTTTCCTTTCCTTTCCTTTCCCCTTCTTAAATCACCTAATAGGTTGATTTTCCGTTTTCTATTCATGGTGCAGAGACCTGGAAATGTTGACTGTTCAAATCAGCTTGTATACCCAGGTTATAACAAGACCTATATTTGGAGGCATGCTCACTATAGGTTCCAATCCTCACTTGAAGCTCAATCATGAAATGCTTTAAAGCATCATAAAGGAAATTTTTTTCTTTTAAATTTAGAAAGTTCAAATTTAAACAGTTATTAAAAACCTATTTACGCAGTCTTCTGTTCTCAAAATTAAATGGAGGAGAACACTGTTATCTGAAAATCAGAGAGTGGAAGGATAAATTAGATTTCTGAAAGACCTTTCATTTTAATAGTCCCGTATGTTTTTAGTAACACAGGTATATATTTTTTACGATGTCATTTTTATCTTAACAATTCTTCTTTAATCTATTCAGTTCTGTCTCTCCAGCCTTGGCCTTTTTCCTCCCACACTGAGGATTCATAATGCTTTTTCAGCCATTATCTTTTCACCTAAATAATCCCTCATTTTCCGATTCTCAGGAGCAGTGTCTCAGCTGAAAGCCTAATCCTGGCTACTGCCTATAATGGCTCTCCCCAGGATAAGTAATCATCTGAGCTATTTGACATCCACTTGTGTTGGCCTTACTAGGACAGTAGAAGGATAGGGTTTTGTGCTTCCTAGCTTTCTTTACCAGCTGTGTCTTCCTACACAAAATACTGCAGGCTTGCATGGGATAAGCATCACTGGCTCCCAGAAACCAGATCAGAGTCTTTAAAGAGTCTTTAAAACCAAACCAAAAATATCACTGAACAGGAAAGAATTTTTCACCATTGTCTTCCCACTCAGGATACATGAACAGGACATTTTATTAATTAATATGTGTTGTCTTCCACTAGTATGCGATCAGGCACAGTACCTACTTCAGCCTCCTCTCAAGTAGCACCCATACAGAACAGGTTGGCAAAGTTCCAGTATCCTTTTATCCTTTAATGCAGAACTCCACATGAGTGGTTCAGTAACTTTTACAAATTAAACTTATCCTCCCCAAAATTCTTTTACAATTTTTTTCTCCACTGTTCTTTATGGATACTTTCATGCATGTAATTTTTTCCCCATTGTTTTCCATGCAGAAACCCAAGAGTTTCCAACACTTCATTTATAGCCTCTGCAGCATTTGTTTTCTATACCCTGACAATCATCCTGTGATTACTTGTTGCCACAGTACCAGCTCTGCAATTTGTGTGTACTCCAGACTATCTCTGCTCAGAATCACAGAGGGGGAACAAAACCAGGCTGTGTCTGTTTCTACCTGTAACATGTCAGAGCACAGCTATATTTCCTTATGCTCCAAAATGTGAGGGCAAAAAATTACTTACATGATTCTGTGGTGAATGTCTATTTGCAGAAGAGCAAAGGAACTACCCATTTAGAAACACGGGAATTCATTATATCTGTCACTTATTTTAATCTTCTTCCTTTCCTGCTTAAGAAGGTTCAGCTTTTCAGTGACGCCTTTTTCCTTAGAAAGGAAAGAAACACCACTCTAGGTGATTTAAGTGATCTGTTGTATGCCATTGGCAGCTGAAACAAGTACCCTGAAGATATTTGTCAGAAGCAGAGACTGTACAGATTTCCGGATACACATATTTGATAGCTATAATATTCCAGTGAAATCAGAAGCAGCTAATGAGCAGCCACATCTGGGAGAAAAGTAACATGTTATTAAATGTAAAGTATCAAGTAGTTCGGTCTCTTACTAAGTTTTGAAGTATATTGTAGAAGGAAACCTACATGAATCTATATACCAAACCATCAGCTATATATCAGAAATTCTCTGCTTCGCTGAAGATTTGAAGCTGTTCATTAGTATTCACTAACATATTTTGATAGTCAAAGCACCAGTTAACCAGGCACGTGGAGAACTTGTGGCTGGAGCACTCCCTGCAGGGTGAGCTGCTGGCCACCAGGACAGAGATGCAGGCTGGGGAGAAGACTTGCTCATGGGAGTCTTTCGCCTATGGGAAGCGAAACAGGATATATGTACCTAATATTTGCCAAATTCTCTGTAAATTATATTTACTCGGCATGCATCACCCAGGCAAGGGCAGAGATGCTCTCACAGGATTGCTGAATCCTTGTCCCAAAAATGCCAAGGGCCAGGAATGTTCAAGTGTCTCCAGGGGAGACTTTAGGTGTCTCCAGAATGAAGTGATGACGAGGCAAATGTAATTGTAGGTGCATACACTATTCTATAATGTTATGTACTCAATCCTGCTCGTAGCAGGTTGGTTAGGCAGTTAGACTGTGCCTGTGAAATGCTCACAGCTGGAGCTGAACTCACAACTCAAGAGCCATGACTGGAGGATGCAGAGGTTGCTGATGCTGTCAGCTGTCAGAAGGGGTTTGTATGGGAGTAAGGGATCACCAGGAGAGCTCTTCCGTGCTTAGTGTATAATGTTTAAGTCTTCTTTCCTCTGCTAAAGATAGCAGAGATGCCAGTTTAATTCTCTTTTCCCTATTTGATTTATTCCATTTAGCAAATAGATGGGCTGTTCTCTTTTCTCAGAGAAGATTATGTCAGTTTTGACATGTTATGTATTTTATGAGTTGATATCTGCCTTTAATGGATACAATGAATTTGATTCTGGCTTGGTCTGATTTACCCAGGTGATTTATGTGGTGATTATCCAATATCTAATTGATGGATCTGACAGGAAATCTGTCCCATTGGAATAAACATGGGCCGACTGATAGACACAGGTGAAAATTTGGGTTAGGACCAGATGTATTTCGAGGCAGTGAAGCACTCAAAACTCTCTGATCCATTAGTACCCTTTAGCTCAAAACCAGTATACTTACAGTAAGGCTCTGAGCAGAATGGATGTTTTTCACAATCTTATCTATAACAAAACTGCAAGCCAAGACCAGTATGGGAGCTAATTCCTAACAAATTAATATAACCCTGTCAAGTACTTTCACTCATACAGTCTACTCAAAGTTACCATTAAAGCATTAATTATTCCTCAGCTTTTTCAACCCTCCACAGTTTGATGATACCAAGAAATAATGAAAAGAATTTGAGTCTATAGCGATACTGGTTTCAGCAAAGACAAAATAATTTTTTAACAACATCTTTACAGCTTCCTTGTTATTAGAATCGTCTAAACTTGAAACACAAAATTCAGGGTTTTAATTATGAAGTCCTATGCATAGGGCATAGGTTTTAAAAGTCTTTCTCTTAAGACAATTTTTAAGCAGGGTTGCTCATGTTTTTAAACATAAGTGTCTTTTCATCTAAAACTCTCTTTTCTGGTCTGCTTTCTTTTAAGGTTTGCTGAACTATTTGAAGCCATTTATCTCATCCCCTACGTTCAGGAAATGAAACAGCTTGCAACCAGTTTTTAGATTTCAAAATTCATTCAGTGGGGGAAAGGCTGCATTCTATAAAGAAGTGAGAAGTTGTACATGATCCATTTTCTCCTGTTGGCCATGACATATGCAGCAGCAGCACTCCACTTTTCTTTCCATCACTACATGACATTGTGTAATTTTGTTATGTCACAAATAGTTTTCAGGTTACTAGTTTCTAGTGATTTGTGGGAAATATACTGTCCTGGTCCAGAAATTAACATGGAATTTGCAGAGAATAGAAATTTTTTTGTTACTTCCACTTAACTTCAAATGTTTTATTACTGAAGGTATGCTAGTGACCAGTAATTACTGAATACTGTCTCATGTTCTCCAATTCAGTTTAGAGGAAATCTCTGGAGGCCATCTGATACAAACTTCTGCTGAAAGCAGGGTCAATATATTTAAAATTCTCCAAGATGAGAGAATTCTCTAAGAATGGAGCCTTTCCAGGCAATTCTGATAGAAAAGATCTTTTCCAATGTAGGAAACATTCTAAACTTAGTGGTAAGATCCGTATCAGGAAAATTTTAAAAGATACTTGAGAATCTCTTTTTGCTTGTCCTGTTGCCTTTTTCCTGTTACTCCTTCTTCTCAGCCTTTCACTTGCATCAAGACTAACATGAAGGCAATGTTCTGGGGAAAAATATTGGTCATCACCAAGCTGCATATGGCGTGGTGCACAGGTTTCTCCAGGCAAAAAGCCTAATTCTTTTGCATTTTTAAACTGAAATTGAAAAACCTAAGAAAAGTGAACTTCTCAACCAACCCCATGCTCCAGTTTTAGACTGACAGTTCAGATTCACTAATTTATCTACTGTAGTTTATCTACTTTCGTTTACCCAAAATAACTAAGAGCTTCTTTTTAACAAGACAAAAAGTGAAAATATGAATGATAAATGAAAACGCAGATTCATAGAACTGGTTAGGTTGGAAGGTACCTTTAAACATCACCTAGTTCCAACCGTGCTGCCAGAGACAGGTGTGGACACTGAAAAGCTTTAGCAGAGGGATTTTTCAGCCTTTTGCTGCATTCTGTGAGAACCTTATGTTTCTCGCAGAAACTATGCAAAATACTGTTAAGGGTTTTTGTAAACTATTTCTCTATCTTTGCACCTGTTGTTTTTCAAGGAACTGTTATGATATCCTAACAAGAAATATTTTGAAAGAGGTGTTCTGTGGACTGACCAATCACCCTGATGGGTGATTGGTCAGAGGTCCAATAATCTTTTCCCATGCTGGCGACTCAACTTATAAAAACTGATTTATAATTAATGAAATTAGCCATTTTCTCCGGACTTTGGTCGTGTCCTTTCTCTTCGTCCCGGGCTCAACAGCGACAGACAGGGACACCTTTCCCTGGATCAGGTTGCTCAAAGCCCCATCCAACCCAGCCTTGAACAATCCCAGGGGAAGGACAACCACAGCTTCTCTGGGCAGCCTGTTCCAGTGTCTCACCACTCTCCTGATAAAAAAATTCTTCCTTATGTCCAATCTAAATCTGCGTCTATCAGTTTAAAACTGTTGCCTTTTGTCCTGCCACTACGAGCCTTGGTAAAAAGTGTCTGTCTTCATTATAACTCCCTTTATGTTTTGAAAAGCCACAACAAAGTCTCCTCAGAGCCTTCTCCTCTTCAGGTCTAATGCAATTATTTAGCACAATTTTCAAGACAACTGGAAGCAGTAGGATCCAAATACAGCAAGGAATTCAAGTTAAATTCCAAGTATACAGATTTGAAGTAATGCTTCACAGGGCAAATTCTGTGTATGGATACACTTTAAACAAGACTGGATAACAATGCTTTCTAAAGACATTAAAGAGAATGTGACCACCAGTAACCTTCACCACTGTCCAAATTGTGTAAATAAACAAGGAATGCATTGTTTAAGAAAAAGTAAACTGTTCTAAATCAGCTGCTCAAGAAATGGACTAGAATAAAAAAAGGTTTCTTATTATTCAAAGACATCACATGAAAACCTTTAAAAATGAAGTTTAAAATAGCTTTTAAAATAAACCCTTAAGCAAAGCGATGATCCAAAACAGAGTAGGAACACTATTTCATACTATAGAGAGCAGAAAAAGCAGTCCAGAATCTAAATTACAGGTCAATGAAGAGCTGCCACGCTTAGTATTGTCGCAGTTTCTTTAAGTGAATTTTAACAACATGCTTGCATAGACAGAGAGGCTGGCTGTTGCTAGTTCATTACGCTTTCATATGACAAGAGAGGAGAAGAAAATCTACAGTGCAGCAGTATTCACATGAACACTCTAGTAGACAGATATAAGGAGCTCCCAAACTCCCAGCATGTTTGGAGAACTGACCCTAGAGAAAAGCATTACTTCTACTGAACTGGCCAATTGGGACTGATATACCAGACAGAAAATACTGAAAGTCAATCCAAACAACTGAGTAAACGGGAATCCCTACGTCTCCATCAAGATTTTTTACTTAAAATATCAGTGCTGCTTTATCTTCACACACCTTAGTAACTAGAAGGTATTTCTAAAGTACTGAGAGATCAGAGATTTTCCACTGGAGAAAAATCTGATGCTTAAATAGAGAGCCTGAATTTCCTTACATATTTTTCAAAAATGTCTGTGGATGACTAAGGAGTATAAAGAGTTAGTTTTCTAATTAAAGAAAAACAATGATACATTCAGTGGGATTGAAATGCAGCAAGTGCCAAATAAAAAAAACCAATAAAATATTTTAGTTTTTATCACACTGTATAGTTAAGCTTTGGTACCACCAGAAATCACTGATACCAACAGCCTAGGACTCTAAGCTGGACTTCAAGTTTGTGTGAAACCTTCCAACATTCACAATTATATTAGGCAGAAAAAAAAAACAACAAACAAACTCTAAAATGTTATAAGCCTTCATGCATCAGTAAACAAGCAAATCTTTAACTGCTGAGAATTAGGAAGAAGCCTTCCATGTGGGCAAGTTATTCCATAATTGCCCACCTTGGGGTTTCTTGCACTGATCTCTGAAGCATCTAGTGCTGGCTTTAAGCAAACCCATGGTTGACAGGCCTGACTCATAATGGTAATTCTTACTCTAGAACGTAGAGGTTTTTTTTTTTCTTTTTACTTTTTGGAAACATTATACACTTACGACACAGAGATCTATATCACAGATGTTTTACCTGTGAAAATTAAGTGCTACTGGCTAATCTCAGCTCTTCATTGGCAGCATTACTCCTGTGTAGATTAGCTATCCCTTTGGTGGGGTTTAATTACCTTACCAGTACCATCCAGTACTGTCAATCTCAGCAATCTAATGTTAATTTGTGGCCCAGCATTATGACATTGCCATAGCTAACAGGCTTTTTTTGAAAGACCACAGGCTTTATAGGTTTGGAAGGCCTGAGGATTACGTCTTGTTGAGCTGGCTTTGAACTCTTTCTATCCTTCCTGTGGTTTGTTTACTTGATTTTGCTGTAACAGCAACAGGCTTGGCACTGGAGACCACATGGCTGTTAGCAGCTCACCAATGCTTAAAGAAGGTAAAGAAATGCAGATCTGAAAGCTGACAAAACTAGTGCTAGGACTTACAGAGAGAAGAAATAGTATCTACATCACATAAAGTATATATAGTAAATTCAGATATACTGTGACGCTGTAAAACAATGAGGAGTGAGCAAAAATATAAAAGTGTGTCAACAAACCGAAATGACCCCTAACAGATCCTGAGCAGTGGAAGAAGAAGATGTGAAAAACTGTCTCCAGTTCTACACTACATAATGTTGTGTCACCACAGCCTTGACCATCACGTACCAGAATGAAACCACTGAGGCTGGAACTCACAGGAGAAGGAGAAGGGTGAGCATAACAGCAGGAAAAAGGAGCAGAAAATAAGTGTGCGTATAACAATTGTAACTGCATTCTTTCACCTGGTCTTCTCTTTTTCTGTAGTAACGAACTAACCATGACTCTTTGATTACATGGTCAGGATTCCTTCAATAAGTAAGCAGTTTTATATATAAAACATTAACAATTTATTATGCATTTATGTGAAGATGTAACAGGAAACATTTACAGATTTTTACTCTTGCTGTTCTATGGAGGCATAAAAATATACCTCCCTTATGGCATTTCCTGAATGTTTACGAGAGTTGAACTGACAAGACATTGACATAATTGACAACTCTTACTTTAGGTATCTCTCTCACCAAATGGTGTTTCCTTTTACTTCAGAATTCAAAAACTGGCATTATTAGCAATGATTCCACTGAGTTATATTTATAATTTCTTGCAGCTTTTTTCCAAGACTATCAGTTCCATGCTTTTCTTAATCTTAAAAATGTTAGTCTCCTGCACTGCCCCTGACATTAAGAAATCTTAGTAATAGTTCATTTTATTTACTCACAGTCTCAAAGATAGTGAAAGTAACATTTTGCTAAATGTGATGAATCCTGAAAAGAAGGCCCTTTGCTGAAAAGTAGGAGTGCTTAATGGAGAAGAAGAGAATTGGAAGGAAAAAGACATGGAAAGCAAAAAATTCAATTAAAAAAAAAAAAAAAAGATATTGCAGGAGGAGAAAGAGCAGCCTCAAGTTTAGGCCAAGCAAATACTTTCTATGAAATCAGAATCTTCCCCTCTCTGTTACAGAATATTTGGGCACTATCAGGCAAGTCACTCGAACAGAGCACTTACTACCTGCTCTTTCCCTCAGTTCTTGAGTGCCTGCCTTGCTACTCCAGGTCTGCTCAGGACAACAGCTGAGCATTTCCAGTTGGAATTGAATTGTGTTTTGAACACATAATAGACTACATAGTGCAGAGAGCTCTTAAAAACTATGCCACAGATGCATGATAGTGTACAACTACAAGCATGTGATGCTCTTCACCTCAATCTCTGTAAATAGGCTCTCCCTGAGTCAACTAGAAGTAATAATCAAAACTCTTCATATTATGATACTAAATGCACTACCATTTATAATGCATTTAGATATGTTTGTAATGTTTACAAAGGGAAGGTGAAAAATCTCTTAACTCTTCACAGCTTGGGGTTGCTTATAAACCCTGTAGCATGCACTGAATAACAGAATAAAAATCAAGTACTGAGTATTTTTTCAGCGAGTATGATTCGTGCTAAAATATATGGAGATCTTATGGCAAGGAGATGAAGTAACCAAGTGGAAGCAAGTCCATATAATATTGGACTATATGTTTCATAAGTGGAAAATTCAGTTTTAATTATAAACTACAAAAACTTTTTTAACTCTGGAGTGTCTTTAATATCTTGCATTTTTAAGGTAAGTTGAAAACCAGAAAATGCTGCCTGTAGAATCAGCTGACATTTCTGGGGCTGGACTTGTCAGTCACCACACATACCTCAAGCATTTGAGCTTGTGGAAAAAGCAGTATCAGCAGCTTCCTATCCTCTTTGCAGGCCTGCTAATTGCTTCCTGTCAAGTGCTTCACAGGTGCTTTACAGGACTCTCCCTGCTGCTTTTATTTTGGCTTGTTTGTTTTTAACAAACAAAAACAACAACAACAAACCACCAAACAACTCTTTAGGCTCGTGGCCAACACCCTACTAGAATCAGACTAGATCTTCCTCTCACAGCTCTTTGTTTCCTTCTATCAGATGGTTTCTTACCAACCATAAACTCCTACTTCGTCTCCTCATCATACAGTTTGTTCATGTTACTCCATTCAGGTTTCTCTCCTGATTTTCCCTGCCCTGTCAGTACTGATTAGCTGACGAGACCTTCAATTTCTTTCCTATTGCAATAGGGATACAGCACCCTTTTTCCCAGACAAACATTTTTCACTTGCCACGTTTCTCTCAAGGATCCCCCCTTCACACATAGGAACACACCTATTTCAGCTGTCTTAGGTTCTAAGCCTTAGGTTCTAAGCCTTAAGTTCTTAGGTTCTAAGCCTTAAATTCATATCCTGCAATCTCTACTCATTATAGGAGTATTTCTGCACACAAGGAAAGCAATTGCACATACACTGTATAATATGACTATGTGACTACATGACTCTCAAGTAGAGGGTTAAAAATCCCAATATGCACACATTTGTCCTTAATGGTGTGAAAGAGCTTTTCAGTTGACATTTACATAATTTTTCTGCCAGAGTTACCAGGATGTATTTACATATATAGTTTTCATTTCATATATATCATATACCTATACCATCGTAGAGACACATGATAAGCCACAGTTATCTAAATTGACGTGAAGCAAAACTGACACAATGCCAACCAAATTCCCAGAATGACAATTCAGTCTGTCATTGCATCACCCCTCAGGCAAGGCCTGAGTAAGAAAGATATTGCTGTGTCCCTTGAAGGTCAATAAGCACAGGTCCAGCTAGAGCTCAGGAAGAAATGAAAATACAAGGAATGTTTTTCAGTAACTGTTGAGCTCTGGGGCTGTGCATGTAAATTTTGACTTGAACTTGAGATGGAGTCCTTGATCTGATGTGTAACTGTTCAAGCCTTAAAGCTTTGTTTGAAAGTACATTCTTTTTGCACTTTTTCAGACATATTGATGAGTACGTTAGATAATTATTGAAATATCCTTTCATACATTTCTAAGCACCTTGCCTTAGAATAGGAACAAAACGTGGATAAACTTCATAAGCGTGTTTAACTGACTCATCGTCATCATTATCACCTTTGCCTCATCTTTGTACTACATCTGACATCCCCTCTAGCTGAAGAACGATTCTTATGGAGAGCATTCTACAAGAGAATCGGTTACCTGGTGTTTGAGACTTCTATTCCTGGTTACCAAGAAAGTGGGTTTAGATGTCCATCATATTGTCATATACGTAAGAGCGAGGACATAGCTGAAAAGGGTAGAGTCAGAGCATCTCATTCTTACTGTGAGCTGAACATCCAACATCCAACTGCATCCTTATGTGATGTATCTCAGTTTTTGAGTGCCTCTGAAGTTACTCAGTTCCTGGGTAGGTGTATTACTTGGTATATTGTGCCGTGAGGCAGCACAAGCCTGACAAATCAGTATGAAGAGAGACACCAGTGGTACTAACCTTCTGAAATACAAGCAGAAACAGAAGGAAAATACTGGCCCACTTTTAAACAGGAGAGGTGAACTAGTCACCAACACTGGAAAGGCAGTTTCCCTACACTTTCTTCACCCCTCTCTTTACCAGCATTGTTGGGTCCCAGGCCTTGTGAACAAAAATCCAGGTTGATGAAAACACAGATCCACCATCAGTGAAGGAAGAGCTGGTGTGTGAATTGTTACAGGAGTTTGACCACCACAGATTCATGGGCCCTGACAATATCCACCCATAGCTGTTAGAGAGCTGGCTCAAATAATTGTGAGGCCAAGTAGATCCCAGCCTAGGCTGTAATTACTCGAGAGACTGAGGTACAAGACAATGACCAAAAGAGTAGGTCACACTAACTCCGAAGGTGAAGGACTGCCTGAGTTCTCTGTGTGCTCTACGTTCCCTTTACCTCAACTGTTTACATAAATACTGATCATTGTCATTGTCTTTTTTCCTATATTTTTCAACTGTGAGAAAAATTATTTAGGATTTCAGTGTCTTTGAGAAAATTTGTAATTTTTAAGAGGGGAAGAGATGAAAGATGTTATTACGCTTGGAGTTGTTTATGGCTACAGTCAACAAGTACTCCAGCCTGCTGACAACTGTAGATCTGATAAATAAGGATAGCTTTATTGAGTGGAAATCTGATGCATTTTATACCTTCTTTTCAATTTCTCTGATTTTCACCAGAAAGAGTTTGCTAAAATGCTAAGATAAAGTTTTCCACGTTGTACGTTCACAGACAGACTAGAAAAGCAATCACTCAGATGATCATGAGATGCCATGGACTACCAGTAGCTGAAACCTAAAGTACCTATTGAGAATAATAATTTGAAGGAAGACACATGCTGGCTGTCAGAAAAAAAATTGTTTGATCTTTGCTGCTGGAAGCCTGGTTCAAATCCAGTCTTGGTTCACATGAGTGTAATGATGTGCAAATAGCTGAAAAAATTTCTGGTTTGCGTTTTTTTTAAATTTTAATCTTTTCTTAAAAAGGGTATGAAGACAGCCACAGAAGGGAGCAATAAGCAATAAAAGATAAAATGGTCAGGTGAGTAGTCATTAATTTCTTGGAGATAGTGGCTTCCAGCACTAGGTATGACAAATGAAATGAGCTATATAGAGCAACAGAGTAGACAAATCAGCCAGTTATAAAATAAGGGACTTACAGTGGGAGATGAAAATCATAGACCACTGCAGTACTTCTCCACTTTTGTCTAAAACCTCACAGCTCTGTGACAATGGGCAGTCAGAACAGATGAAGACTTCTTCCAAGAGAAGGCTGTCTATTTCAAGAGATATTGTAATAATATAAATCTTGAAACAGATTCACTTTGTTCTGCAGAAATTAAAGAGAAAGAAAAAGACAGCATGTTTTTACAAATTGGCAATAAGACATACAGTGTTATCAAACAATAATACACTGCATTAGGGCTCTAAATAGAACAGTTACTGTAAAAGCATTCAGAGAGTTAAAAGAAATAAAACATAATTGAATTTAAATTATGGAAATCAGTGATATAAAAACATCAGCACATCCCATAAAGATATCCATTCATGAAGCTCATTAACACCAAAAAGAAAGAAATAAAACTCTCTTTGGAGATTAAAATTTGAAATAAGGGAAAGAGTCAAAATGAAGAGCTGTGAAAAGTGGGATGGAATATGATGTGATACACAACTCAATAACACCCGGATTAGAGAATTATGAACCATCAGAGAAAAGGCAGGCACTAGAAGGGGACAAAGAGAGAAGAGTGCTGTGAAATCATCTACAGCAATTCTATAAAGACCCATCCCGGATTGAATCTTGACATAAGTAATAAGATAGTGAAAGTATTTAGGGAAGTGGTAGTAAGATTAAGTCTTCTGGTGTCTTATAAAAGCCTATATAAAGGCAGTGTCAGAACTGTGAAAATTAAAATGACAATATGTGTTTCAACCTGGTGTTGTAGTATGGCGTTTGAACACCCCAGGTAAAGTGCACTGGGTATATTGTTGTGTGACATTTTGCACATAATTTTTTTTTATGAATATGTTTAGTCTAATTACTTGATCTTAATTTAAACACAAAATTGTATTTCATTGTCTTGACATCACTGTGAAAAAGAATCAAATTTTCTCTGTACTTTTGAAAAAACATCAAGTTTTGCCAGCAGGTCCCAGGGTTTGCCATCCATTATATGAGATAAAAGTCAGGCAGCCTGGAGTTATATAACAGTGTTTTCCCTAACTCTTTAAAGCCTTTATGAACAAGGGCACAGCCTCTTCATAGCCATACCATACACCCCTGATTCTGGGGAATCACAGGCATTCCCCACAGAGAAGCAGTATGTGAAATCCATACCAAAGCAGCACAGCTTTCTAAGTTTGCTAAGAAAAGCACTAACTGATGTCTCAATGTTGGCAGTTTTTCTTCTGAGAGAAGATTCTTTTATTAAATCTTTGAAGGGTTGGGGGCTGTGGGGGTTATTTTGGGTGGTATTTGTTTGCTTCTGGTTTAGGGGTGAGGGATACTAGGTAATGAAGATGGGAACAATGAACAATCTTTGAGAAGCACAGCTTGCCTTTTAACTGAATAATTATTACAGAATTTCTGTTACCAATTTCTGAATCACTTCATATCAGTCAGTCAGACATTGGGACCCTAGACTCTGTGGAATCCTGATATGCCAATTCCACCATAAATATCCGTAACACAAATGACACACATGCTCAACAGAAGCACAGAACTGTTAAGACTTTTGCCTGGCACATCTGATGAGGGGATTTGGTGCTATTTTAAGAGTTCTGAGAACTTCCAACTGACTATGTGCTGCGACACCGTGGACCTTATTTGAACACCATCAGCTGTAGACAGAAGAGCAGCCACATTAACTGCACAAACCATGCGTCTGCTGTTTTTCTAATATATTGACTGACATCCTAGAACTGCAGGTGAAGGACGACAAAAAATACAACAGATTTTGATAAATCTTAAATTTGCTATATGAAAAACGTTTGCCAAGTAATTGTCCTCCTACAGTTTAATCACCAACATCTGGCCCTATAACAAGTTTTTTTCCATGCTATGCTACCTAAGAAAGAGTTCTGTATCTGCAAGAGAAGGGGATTTTCTCTTCAATCCTAGTTCCCCAGCAAGAAGTCTTTCAATTTAGCCTGAGGAGGTTACTACAGTCAAGAAGCCAGACAGTGAAATTGCATTTATACTCCACGCTGGAACAGGAAATTGCCTTTTTTTGTCCTTTTTTTTTTTTTTCACATGGGATTGTTCTCCAACTGTTCCATGATTATTGAGAACAAAATAAGGGCAGTGGGATGCTTGGAATAATGGGGAAAAGGGTTTTTAAAATTTTTGATACACTGAAAACATGGTCCAAATTCCTACTAAAAGGATACCCACCTTGCTTTTTAAAAGGGATAATGTGACTTGAGTACTACATATAATAAAAAATATTCTGTATACCTGAATTCTTACAAACTCCTCGCTCCTGGGATGAACTTCAAAGACTCTATTCCCTCTCCTCATTCTTGGATGAATACATATATTACAAGGCAGAACAATATTATTCATGCCTTTCCCTATATGCAGAAGATAAATCAAGAGAGGTAGTAGATCTGCAGTCCTTCATAGAGGATACATGAAAGAATTGTGTTTCTCAGACAGTCAGAGCTGGTATGAAAATATAAGGAGGTAAAGACTTTAGACAAGTGACAAAGCTATAAAAACATAAGAATGGAGAGAAGTGTTTAGAAACAAAGCCACCTTTCTGTATGCTTTAAAATTAAAGAATTGTGGGGTAAGGTGAAGTAAGCAGAAAGAAAAATGGCAATGAATGAATGAGGTGCAGGGGGTTACAGTGCAAGACTGAAGAAGGGCTGGATGAGGCCAATGCAGAGGATTTTTCTAGGAGGCAGAAATACTGCTCTTTGTAAGGAAATAACTTCACTTCAAAATTCTCAGAATGAACAGGAGAAGATGATATCCCCTCCCAGCCTCCTTACTTCTTCAGCAAAATTTTTCCTTCCAGCAAGCAGTGCCCTTTATTTCACTTCAGAAACTAATAATTTTTCAGACAGAATGGCTGGGTATGTCAGTTATTACTCACCACGTTACCATTCATGTTTCTGCCTTGGCAGTAATAAAATTGCTGTTTTTCCTCATGTTCAAGAAACCTGATGTTAAGAGTGGTTAAATGAATAAGATATTAAATTTAAAATAAAAATCAGTAACTGCGGAAAAATACCTGATGGTATAGATCCCATCAGATAGGCCATATCAAGTACAGACATTATCTAATATTTTCACTAAGACAGGGTCCCAGTCTTACATTAGGCATCCAAGAGGGCTGACATCATACATGAAACTGCTCACAGTAAGTACACAGTACTCTTCCAGAGCAGGGTCAATTTGCCCCTTTTAAAGAGAGTCAGATAGACCTCATTAGCATGACCCACTTTCTTAAACAAGGGAAGTCTATTTAGATTCACCCGTAATTGAGTTACCCAGAAATTACGCGACAAATGTTCCTTAAAGCATAACTGACACAGAAAACAGAACATAAAATGTCAAAAGTCGCTACAATATGATATGTTGTATATGATAACAGTGGGGCCACCATTACCAGCAACACCAAGAAGAAGAAATAATGGGTAGGAAAAAGAATTCTGTTAGCCTCAAAATGAAATAATGAACATTTTTTCCAAATTAAAATACTAAATGTTCAGGTGCTGAGGGTTAGCACAGTGGGAAAACAGCCAGGGTAAGAAGGATTAATAGGAGTTCTCCAAATAACCTCCAAATGAGAAAGATCAGCTACACTTTTGTTTAATCCCTCTTGTTAATAAATATTGATCATTGCTTCAGTGGTAGATTTTATAAACTTAGCCTGCAACATACAGTATTTTTATAAGAACATTAGAAGCCAAAATTTTCTCTTTTTTTTTCCTAACATAAGCAAGGCAATTTCCATGTGTAGATATTTTTTGCGTTTAACAAAGGAACCATGATGACAAACTCTTAGAAAAACTTTCTTATCGTACTTCAATTTTGTTGAAACAGAATGTAAGATCTATTGGTTTTATCTTTTGGCTTTAAGAGAATGAACAATTCTAAGTCACATCTGCACTAATCTGTGAGCTTGTTTTTAAGTTTTTAAGTGTGACCACATAGAGATTGCTCCCCAGAAGCAGGTGCTGGCCACATGCACCAAATGTGGAGAACACGTAGCCAGGACATTTGGCCAGTAATTCCTGGGTGTATTCTGGACATGTTAAGACTCCACCTGCATACCCCTGGGAAGACTCTGAGTTCTGAAAGCACTCCAGGTGATTAGGAAACAGAATTACAAATTCTGACTGGACCAGGGCAGGATGCGGTGGGGTTAGAGCACAGCATGCTGTGACAGAACAGTGAGAGTCCTGCAGCCATTTAAATACAAACAAGCTCTAAACTAAATTCCTCAAGTCTCAGTCTTGCTTAAATGGGAAAACTGTCCCAAGTTAAGGGAAATGGTAGAATGGGTTTGAATAAATTAATAAATAACATCATTAGCACTTGCTGTATATTCTGCCCATAAGCAGACTTCCAGGCTATCAAGAACAGCATTTCAAAAGAGCTTCAGTGAGAACCACAGACTAATAAACATCAGTTAATTATTCTAGAGGTCATTTACTCCATCATACCATTCAAAACAGGGTATATGAGAGCAGGCTGCTCAAAACCTCATGAAACAGAGTTGGGAATTTTGGCAAAGATGGAAATACAGAAGTTTATACTAGAAATAGTGAGAATTCTTCAAGCTAGTAATTAAAATGAGAAATGAGTAAACAGACTTAACTAGAAGCAGTTCTCTCTAATATTCAGTCAAAGCATAAAATAAAATATTGGATTCTCAGCAATTCTTCAGAATTATGTGAAGCTTTGAAAATAAATTCTTAATGGTGTACTCTTTCCAGGCAGCCTCAAAAGCCAAAAATTCCCAAAGGATATAAGAACATCTGACATCCCAGTGTTAGTGCCAACTAAGAGTTCAAACTTGCCCTGTAATTCTCACACTGAATAGTTATACTGTGGTCAGAACCTGTTTAAAAATTAAAAGAAGAAATACTGGAAAAAATAGCTTTTCACATGAAGTTTCCACACAGATTTATGACTGGGTTATAAATTGTTGAACTCTGAAAAGCATGTCAAATTTTAAACAGGTATTCAACCTTCCTCTCCCCATCTCTCCTTGCCCCCCACCCCCAACAGAATATGTATTAGAAACCGTAAGTTCTAGCAAAGAACAATTTGCAAGATCGCTGTGTTTTACATAAGAACCATCGTTTTTTCGGTTCTTTGCCTCCAGTTCTACTTAGAACCTGAAGGTATATAAGCAGCTGCAAAAAAATAATGAAAACAGAGTTAATTAAAAAAATACTCAAAGAACATTTGGGCTGTAATTTTTTCTCTTTGTTAATTTGATTTTAACTTGATTGCCTAGATTAAAATGAGGACACATTTTAGTTCTTAATTCAAATTAATTCCATAGGGTATTTTCTGTTTTGTGAATTGGTATAGGGATTTTTTTCAGAGATGAGGGAAGAGGGCATGAGCCTAGGTCTCCTTAAATCCACACTTCTCTCTGTTGCTATCTGTTGATAAATACACTATAGAAATTTCATATCTTTGATTTGATGCAAAGAATTGCAAATTGTTCTGTACAAACATCCAATTAATGCACACAAAGTATTTTATGGATAGCCAGTGACAGTGTTTGTTAGCCATACTGTTTGGCTAACTTGAACTCTGTGTATTACTGCCACAGGATTCCACTGTGACGTTGTAATTGCTTGCTTCTTAAACGGAGGATTAAGGCAGTGACTGAAAGGGGACATAATTATAATTTCCTAAACTCTATTCAATTTGGATTTAGGCAGAAAAAGCACAAACTTCAGGGGATTTCTTTAGTTCCTCAACCAATTATATGAAGTAACATTTCTCCGTTATACAACACTCATATACATAAACAAGATAATCCTGCATAGAAATAAGCCTGCATACAAGTCTTTTAGCTTCATCAGCTCAGCAGGAGACTTCTGTAGATGGACTATATATGCATAGGATGCGATAGGACTGAGGATCAGAACACTTGTTTTTACTGAGAATGTGAAAGCCAATGACAAGTGGTCATTGCTCAGTGTCATTGCTTTCCTGAACAGAACTGCTGAGGTACAACTGACACTTGTCATCAGAGTTCCAGGTGAATATTACAGACAATCAAAGACTATGTCAGTCACAAGGCTTCCTAATCTAACCCTGCCTATGAGCAAAAGAAAAATTTTCTCTCTTACTAAAATGTGACTATTTTGATCAGCCTAATTTTAAATGCTTTTCACAATGACATTGCCATTATTTTCCTTAGGGGATCCTTTTATTATAGATGGGGAAGCTGTTAGTTCCAGATTCTTTTTCCTGGGAAAGGCAAAGTTCCTGGAGACACAGAATTTATTGATGATTACTTAAATAAAGAAAAGCCTGGATTAAGGATTATGTGTCTTGTGACTTCTTTCCTTTTTGAGGAATGGGAGGGTGTGTGGATGGAGAAAGCAAGGGGGAAGGCAGCTGTTTTGAGCTGCACGTGATGAAATGTGCTCCTATTTTTCTGTGTATTTCTGGTTCCTTATCATGTTTCTGACACATCAGAAGGTTTGTTTTCATTAAAAAAAAAAAAAAAAAAAAAAGAAGGAACAAGTAGATTATTAAAAGCTCTACAAAACAAAGTAAATATAACTATCCTCTCCATAGAAACTAAGCAGAAAAGAGTGATTTGGATCAGTAGATAATGACCTATGGAACAAGACCCAAACTTTTTACTCTGAATTGTGTGCCCTCTTTCATTCCTCTCCTGCTACTCTGCCTTTATTTCTGTTTGTTTTTTCCCCTCTGCACTTTGTGCATCTCTCTATTGCTAGTAGTTTTCTCCTAGAACAGCTGCTCCTTGTGTATAAACAAATCACACTCATGGCTGCTATCCCACCATTATGAATTTTCTTCCTGACGATACTCAGGAAAACAAAATTAAATGATTGGTTCAGAAAAGCACTAATAAAACTGTAGGGAATCTCTGAGGCAAGAATTTTAAGGATCTTCTTTTGATCGGAGCCGGAGAGCTGACATCTGCTGCCTATTTGTGGAATTTAATGTAATAGATTTATCCGGGAGAGGCTCCATGATTAACCTCGGTTCACGTGTAACAGCTCCCCCTTGTGCAGACGTTTTGCAAAGTAACAGGTAATAAGGTTGCCTCGCTGATTAAAAGTTTTAAGAAAACGCTATTGAAACTAAGCAAGAGAACAGTAGTTGGAACATAGAAAACCCAGACACATTAAAACGCATGTTCCTCTTATTTTCAAGGTTGTGGCACATGACTAAGATAATAATTTTTCATTGGCTATCTCCCCTTGAGTCAAATCACCCTAACGAAACTAAATGGCAAATGTCCTTCCTTCAGCTGAACATTGTGTACAATTTTTACTTTAGGAGGAGGGAGAGAAATGTGTCTATCTGAAGCCAAAACCACAAAGATGTGTAAGTCAGTCTAAGTAACATCTGATTCTACGCTGCAGCACCTTAATAAGGAAGTTCCTGAAAGGCAAGATTTAAATAAAGACAGACCAAGACGAGCAAATATCATTATTAGATGCAAATGAAATGCAGCCAGTAGGAGTTCTGCTTTAGTGCACAGCCCTGATGTCAGAGGTCCCTGCAATGTCCAGGTACAACCACTTAGTCTGCTGGAGTGTTTATCAGCTGGAGAGTGAACATTGTTTCTTTGCTTTCAGCTTTTTAGAATCAGTAGTTCAAAGCAACATTCTTCTTGTCTTCATTTGTGAGCTACAAATGCAGCACCCAGTCATTTCCCTACCTTTGGAATGGAGTTAAGTAATTAGCCACATCTTCGCTTCACTTTAAAAAAGCTGTGAAACGCATCATACGCTTAAATTGTAATACTTAACTTACTGATTTCAGGTACTTATGTTCAAAAATCCACTAGGGAAAACTTCCGATCAGCTGTCACTTCAATCTAGAGACACCTAAACTCCCTGAGGCTTCTCAGACGTGTGTGGGTGGCTGCTACTTAACCTAGTTCTGGCTAAGCAAATAGGCCCATGGTAAACCTTTTCTATTAGAAGTGTATAAATTAATCAGAGTTATTTTCAGAGAACTAGGCTGAGAAGCAAATAGGTCATTGGCAACTAATTTGAGTAAATAATTGTCACAAGCAAGAGGAGTGGATGGTGATGAACACAGATAATGGCAACGTCCTTGTCTGGCTCAGCTTTAGCCTTGCTGGTGTTTCGCACATAGAACTGATCAGCTTGCTGTCTAGGACACAACTATGGCCAATTAGGAAAAAGGAAACTAGATGTTTCTCTTCCTAATTAGAGTAAATGTTCCCAGTACAGCTGCTGTACATTGATAAGATCAGACTCATGGCAACTGCATTTTGTAACCACGGCTTGCTCTCTTCTAAAATCTGTCAAATGAAGGAGATGGCAGCTGCACTTCATGTAATAGCCTGGCACTCAGCAGGAGTTGGCAGGTGCAGATATTTTTTCTTTTGAGGAGGTTAATATCCACATGTCCTATCTCCTAACGCAATAATTGATCATCAGACTCATAGCTGCTCATGGTGGTGGTGCATGCTGCACTTCTTTGGGAAGCTGTCACAAAGAGAATTCAAGATTGCTATATCAGGAATTCATCATCTTGGAGACCAGTAGCTGGGATACATTCCAGGAAAGCGAATGTTCAGGTTCACTGCTCAAGCACTATTTACACATTTATGCACTGACTGGCTAATAATAAAACACATAAATACGTTTGGCAGTGAGAACCCAACACTCCTACCCATCTAGGCGAGTGAACCTGCTACAGACTAGGCTGGGTACACACCCTCTGGCTCTCTCTTCTGCTCCCCATAATCTTAAGATGAATCTGTGCACCAAGACATGACTTTAGGAGGAGAAGGAGGAGTGCAGCCTGTCTTCAGCCCCATGAATAGTTTTTAGTACACCAGGCAGGGCACTTTCTGAAGCCGTAAGTTTTAGACTACTTGAGGCTGAGGGCGTAAATCACCTATTTCATTGGGTCCACTGCAGATACATTCCTTCTCTGCCTCATTTTTTGGATCTTGGCAGGGTTTGCAGAAAAGTAGGTGCTGAGGCAGTGGACAATCTTAGCAAGCACGGAAGCATAACTGCAAGTCCCTATAGAGCTTTAGCTGCCTTAAGAGATCTGTCTTAATGAGAAGGCTCCTAAAGAACTGTAGGGTTCACAGAGTTAGGCAACAACTAAACTGAAACTTTTGGATTAAGAAAAAGTAGATTTAGGAGCAGACCCAAAAATTATTGAAATGAGCTTCAAATATCTAAGATTCACTCTTTAAATTATTTTCTCTATATTGATTTGCCTATCAAATACATTAAAGCTGATGCATTTGTAGGCTGGACTATAATTAGGACCAGCCATCTGAAACAGGCTGAGATACATTGGTGAATCCTTTAAAGGTGCTGTTACATGTGCTATTTCCTCACTCTAGTAGCGGACAGTGTTATTAAATTATTTTTAATTGACCTTATCAAATGGAGTAATTACTTCGATGGTGGTAATTAAAGCAAACACTGATCTCTTACCCAGAATATATACGAGAGGAAATGTGGTGACATATGCTTTAATTATTTTTTATTTTAATCTATTTATTCTTAGACTAATAGTTCACATTTTCTCTTTTGGAAAAGACTGAAGTAAAATTTAAAAGCACTCTAATAGTGCTAAAACAAACAAGTAATGCCTCACACTCCTATTTTCAAGAACCTCTTCTTGGTTTTCAGTGGTTAGAATACTGCCTTTATGCTTTTTCATATGATCAGCAGTAGAAAATATTCCCTGTTGATTACGATTCCACAATAAGCCTATTACTAACTCAACTCTGGTTTCAGGAAAAATATAAATTTGATGGCTTTACAATGCAGGTATGTTTATAGGGTAGAAATATCATATTCTGCTAGAAAATGATACTGATTCCTACTAGAACCACAACAAAACACTTTATCTCTGGAGCTCTGAAGAGACCCCTTTTTGAACAATTCCACTGGGGGTCAGATTTAGTAGACTGTTATCCTCTATAAACCAACCATGAAAAATGGACAGCAAAATAGTGCATAAATAGGCAGTCCTGGAGAGAACACAGAAAGCCATACAGATTTGAGCAACTCTTTCAGAAAACGTTTCCTACAACTAAACTGGATCTTCCCAACAAGTCTTGCTTTTAAAAATCAGTTGCAATATTACCCACTTAAACTTTATAAAACACACATCAGTATGAGGTAAAGACTAATGTAAAATCTTTCAGTCTGAACTACACTGATCATTAATTAAAATTAAGTGTTATGGTGGAAAGTGTTCGACAACGCTAACCCTGGTGATACAACCATTACATCAGATAACAAATACTGGTATTTTGTCCCTGAGGCAAACCTGTAATCATCCAAACAGCAAATTGGCACCAGTGAAATACAGCATAGGAGCACAGGCATGAGAAATAGAGCTTCAGGATGACTAAGTGCACGCACACAGCAACCCACCTGGAATGAGCGCTGTCCTCTTCAAGTTCTCATAATACATACTTTGTGTGAGAATCCAGTGTACCTATTTCTCACTTTGGCCTTTGATGTCCAAGCTACTGCTGCATATTTTTAAATCAGGTAGCCCAATCTCTTTTCTTTGTCAGGTACTGTAATTCCTAGCTGCCTGTCCTCTGCAGAGTATAAAATTAGGAATTGTGCACTCTTCACTGTTAATAACACTTTAAGTGTTTGTAAGAAGTGTGATAAAAAAGGGCTTATTTCTCATGCCCAACATAATTTAATTCCTGAAATCAGTGAGGCAGGCAGCCTTATTCACTTTATACAACACTTTACTCTTGGGTGTGTATCAGAGCCAGAACTCAAGAATCTCAGATTTGGCCAAACCTCTAATTACTGAGCTCCGAATAATCCACCTTCAGAAGTGCCCTACACAGTACAGTTCCAGTTCAGTCTTGTTCCACAAGACTTTCACCTACATGGGTGCTCATTGTGCCCAGCAGTTCCACACACACACACCTCCTGTGTCACTGTACAAACCACAAATAATGATCCAACCAGCTCACCATGCCAGCAGAGCTCTAGCACCCATGCTCTCCCCGTAGCTCAGTGGCTTGCATCTGATGCCATTTTTTCCTTAGGCTGTCTGCACATTTGGCTTTCCTCTATCACCAGCTGGGAAAGGTTACCAGCCAGCTGCGTGCTTCTGAACAGACAGCAAATCTGCACAGACACACAGGCAGAAGAAAATACAAACAGGAGCCAGTGTTTGGCTAGGAATCATTGCTTTAGACACACGGCTGTTCCTCCATAGTGCTCAATCCCATCCATCCTCTGCCCATCTGCTTCCCCCTCTGTGTTCTCACCCCATGATATTTGCAAGGTCGACACCTTGCTGAGTGACAAGATGGAGCACATACTCATATAGAGGACATTTTGTGTTCAGGATGGAGTCTGGTACATGCACAGATACAAATCAAAACAGATTGAATCACCCAAGGATGACACAGAAATATTTCAGACGGAAAACATGGCTGAACTCCTACCTGTGGTTCAATTAGTCATCTATGCCAGTGTTTCACAGCAAAAAATGGCTTGTTAGACTAGGACCAAAAGTATATCTAGAAAGCTGGATGAGTCACAAAAAGATTGTCTTGAAATATCTTGGAAACACACCTCTGTCCACCCTGACGGAGATGCTTGCATGTCTGAGAGCATTCACATCCTGATTTCCTGGCCAGTCCTGAAGTACGTAGAGATACTTCTCTCTTTTTTTCTGTCAGGTAGGGTATAGTTTTCCAACGAAATGCTATTGGCACATTTGCAGTGTTAAACCAGGGACTTCTCTAGAGGATCGTGACTGGAAGAGGCCCCTCTGAATGTTCTATATTTCTTCCTTTGTATAGAGCCCTGGTAGTGAATGACTGCATCCCCTCCAAATGTGTTGGCTTGCAGTATATTCATGAAGGAAAAAAACAACATAATGAATTCCTGTTCCTTGAGCCCCGTGCAGCCAAGGAAGTGTTCTCTGGAAACTGTAAGGATCTGTTCAGTGCCTACAAACTATATGAATCTAAGACTGAGGGAAGATGTTTTTACAACAGCATCAAATTTGATCTCTTTCCTTGATCAAGCTTTGTAATACATTTTGTTTCCTGACTAAATGTGTGTCCAGCAGGACTAGAGCAGTGATTGTCTCCCTGTATTCAGCCCTTGTGTGACCACATCTCAAATCCTGTGCTCAGTTCTCGGGCCCTCACTACAAGAAAGGACGTTGAGGGGCTGGAGAGTGTCCAGAGAAAGGCAGTGGAGCTGGTGAAGGCTCTGGAGCACAAGTCCTGTGAGGAGAAGCTGAGGGAGCTGGGGTTGTTTAGCCTGGAGAAAAGGAGGCTCAGAGGAAGCTTATCACTCTCTACAACTCTCTGAAAGGAGGGTGCAGCCAGGTGGGGGTCAGTCTCTTCTCCCAGGTAAGAAGTGGCAGGACCAGAAGAAGTATCCTCAAGTTGTGCTAGAGGAGATTTAGGTTGGATATTAGGATATTCTTCACCTAAAGGGTTGTAAAGCACTGGAACAGGCTGCCCAGGGAAAGCAGATGAATAAATACCACCATCCCTGGGGATATTTAAAAGATATGTAGATGTGGCACTTAGGGACAGGTTTAGCGGTGAACACAACAGTGCTAATGGTTGGGCTGGATGACCTTAAAGGTCTTTTCCAAACCAAATGATCCTATCATTTTAAACTCTGTTCCACCTACAGACATACACAAAATCCCAACCCGTGGCCTGTGCCATGTCTTTCAATGCTTATGATCTCTCAAAGGAAATAGCATCTGGGTGTTATGGCAAA
Organism: Rhagologus leucostigma; assembly: GCA_013397725.1. Classification (NCBI taxonomy): domain Eukaryota; kingdom Metazoa; phylum Chordata; class Aves; order Passeriformes; genus Rhagologus; species Rhagologus leucostigma. Next base: position 3,511,868 of record VZTD01003430.1, on the reverse strand, counting down.
AAGCACGTCCATGGACTCAGGCCTCAGCATTTGAAAAGGCTTCCTTCATGATGAAGGCATTCAAGCAGGCCACAGTCTGTCAGGATGGATACTGGCAACAGATCTTTGTGGGATCCACGCCCAGACAGAGCCTGAGGGAGCAGCACAGAAGGCTGCCCCAGTGCAGTCTTCAGTAACAGTGTTCTGATGTAGCAGAGCACACGCAGTAATTGAGATAATACAGCTGGTAATGGGATAAAGCAGCACCTGCTGATTGCTTTGCAAACAAGACTGGTCCAAGAGAAATAGAAATTCAAGCAGTTTTACAGACACAACATGAGTTGGGGTGAAATCACTGGAAATAATGTGGGAAGGCATAATGAGAAAATATTAAACAGAGACTTGAAGAATTTGTATATCAACAGAGCTTACATAAAATTGTCCCCTGTCTAATAGATGTTACGGAAGAAAAAAACCAGAACTTTAAGAATGGAGAAGAGAGGCTATGGAGGCACAGAAAGAAAAAAAGTATGTAACCATGGAAGAATATGTAGGTGGAAATACGATCAGTGTTGTACACAGGAGCACAGAAATGTTTAAATAAAACATGTCCCGCTGGTTTATTCTGCTACTGTTCTTAAGTGAAGTGAAGCCATTGAGACAGAAGCCCTGTTCTGCGTATTTAATCATTTTTCACGGAGTGGGATATTTGAAACTTTGGCAAAATACATCAGAAAGAGATGAGAAAAAGACTCAAGGAAACAGCATGGGACTGAAGCAGATTTTAAACATTTTTCAGGGCAATACAAGGCTGAGTATATGGAGTGTGCATTTGTCTCCAGAAATGGATGTCTCTTTAGTATGCTGTTACTCAGCTGCATCTTTCAAGCTTGATTAATGCTTAATGTGATTGTCTTTAAAATCTGTCAGCATTTGGCACAGATCACATAAGTGGCTGTGACAGAAGTGCAAATATTTGTACTGCAGTTTTGTACCCTGATGTGGTTATGATTAATAAGTTTTGCTTATGCACCTCTAGAGATTGTTTTGTAAATTATCCTGCTTGGATATATTAAATTTATATTAAATTAAAATGCTCAAATGTATTTTCCTATGGGTTTACTATTTTAAATAAATAGGCAGCAACATTGCTTAGAGAACCTAGCTGGCACATTTCAAAAATCATGCCAAAGTTGAACATATTAAATTGATCAGAAAGAGGTCGAATCACAGGATATGTCCCCTGATACAGGCAGGAAATGGGACTAAAATAATACTTTAAAAAAATAATTTTCAGGAAAACAGAAGATATGAAAGCTTTTTCAATAAAGATAACAAAAGATTCCAGATGCTGTAAAACATAAAATTCACACAAATCAAGCTGTAAAAGTCAGTTAGTTATTTGGAGATAGAGCACGAAGAAAGAAAGAGTTGTTCACTACAGGAACAATTAGAGAAGCTTCTTGCTATCCCCTCTTTATCTGAAGGACACAAAGCAATGGGGTCTTCCAAAGTGGGTATGCTGTGCAAAGAGAGAAAAAAGCAAAGCTTTTATTTTGCCTGGTGTTCAAGCAACCTCCTGTAACCATAAGTGTGTAATGGATCTTGGTAACATCAATAAAGACATAGTCACTGACTACACTATGCTGAAAGAGAAGCTAGGAGTTTCTCAAAATCATAGCTAAAATTGAGTTACAGTGATTGAGGAGAGTAGCTGGGGAGGATGGCTGGTGAAAGATGAAAATAGTCATTGATATTATTGATATTTATCAGATTGTAGATTCTAATTAGATGCTAGATTATTAAGGCAGCCGAAGGGTCAGAAAAAGGAAAAATCCCATTGCCTTTGACAGTCTGATTTTTTGGGATTCAGTCTCCACAGGGAAATAATTGCCACGTCTTGACCGGAAATGACATTTGATCCAATGGAGATCTGAACTTAGGCAAAAGAGACAGGGTAGGTAATGCTGTTGTCCTTACTTAAGTTTCAGTCCAACTGTCACACTTCCAACTCTGATGGCGAGTTGCTTCCTTTTCCTCTCCTACACAGGGTTTCACAATTTTCTCTCCTCTTTACTTTGATCCATCAAAAGATCGATTTCCTGTAAGGATTCCTATCTATGATTTATATCCTTACTCTTTGGAACTTAGTTTCCTACTCATGTTTTCTTTCCATAAGCTCTCCTACCCAAGTTTTTTCCATATGCAATTCAGATTCGGCAAAAGCTGCAGGCACAGTGTAAAAATGTTTGGTAGAATGAAAATGACAAAATGAGATGAGGCACTTGGCAATGATAAGGAAAGTTGAAATAAACTGTATTCTAAATCTGAAAATAAAGTCCTTATTAAAACAAAGACTATTAAATTATTCCTAAGTTACTGTCTATTTTTGCTTTGAAGTGTAACCAGCCTGTAAAGTTCCCAGCTCCCACATCTGGCTTGACATCAACTGTAGACAGACTAACAGTTTTATATAAATATTTTTAACACAATTCCTGTCCACATGTGATTTCCTCCAGTAAGTATGGAAATTTTTTCCAAGAAAGAAATTCAGATGATGATATCCTCAAAACAAACATATATGTTATTCCAGAACTCTTCAAAGGACAACCTTCCTTTATCAAACAAGTAGCACAGCCATTTTGATAGATACGATTGTGTGCCAATTCAGATTTTTTTGGCCCCTGAAAAGAAGTTCTCTTGTTTCTTCAAGCTGAGAACCATGAATATTTGCATACAAACACAGCTGTGGGACATAGGTACATTCTGTTGTATGTGCTGATTGCAAAGAGTGAGACACTTGAAACTGTATTTCAAAAGTTCTGAATTCATAAGTTGCAAACAGCCTATCACTAGTGATTATTTCTCCCCAGACAACAGAATGACAGCAAAGTTACTGTCTACATTTTAGTGATCTGAACACTAACGGATTCATTGAGAAGCAAAATGTCTATAGACGCCAGATAGCCCCATTCTGTCCTTCTAAGTCTTTGGGAAACAGGTTATGGTCTGTGAATGATCAAATCTTTGTCTTGTTTTGGTGACTGAATCCTTAAAAGTGCAGTGTTCAGCTTCTGAATCTGCCGCTGTTTGTGTACGTTTCAGCACATGTTTTATTAAGAAGTGTCAAAGTAATTCCCCTCTGTGAGGGGCTCCCTCCCCTCAAAAGGCAACTCATCAGGACATGTTTTCAACTGCAAATTGAAAATAGGATCTCTGAGCCATTGCCTTTGTTATTGTTTTTAAATTGAAACTACTTGAAAAAAAAACTTTAGTGGTTGAAAACTTGGAAATCAACAAGTTCTCAGCCATTTAAGCTGTTAGATATGGTCTGTGGATTCAGGATCTTGAACTTAGATGTCTAAATCCTATCTAAATTCTATTTAGAGTTGAACGCTTTCATATATCATGTTTAATTTAAGACGTGACTAAAGGTATATCTTGTCTGCTGATCTTATTTTCAACTGTTCCTGGATTTCAGCCCAAGCCATCCCAATATTCAAGTTTGAAAGTACTTTAATCTCTAGATGGCTTGTCAGATATGCACAAGGATTAGAAAGTGGGTCTTTGTTGTGTTTATTTTTAACTTTAGCTGTTATCTACCTGCTCTGGAATAAAGGAGCATGCAAAATACCCTTGAAATTCTGATAGATGTTCAGTGTCTTTCTGAATCTTTTCCCTACTGAAAAGCAAGTTCACAGCAGCTGAGAGAAAAAAAAAGTACTCAAAAAATCTCAGAGAACTATGGGATATGCACTCAGGAATAAGAATAAGGACAGAAAGAGTAATTGGGATGGTGCCTTGCCCTCAAATGCTGGTCAATGAAGTGTATTTTGGCTGCTCAGCCAGAGGTAGTAAGTAGTCACAATGAAGAGATAGTCTTAAAACATAAAAGTTACCTTTTTTTACAGTGCCTTAGATGTCTCAGCTTTTAAAACGGTAAAGGTCATTTATCTGCAGTTCTGTAGCTTGCCTCTCACTTACAGCTTTGAAGCCTTTCACCTCAGCTGCTGTGGCAGTGTTTTCCCAGAGATGCTTTGGCAGTGTCCTCTGTCATTCTCATCCTGCTATTCCCATGGCCTGGCACCTGCAAACTCCAGTAAGGCTCTCATGGCGAGCTTTCATTTGAAGTCATACTGGTGCTACCCCCTTCCTACCTTATGGTTGCAATATTTGGTTTATGTTAGGGGACCTGATAATATGCATGCACAAAGCTTTAACAACAAGGCCGCACATGTGCCTGATCAAAGCATGCTCCAAGCTGTACTTAATAGTAGGAAGAACCTACAGAAGAAAATTTGAAGTTTGTCACCCTGAAATAAGCACATGAAAATGGCAAAGGAAAGAGGCAGAAACTGGTCCTTGGCAAGAGGGTACTCACTGCTTTTACTGCCAAGAGTAAAGAGGTTGTCTAGGGTGAATGATTTTTACTGGGTTTTTTGTTTTGCTTTAGAGGAAGATGATACACTTCCACTCCCTGGCAGTTAATGCCTCCCCATCTATCCTGACTCCCCCTAATACAATCATCAAGAAGCCTGTCAGAGGCCTCCAAAGTACACAGATGTGCTGCGGCTACTTTTCTGCCCTTTTGACCTTTGATCTTCTACCCAGCTCTTTACTCAGGCTTATTAGCCGGTATTTTGCACAGGTACAGTGACACTCACTGGCAGTTGATCAGCCTGTGGCAACAACCACCTATCACTGAAACACACTTCCAGAAAGTTTCCAAAACCCGATCATTTCTGAAACAGTTTCAAGCAATTATGGACCACAGTTCAGCAATAAGTCATGGATAAATCATCCTTGATTGCCAACAGAAATTAATTGCTGTTTATTGTTCATTATTAATTACTGACACCAGTTGTTCACAAGCCACTAGAAGTCACCAGCAGTCACCAGTATATAGAACCAAAGAGCATTTGCTTTGCCACTGTATTTAATTGCAAAATCTATAAGGTTTTACACAGACAAGTTCGACAAGTTTAGTACATCGCACCTGTTGCTTGCTCCCAACACACAGGGACAGAATACTGCTATAGCTAAAGGATGCCCGAAGGCATTCTATGCTTTTCCACTCAATCCAGAATCCCAAATGCTTAGGTTTCTTCAGAATGGCATTTGCAGCCTTCACATTTGGTGTCCATTTCCAAGTTTCAGAACAATATTCACTCAAATAAAGGCCCTTTAAGCCTTTATTTAATTGTTTATTATCTTGTGAATAATCGGTGTGCAAGATAATAACCAAAGGCTTTGGAAATAGTCAACATACACAAGACCATTCTAAACATTGATGAGAATTCTCTGTAAACACCGGGGAAATTTATCAGGACAAATGACAAAAAACATTGGTATAGAAAAATGGATGGCATTTATAAATATTGCATGGGATTGTTGAGATCTAGAAGAATGCCACCTTCTAATTCACAGTAAATCAGATTCTTTAGAGCATTTGAGGAATACCTGAAATGTTGGATGTATAGGCATAAGCATTTCTCACCTAAATATTCTTACAATATCATTCACTCTCCCGCGTAAAGAAAATCTGACAGAAAATTAATACCCTAACACATTGTATCTGACATTTATGAATGTAATCAGATACTATTCTTCTCTGCATGGGGTCACCACTGCCTCTAATTAGATACACAAAATTATTCCTCATTTTTAAATGTAGATTCTATTCCTGTTATGTTTTATTTGACATAATCTCTTATGATGACTGACATATATTATGTACATGTGTATTAGAGCACAACTCTTTGCTGATTACATATATTTATTACAGATTTAATGAAAAAATAACTATGCAAGATACTGGCAACAATCAAAATTTTGTCTCCATGGAGACATCACCCTGCAGCTTAACAAAATGAAAAATCAAAAATGACGATGATATGCAACAGAGACTTCCCTCTTCCTATTCTTCTCTTCAAGTGATTGGTCAACATTCTCTCATCTCTACTCAGAGTCTGTCAACATGTGGAGACAGAAAGTGATCTGAAAGTGTATTTCATAAGAAGGAGAAAACATATTCATGCCAAATGACCCTCAGAGGGAATGCATCACCCAAGAAAGGGAATCTGTTAACTCCAAATCAAGAGAAATTTCTTGTCTGCAGAGATTCCCAAAAACTGCTTTCATGTGGTAAGGAGTGAAGAACCAAAATCACAGATACAGGTCCTGCAGTACTGCAGGACCCAAGGCTTATTAAGATCAGCAACTCAAAATTAAATTGCTGTGCTTTTAATCCTTTAGTCTAGTACATTTCAGGCTTAGACAATTCGGTTTATATTTCTCAAAATATCAGAAATTTTGGTAGCACCATAAAGACAGTAAGAGGAAATCAGGGTTCCTGAGTCACTGGGACCACATAATCTCCAAAGTCCAAAGAACAGTAAGCAAGATTTTTTGACATCACAAACTTCTACCTACTACATAAGTTTGTCATGTACTGTAACCAGAATTGGAGCAAATGCCTGTAGAAAAGTTGAGAAGTACTGATCAGAAATCTTCTTTTAAATAAAGCATTAGAAAGTGGTAAATATCACTGTCAGATCCGGGGGGTGTTCTGCTGAGATGCTACGAGCTCCCGAACTGACTTTAACAGAAAGTCACTCGGCAAGCACTGCATTCGCACAGACACACAAAAGCACCGGATAGCTTCTTCGACAAGCCGACGGCAAGGAGGCAGGAAGGGTCTTTGTGTGGAGTTTCCATGGCAGAGATTTATTTCAGGTCCATCGTGAAGAGTAGCCAGAGACCAAAGACATTGGGAGATGCAGGTTCCCAGGTTATATATGGGGGCGGGGAAAGCATCAGGGACAGGGGTGGTACATAGGCGGGATTAGGGTACGGGAGCCAATGGGAAAATCTGAGGGAGGGGCGAGGAACAAGCTCCAATGGGAGAGTGGGGAAGGGAGAACTTTTCAAAGGAGCAGATAAGGTATAAGGGGGGCAGGGAGGCCAACTGGGGAAGCAGAACCGGGATACATTTCAGTAACAGAGCAGGGCATCCTGGGGGGAGAGCTTTTTAGTCACTTTAACCTGGGGAGCTCTCTCAGGGTCTCTCCCTTTCACTGGCTCCCACACATCACCTTCATTTCTGGGTTTAAACACATGATCAAAACTTGCTGTGCAACATATAACATGTCCCATTCTTTGGTTTGGAAAAATACATAGTAAAATACCACAACAGTGCTTTCAGTTGACTGCACCAGAAACCCTCATACTTCACTGTACAGGGCTCTGAAGTGGCTCTGTAGACATGACACAGAGTTAACTTCATCCGCTTCAAATTAAAAATATGCTTTTTTTATGCCAGGTTCCCAGTTGGTATATCAGGCGTTTCGAGATCTGTGCAAACATTTATATGAGTAAAGGCCGGAATTATGTTCGTTATACCAAATGCTAAAAAATGTGTTGCGTTTATCTCAATAATGACTGAAACAGAATCTCAGCAGCTGGGCAGAGTGTGGTAGAGCTGCAGAGACAAAATAAAATATGCCCAGTAACAGCAGTGAAGCTACCAGTTTCCAATTCCTCCTTTTCCTTTTCCTCCTGAGAGGGCACAGTTAGACCATTTGTAAGCTTTACCTTGAATATCTTTAACTAATTAAGCCATTTCAGCCATGTGCTGCTTCTGTAGTGCAAACAGAACTTTGGAAGGCAAATATGATTGGCAGCACCACAGTGACTCAGTAATACATGCTAAGAGGAAAATACTATAAACCACTGATTTATTGTCAGTAAAATTCCTGTTCTTTTCACGATTTACTACCGACTACTGAATTACATCTGCACAAGTAAAGACACAAATGGTGGATGAAACTGAAAACAAACAAGCAGTTGCCTTAAAGGTTAGTCCAGTTAGCAAATAATGAAATCAAGCTGCTAGTTTTAGTTGCTTTTCTCCAGATTAGAAGTGTTTGCAAAAATGGCTTCATTAGGTAGAGAAAAACTGAGATTAAATATCCAAAGAATACTTCCTGACAATGAAAACTTCTGGATGTGAAGTAATCTCTCCAGAGAAAAGACATCAGCTAACCACTAGGATTATTTAAGAAAATACTGGATGATATATTGAACAATATTATACATATATATGATATGTTGAACAAGGAATTTTAAAAATAATTTTCCCATTTTTATTCCTGTGATATTGTGACTGCTAGAAAGCATAAGCAAGAAGGATTTGCTTTTATAATACTACTAATGCTTTCCTCGATTTTTTTCAACTTCAATGCTACAAAAGGTTATTGCTAATTTGGTGGTGCATTAAGCTAGATTCATGCAGTGAAAAATAGTTAAACTCCCCTCTGCATCAGAATATAAATATTTCAAGTAAATTTTGAAGTTTTTTTTATACTTTGAGACTTTTTTTCAGGGAAAAAAAGTGCAGCTAGGTCTCTAGGAAAGGTTTATTTTTTCTCGACGCAAAATACTTGCTCAAAATGTTAAAAGAACTTGCTTTAAAGAAGAACCAACCCAACCCCAAAAACCCCAACCACATAATGATACACAAATATTCCCTTTAAAACTTTTTTTCTCATGATGCCAAACAAGTTGGATATTACTAAACAGTTCTTCACCCGGAGGTTGGTTGAGCATTGGAACAGGCTCCCCAGGGAAGTGGTCACAGCACCAGCCTGACAGAGTTCAAGAGATGTTTGGACAACACTCTCAGACACATGGTGTGATTTTTGGGGTATCCTGTACAAGGCCAGGAGTTGAACTCCATGATCCTAATGTATCCCTGCCAACTCAGCATATTCTGTGATTCTATAAATCATTTGAAAGGGCAGGGTGATTGGAAAGTAGATTGGTTGTGAATAAAACATTGTTAAAGAAATTAAGCAGCATGTATACAGTATTAGTATCATATGTGGTTTGATCCACTTTTTTCAGTGCTTAAACAAAATAGGAGATCATAGTTCCAGCCTCCTCACAGCAGTGAAATTTTTCTGGCCCCAAATTATGGCACACCGTAGCTCTCTACAATCTCAGGTGTAAACACCTGTAATGACTGTTTTATAATCTGCTTATATGGGACAAACAGCCAAAGTGAAAACTCAACAAATAACATACTTCAGAATATCAAGGGGAGGGAGTCCTTCTCATCAGAGCACACAGAGGATCAATCAATGTAAATGTAAATTTCAAACATAACCCAGTTCCCCAAAACCAAAAAGGTATTTCATCACACTTCACAGCAACTACTGAAATGTTTCATAGAAGGGCTGAACTTGAGGGCTGTTACTACATGATTACTCCTGCTCTGTGAACATAAGAATATAGACCCAGACCCTCTGTTATTGCCACTGTATTTCATGAACCTTCCTCAGTCCCACCTTAGAATCTCTTGCCCATTACTACTGGCCACTACAGGTGGGAAATGAAATATAAAGAGACAGGAAACTGGCAATCTGGATAGTGCAAGATTGCCTAGTCTTCAGAGAGAGAATAAGTAGTGTCTCCAAGGTTAATTTCATATGAAGTATATTGACTGAATAAAAAAGTTAATGGAAAAACTCAAAATAAAGGGTTCAACTTTCTAGTGTGGTTAGGGCTTTAATTGCATTTTCATCTTTCTCATTTTACTTTTAGCAGGAAAGCTGTAATAATGGAAGGACAATCAGCCTTGGGGTTCTTTCTTTGCTGCTGCTCCTTAATAGTTTATGCAGGTTAATGAGGTGTGCCTCTACTAACCTTGATTTTAAAGGGGTTAGGGAACTACTCTGCCAGCTACACACCTAGAACTCCTTAGCAGAATCTAGTGATGTTTTAGAAACACCCTAATAATTTCTTTTTGCCCTTGATTGACAGGGCTTTTTGACTTTATATTTGTTAAAATAAGTTTTCTTACGTGCAAGTGAACACACCACTCTAAAGAAGTTTTTAAGTCCTGTAGGACTCTTGAGCTTCATCTGGGTACAGCTGTTTTCTCTGCTACCTGCCCTATTTAGCTTTCATGTCCTACTCCAGAGAAAGTTGCCTTTTAGTTTGTTGAAGTACTTAATGAATGTAAAAGACTTTTTGACCCTAAGGAAAGAAAACAACTTGCAAAGTTCAGTATATTCTATGTTGCACTACATTAAAGAAGGGTGTATGAATAAACAGGCTGTGCACTAGCTCTGTAGTGCTCCTGTTAAAACTGATTGCAGCCTTCTTCCTCCCCAGCTCTGTTGTTTCAGGTTGCAGAGAGAATCAGCACATTTTGAATGTCTAGCCAATCTGTCACTTCATCTTTGGTTTCTGCACATGAAAGAGAACAAAAGCTGACATATATTTGTAAAGACACTATTTACCCTGAAGTGCATGTTTGCTCATTGGCTTTATCTGAGCCACTGGAAAACTGTGCATGTTGGAGAAGGCATTCCTCTCACTTCACTGAGCCACAGCCGCAAAACAAGAAAAGCCTCAAAGCAGAGAACGAAAGGCATCTGCCAATGCAATTGCAATCAACCGTTCCTCTGGTGCCCTGAGGAAACTAAAACACGGTGTCTGTCTGAAGTAGCACAGAGGCTGCTATTTCTTGCAGGATTTGTATTCAGTACTAACAGCACCTAAGCAAGTTACAGAAAGGAGTGGGAATTACTTCTGCAGACTTCAGGAATGAGCATTTGCATAGTGCACAATGATGGAAGTGGGATAAAGCAGCTAGAATTTCAGCCGGGGTCTGCAAGTCGTTTGTAGCGGTGGAATTAACAAGACAGAACCACCTCTCAAAGTTTAGTCCATGCAAACCAGTGAAAATCGAACCTGACACACAACAATCCTGCCAGACAAGAATTCACTTGTCCCTGCATAGACAGACTGTATGAATTGAGGGGCTTCCTACTCTATCTTTCTATGATTAACAGCCTTACTATTTGTCAGCATGTAGGGACACTTTTGCTATATGAAGACATTTAAGAATATTCTTGTTTAACTTGTCAAAACCATTCATATTATTATTAATTCTTTTGTCTGTAGTGACTAGTATGTAACCTCACCTCTATTAGCTGTCTTTCTTGTTCTGTGATTTTGAGGGAAGTGGCCTCACTTCTTTTTTTTTTTTCCTTTTTTTTTCTTTTGTTTTTGAGAGTCTAGAATTTTTCAAGAGTTTTGGAAACAGGCTTCTCCTCTTCTATTCTGTTCTCTTTAGAAAGCTTCCCTATACCCTGGAACATATTTCTGATATTTTCTTTCGTTGCTTGAGTTTCCAGCTTTCCAAAAAGTTGTGTATTTTAATGAATTATACAATTTATTCTATGCAGTCTTAGGAGCTACAACTTCAAACATTTGTTATTTACCCATGCATTTGTTTCATATGCTTCCGCAGTGAGGCCAACTGTAGTAAGCCTGAATGGAAGCAAAATATTCAGTTTTTCCCACATATCTGGAACTATCAGAGTTTCTTCTACTCTACTAATATTTTCTGGGTTCATGGTGACTTGAACACTGATCTCCTACTTTGTCCAAAACTGTCCATTACTCCTGAGTTTCCCTACCTGCAGCAATACTGCTGTCATTCTTTGTTCAAACTGTGAGCATAAATTGTCACAACTTACTATAAGCTGTTAATGCATTTGCTTCACTTTTTCAAGTACAAGACATCTCTTCAGCTTGTGGCATTTGTCACAAGAAGCACAATTTACTGGGCTGATTTCTGTCTTCAGCTTTTCTCTGCCTGTTAGCTTAGGGTCTTACAATTTCTTATCTGAGCTGTGCCTGTTACCTCCCTAAAATGACCGGAATGACTCACCAGCTTTAACAATTTGCATATTCATGTATGTTTTCAACTTCTTTTTGTATTCTTTCATACACATCACTTATACATCTTTGTAAAGCATGCAGTACTCTGTGCAGTTCAATAATACGGTCTCATAAAGACATATTTTACCAGAATTAATGGAAAACTAATGGAAAAATCAGGCACTTCTAAAGCAACTGTTATAAAAACTATTTTCAGACTGCTCATTAATTAATTCTTTTTTTCAAGAATAACATGCTCAAATATTTTTCAGTTATTCTCCATGGGTTTGCAGGTTTATGTGCCATGGCGATTATACCTACTGTCCACTTTTGTGTAGAAACTTTTCTTTATCAGTGATCACCAGAGAGCTGAGTTTAAAAACATGCACTTCATTCATTGCCTATGTTGAATCAATGTGCTTGCATTGCATCAGATGAACCTCTACACAACAACCCATACAAATGTCTTGTGCAGGAGGCTCTTTCTATTGAGTTTCAAATCCCATGGCTCCTGCACTGTTGTCTGCTGGGAAAAAAACCTAAAAGAAAAAAAAAAGAAAAGAAAAGAGAATTGTGCTATAAATCTTCCTGCACATTTGCTCTGAATATGAGTTCAACCAGAGGAGGCCAAAATTCTTAATTCTACTTTTCATGTTCATAATTGCATCCTCCAAGATGGGCATTTTCATGGGCATGAATGTGATTATATTTCCTGTGCTAGCCAGGAAAGGGTCTTGATGGGTATCTCTTTCAGTCCAGCATCTGAAGCCTTGTTAATTTGTCACTTTGCAGTAGTATATGAGAGTCATCTCCTGTCTTCAGCTTCCTCTCAATTCTCTTGCTCTCAGTTCCGGTTCAGTAAAAGAAATTTTGTGAAGTGAAAAGCGTAGATTTTGAATTTCGCCAGCTGTGATGTTTTGTTGTAACAACAGTTTTTCTGAGCAAAATAGTTACTTTTCTTGAGAACGCATTTTCACAACATTCTGCCAAAGTTCACAACAAAGCTGTAATTCCATAGCTTTAATGATGAAACTAGTTTTCTTCTATGTAATACAGTAACAAGACTATTATGGAGTACTGTGTTATCACACAAAAACCATCCAAACCAACCAACCAAACAAGGAGATCAATCATTACTGCATTTGACTGTCATAATCTCTGGCATTAATTTCTTTAAATGAAAAAACTTGGAAAAATTCGTCAATGGCTGTCCCCATCACAACAGTGGCACCGTTGGACTCACAGATTTCTTCTCCTTTTAGTTAGCAGCAAACCAGTTCAGTCAGCAAATAAGATGAGCTTTCTCAGAGCACCAGAGAACCTTCCTCCCTCATACAGTTGTTCTATTGGCACTATTAACTCAGTTTAGACTTACCCCTCAAATTAGGCTGTACCTTTTTGCTTGTGCTCAGAATTGTAGACCAAAAATACACACTTGACTACAATTATTCCATATCCCCCCAGGTTAACTCCTGGTCCAGGAGAAGTGGCAGAGGTCTGAGTGACTTATGCAGAGCCGAAGTTCCACGTGCAGGTATGCTGCAACAATACATTTATTTTTTTTCTGAAACCCCCTCATTTGAGGCTTTTCACAGGCAATGTTTCACTTTAAGGAGATTTAATTGGTCTGAAAATACTGGTGCATCTTGTATTATCTTCTTGAAGAAGCTCGGGTTTGTCAGAAAAATATGGAAATTAATGATGCTTGAGGTACAAAATTTGGTAAAAGTTTATAAACACAAGGTTGCATGGACAATCATATCAAATCTAGATGAACGCTCCTGGGGTGAACATCAGAAAAAATTTTTAGGTTTGTTAGAGAAATTTCTAACCTCATTTCCTTAACACTAAAATAGAAAAGCATCACAAATGTACAAAGAGACAGATTCTTATCGATACATAAGCACTGCACTCTCATTAGTTTTCATTTGCAAAGGTAATGAAGTAGAAAACACCAGCAGTTTGGAATTTACAACCCTAAGAAGATCGGTAAATAAAAGCAACAGACTAGCACAATACTCCTGACTCCTGCCATTCAAAGTCTCTTCTGGAGGACTTAACAGGCAATATATATCAGTTTTAGAAAAGTGGCTTCTAAATCAGGAGGAAGACACAGAATCAAGGAGGCTGATGGAAATCTATCTTTTAACTTGATGGCAGTAATGCCTGCAGAATTTGGAGAGATTTATGCCAGGGCTCAAGGAATATAATACTCCTCTTGAATTAACTAATTTTTTGCAATCACTGTACTGTGAGTGGTACAGAGCTGCCAGGAAAGATTTGTGGCCTGCCTGAAGTACCAATTATCTTCCATTTTCTACGGTAGAAGTGTCTGGAAATGTGAGTGGTAGCAGCAAATTTTACACATTTTAAATGATGGAATTAAATGTAAGCTCCATCATGTCTAGTAACAATTTTTGTAAATAACACAAAATAAAATACAGAAAGGAAATAATTGGAATTTGTGCAAGAAAAGTTAATTTAGTATTTTTTTTCTTCTAATGATATTTCCCATTACAACTGACTTATCAACCTTAGATCCTACTAGAAAGAGTATTATTAGGAGAGGCTAATTTTGTTCAAATAAAGGGTAGCCCAAGAAAGGGTAATCTAAAATCAGCCCAATGTGGACTAAAACTTTTATCTAAACCACTGCTTTTTAAGCTAATCAGATCTCACTCTTGGCATGTACCACAGAAAGTCTTTTGAATTTCCTGTGATCAGTCTTGTGTTCCAGACACTTGCCAAGTGCCAGGTGATGACTATGAGACTCTCCCATATGATTCTGACTCATTCACTCGTTCACTAATCACAGTGCAGGAAAATCATGGTTCCCAAATACAGATGATGCTCTCTTTCCTGACAGGTTCAACTGACCAAACTGCTTGAATAACTCTGTCTAAAACATTGATTTCATAGGTACTTAAGAATTTTTTTTTCTAACTAACTACAAGTTATAGGTATTTGAGTGAAAAGATAATAAATAAAATCACATTTTTTTCCTGTTTGAAGAAAAAATGCTCTATGCCTAAAAAATGAAGGTTGAAAGGTTGAAGCCAAAATGTAGGTCAGACTTAAAAATGGCATAGAATTAGTCATCACTGAGGCACAGAGAATGAACTCAGATTACTCAGAGTATTTGAGAAGCTGGGAGCATTTGAGAGTAGTCTCTGAGGCATACCCAAAACAGAAATTTAGTAAGGTCTTTAAATATGCTCCTGAGAATCAATGGGCCATAGGGGAATGCATCAGAAATGCCCATCGGTCCCAGGAAGAAATTTTCAAGGGCTAACACACATAAACACACAGTTACAGAAGGGAAGCTTATTTTAGAAAGTGGGTGATTCCACAAGTCAGTTTTGTGTATTTGTCAGCAGTGAGATGGTTCTAGCTTGGCCTATGACAATTGGAATTTTTATGTACACAGGGGATTATTTTATTTTTTTAAAAAAACTGCAAATGCAGAATCTGTGTTGTAGTTTTAACCTGTTTAGTGTCATCCAATACCAAAGATGTTCAGCTACATGTACTACACAGCTCTCTGCACTACATGCCCCCTAGTTTCTAATTTTTAATACTTCTGTCTTTCATTGCACATCTTTGGGCTCAGCTGCTTGTAAATTGCTACAAAGTGTCCCCAGCCAGACATGAAGCTGTAGGGAAACATCTGGGGTAAGAAGAGAGCAGAACCACAGCTGTGATGTCTTGTTTATAGGCAATATCCCTATGCACATTATTGAGTGCTAACTTATAGTTACACAAACAGTATTTTTTTCTCAGTTTTGAATAAAATACAGTGTTTACGATTAATGACAGTGCAGCAACACAACTTTTATCTTGACAATTGCCCTGTGCCCTCCTACTAGGCTCAGGCAAGCAGATTCCATGCTTCAGCAGTCAGAGGAGTCCTCTGCTCAGAGGAAACCTTGGAGTGGGCAGAGGTATGTAGTTGAAATCACAAGGAGATTGTGATCTCACTTGCATCTCACTTCTGTGCCACTTGTGTTGTCCTTGGAGGTTACTGAGACACAGGAGCAGGTTGAGCAGCTTAGAGGGAGAACTTGGTATCTGAATGTTGTGAGGAGGGGAAAGTGCCTTTCTTTGGACTATGTTGCTGGAATGAGTTTCATAAGCCAGCTTGAAAAAAGAAACAATGATCCAAAAATCCACACACAAGATCAGTAGTCCAATTACTGTAAGATGAAGTGAAAATGATAGAAAAGCTTACACCTGGTGTTTACTGGATACACTGTTCAACTGGCCTAAACTGAGTGTTAAAGGGCGAATGCTCAGGCAGCAGCTTCTCCTTTAACACTGGGGATGATGGAATGGAATTAATAACCTTTTAAAAGGAAATTATTTGAAGAGCCAGGGCTTAACTTAGTAAGACCCTAACCTCAGTTTCAGCTGAATCTTGCTTAAAGAAAAGAAGATATAAATGCCTCAGAAAATATGTTAAATGCATTTTCAATCCTGATGGCACTACTTACAGGCCAGAAGTGACATGACCAAATGATAAGTAAGCAAAACACCTTTCTCAGCTTCTCAGTGGGTGACTGTACCTCTTGAGGTCAGTTTAAAGGACAGTGTGGAGCCAGCTGACATCCTGCACCCATGCTAGATAACAGTTAACAGTTTCTTAAGTAGCTCTCGTATTGTAGCTGTTACCTGATTTAACCTTCCTCAAATGTAAAAAAAAAAAAACAAAAGGAAAAAAAGGCAGAAAACACCTCTTCAGGAAGGGGTTGCAGAAGTTTTATTTGTTGTGACAACCTGACACTATTGAGACTGTGAGGAGTGAAAATGTGGTAGAAAGCGTGGCCTAACAGGCCATCACATGCTTTAAGCAGTGCAGGAGGAAAACCTCCTGACTATAGCTGACTATATCAAACATTTAACAGAAAAATAATGAAGAATTAAATTTGATGGTCAGCAGAAACACTCCTAAAAATCGGTGTCTGGAGGAGACTGAGCATGCTCGGCAGGGGACACTATTTTCCTCTCTGTTGATACAATCAAGTTCTTTGTGCCGACATTGGTGGAAGAAGAAAGATTAGATCCTTCTCTTGTCTGAATGTTCTGAAGTCACATACGGCAGAGCTGATTCTGCAGCAATTATAGCTACTGTAAGCTAATGTGAGTGTCTGGGGCAAAAGGGCTTGGAGCTTGAGGAGGAACTGAGACACAGCTAGGCTGGGCAATACTGTATAAAGCCAGGAATGTCCTGCACAAGGCTTCACACAAAAGACGCAAGATTAATATAGTTCATATTGCAGTAGCTCTGGTGCCTATTAATGTGGGTTGTACTTGATGTCACACACTTCTCCAGTTATTACACTGTGTATTGCTGGTTTCCACTCATTGCTTCTGAAGTGGCAGAAAATTTCTTAGAATACAAAGTATGTAACCATCAGTTCTGCATATGTAGATCTCATCAGGATATAGTGATTTAAGTGATTTTGAGTTAAAGAAAGTATTTCAAGTCTGTTGCCTGCTGCATAAGCAGTCTGTTACCTTTTTTCCTGCTAAGATGTTCTATTGTTGGCTTTTTCTTAATCCGAGTCTGCCTTTTGAAAGGATTTTATTCACCCTGAGCCTGAGTTATCGATGTAAAAATCATATTGCCGCAAGTATATAAATGCTACCAGAAATGCAGCAAACATAGAAGAGTTTTATGGCACAGTGTTGAGTCCCCAAGCACACACAGTTCTGGAGATAAGTCAAGCCAGGGATCCAGACAAGCTTTCGAACAAGAGAGGGATCACAGAAAAAGAGAATAAAGAAGTTGTAGGAGCTTACAAAACACTTAAGGAGAAGACAAGAAAGTGAGAAAACAGATACTGTGCAGTCCACAAGGTTTTGTATGGCTTTTGCTCATTCTTGCCTTTGTTATCTTATATTAACCTCAACAGCTCTTAAAGACTTTAAATCAGAAGACGATGACACGGTTTCTGTGGAACAAGGCAGGCTGGAGGCAGTTACATACTTTAAAGCTCGGGTAATTTAATGACAAGTCTGCTAGGGCCTAGGACTTTCTCAGTGCTGTAATAATCCTCAGTGCAGTACAAGTGTGTCTATGCATGGTTAATTCAACCTTCATTTACAATTTCACGTTCTTCCGTAGTAATCTGGGGATGCAGGTTACCCAGAATACTATTTCTGGTACAGAAATGTTGCATGTTCTTGATCTAAAAGCTATTTTCTGCCTTGAGAAGCACTTCCTCATCTCATACTGCATTTGTACATAAAGCTACAGGATGCACCTGAACAGAAGAATACTGGTTACATGAGTTCCACTCTTCAGAGTATTGGTGTTGTTCCAAATAACATCACAAGACAATGGCCCAGGGATTTATGGATCAAGTATGTGATGATCTAGTGTAAGTGCCATGTCATTGTTTCACATCTTTACCAACACTGGGATCAGAAGGGTCTTTTCCAAGGAACTAGTTGATTTTTACTTCTCTTCAACTATAAGTGGCATTCAGAAAATGTGAGAATACAGCCTATTCCTGTATGGAGGAATTAAAGGATTGAATGAGCTTTTAATGCAAAACAACTGAATTATTTCAAGAGGCTGGCCTCTCTGAAGAAAGTCAGTGAAATTAAAGTCCTTACCACCTCCTATTTGTTCTGTTCATGGGGAAAGAGAACAAAGTATTATCATGCGATGTCTGTCACTAACCAATATGGAACGATTTGAAATTCAGTCTTTCCAAGCAAGAAGGAAATTATCATATATTGAAAACAAGAGAAGAAAGTTGCAAGTGGTTTCAAATGCCTTTTGCTGGAGCTTTTTACGATCAGTTTTTAAGCATTTTCCTATTGGAAAGAGAGTGGGCTATTCAATCAAACTGCAGGAAAATATCCATGTGAAGTATTGAGGGCATAATTGTCTAAGACCTGATTTGTTGGGGAAGCACAATTGCATTCAGTGATCAGAAAACATTAATTTGGATATCTGAGGTAGTGAACTATTGTGGGTTTCTTTAGATGATGATAATCCATTAACACTGTCTGACAGGGAAGTGTTAGCTTTTTTCCTGCCGTTATTATCCAGAAAATATGATCTGGGTACAGTCTTTTACTTATCCTGATAGTGGAACAGGTCACAGTTTGTTTCACCTTCACACTTTGAAAAATAGAACATGCATACCCAGATGACCTGGAGGAAAACACAGATCATGTGATCTGCTATGTCATCTGGGTTTCCTCTTCAATATCTTCTAGGTTCTGAATGTTAGTTTTCCAGCTATCAGCTTTAAATGAACTTAATTATTTTCCCACCTGCAGAGGTCTGCCAGACTCACCAAGGACAGAATTTTAACAAGACCACTAGTAGTTCATGACAAGCTGCAGGTAAACAACTGTTTACCTGCCCTCCATTTCTCTCCTAGATGTAATGTGCAGCTTTCAAGTCACTCTTACCTGCTTTCTGACCAAGATCTTATTAATTCCATTCATAAGCCTTCAGAGAAAACCATATACCACAGCACCACTTCCACCTTGATTTTCACAGATATTCTTACCAAAGTTTTGGTAAAGACTTAAGCACTGTTACTGAGGGAAAAAAAAAAACAACAACAAAACCCAAACTTGCCTGTGGGAAAGACATATAGAAATAACACTTGAATAATAACATTCTAGAGTTTCTTCTTAGCTTGTGTTTTGCTTTAAAGCAGGCTTCTATCAGCTCCATACTTGCATATTTCTTTAGATCTAGTCTTGTTTTGCCTGTTTTCTTGACAAAGGGGAAAAGAGGAGAAAAGGTGGAAGTAACACTATTTCTGAAATGTCACTTTCACTATTCTGAAGAAAGCATATCTTCCAACTGTTACTTTTGGCAGAGAGATCAAGTGCATGATTTAGCTCCTTCACAGTTATCTTTGGTTATGAAAAGCTAATTGTTTGATTATGTTGTTTTGCTTTTCTTTTTCAAACAGAGATTTAATAACTGTGAAGGTAAGAATTTTTTTTTTAATAAAATAATTCCTCTTTTCTGGCATCTGCTGTGTCTGAACTGATGTGCAGATAATAATCAAGTCTTGGTTTACACAGTATCTGAAATAGATCGTCACTGCACGAAAATTTGAAAACTGAATCAAATCTGCATCAAAATGAGGTTGTGGTAGTCTGTAGAAAATTTTATCTCAGATGGATTATCATTTTCCCTTCTCCAGCTTAATTTATAGCCACACATTAAATGCTACAATGCATTAAAGCTTTTTGGTATGGATTTTAAAAACCAAGTGAACTGTTTTATTTCTAATTGTCAGTATCGACAAATGAGATCTGCTCTAGGACTCACAGGGCTCGGAGTGAAGGCTGTATTTCTTCTGGGCATTTATGACTTCGGGTGGTTGAAGGCACCTTTCAGCCTCATGTCTGACTCTAATCAAAGGCTTCAGATCAAGTGAAATGCCAGAACCTTTGTGATTTCCCCTGGAAAACTACTTGGAAAGGAGCAGCAAACTTCAGCTTTTCAAACAGAGCAGAGGATGCCCCCTCTCAGTGTCAAACTCAGCCAAAACAGAATCCCAAATTTCAAATATTTCAATTATTTTCTGTTGGTTTTGGTACAAAACTAGGTCAAGAGACTTCAACAGGCTACACAAAGGTAAATTACTCTCATTTTTGCAGACTTGTGTAATTTCATTCTATTTCTAACGTTTAACTGTAAAAGTTCATTTTATTTCTAATGTTTTAAGTGCCTTACTACAGCATTCAGGATGAAAATGAGATGGCCTTTTTTACCATTAACAGTGCTACACTTTTCCCTTCCCCTCTTCCCTTCTCCCTGACCATTGCTACCTTTTATCCTTTTCGTTTTCCTTCCTGGAGCAAGTTCCTCTCTGGGTTTCAAACACAATATTTTTCCCATTCATCTCTTTAACAATTAGCCATTAAATGTCGAAGCTAAAATTTTAATTAGCATTACTTCCAAAAGAGACAAATAGCGAACCACTGCATTCATATTTCAGGATTGTTTCACACTGGATGCTTACTGCGGAAACCACCATAATGTCAAAATCTGCTGTCGGTTCCGTTCAGGAAAGCTATCTGTCGAACTAGATGAACTAAAAACCACTTAAAGGTGGGGAGGAGGGGAGAACAGAAACAAAACCTTTGATACAGCAAGATTCAGACTTCTAGCAGGGCACCTGACACAGCTGTTTCAGACTTTATTAAGTACCCTTAAAGTGAACAGAACCACTGACACTGCTGAAGTGTTCTGTCCTTTCACTTTAATATTTCCTTATTTTTTCCCCCTAAAATTCTTATATTTATACTAACTCTGGAAGAATCACCAATATCATCATCTGGAGGTCCCTAATCACCTTTTAAAATACAAAATTAAATTAAAAAAAAGAAACCCTTCCCAGTTTGTTATTTTGCCAAGCCTGCTCTTCAGCTTGCTTAATCTCTCTCCTTTTCTAATGCTTTTCCACCTGAGAATTTATGAACAGTAAATGATTCTCCCTGCAGTGTCTCCCTACAGGTAGGCTATGCAAGCCAAGCTCTTTCAGGATCTAAGCCATGCAGTAGGGGTAGCCTGAAGCAGAGCAGTGCATTCACCTGGCTCAGCGCACCCATACTTGCTTAGTCCTGCATATTTGCATTAGCACAGCAGTGTTCCTGTGCTAATTAGCGCTGCCACTCAGCACAGCTAAGTTGGCTGCAAGAAGGTGCTGACAGCATCCTATTGCTTTTAAATTTAGAACTATAGCACAGCTACTCAGCTCTCTGTACAGAGCTGCACTGCACAGGGTACGCATCCTCCTACCATCCTCCTGTACAGCATGGGCACCTCCCTGACCGTACAACAATTCCGTCCTCACACTTCTTCCAGTCTGGATCACCGCTTTTCAGCATGGGGGACCATGGCTGTACTCTACTGAGCAGAACTTTGAAAAATGGTATTAGTTCTTTCCTACTTCTGCTGGAAGTACCAGACATAATACATAAGAAAAATCAGGTGTACCTCCTCCTCAGTTGCCTAGTAGCCATCTTTCAGTAAACTGAGCAATATTCCCCAAACCTGAGGCTATCAATATGGAAGAAAGAAGAGAAAAAAAGTCATCCATTGTTATCTCTTCCTCTTCTCTTTCCTTCCCTTCTCACTACTTATAGAAGCTCTCTCCTTTCTAGCGGTCACAGGAATAGCACCACCTTGAGGTGGAGCCACTGAGGACAAAAGAAGAAAAGGCCAGTGGGATTAAAAAAGGCAGTACAGCCGTGGACACGGTGGCAGCAATCCTCTGATAGGATAGGTGTGGGGTTTTCTCTCATTCCTGTTTCTGCTCATTTTCAGGAATGACAAGACAAGGGGTAAATGGATAATATGGCTATATCAGCACCATAGCAAGATTAGACTCATCTTCCTAGGAGAGAAGGAACACTTGCTGGTGGTGGGAAAACTGCAGGCAAAGAGGCCGTTCCACTGAGGTTATGCTATTGAGACGCTTGGGTGCAGAATTGACCAATAGTGAGAAAAGAGCCCTGTGAGTGCAAGGAATGCCATGGTGTAGAAATGGCACAAGTCAGATTCATAGGAAGCCCTCGGTTGGGAGCAAAGGTGGAGGATTCGGGGATGGGATTCAGCCTGGTGAGACCATTGTTGTGTTTACTGCAGCTTAAGGCGCAGGGAGTTTGGGATACGGGGACCCAGGCTACACAAATTGTCACAGATCATGTAGAAAGTAGGAAAAGGCTGAACTAGTGTCTTCCTTCTCCCTGGTCATTTAACATGCTGTAGTTAACAGCAGTTAACTGTCCTAGTCCTTAAACACATACCGTTGTACTTCATTTAAGCACACTTCTGTTATTCCAGTTTCACCCACATATCTCAGATGGAATGCCTTCCCCGTTCTGTTTCACCAGGCACACAATACCTGTTTATTCCAATCCAAGGTCAGAAACCGGCACTGCAAAACTAGAGGATAAGGGTTCAGAAGAATTTCCTCTTGATGGGAGGAATCACTACCAGCAGAATGAGCTGGAAAAACACTTTACTGAAAGCTGCCAGAAGAATAAGATTTCAGAAAATGTGATGGGTATGGCACCTGAATGGAACATAAGTCACATCAATCACTACAAAAGATTTTAAGCTATGGTCTTCATCTTCCATGTAATTAACCTAGCCTCTATACTCTAGCAGCAGGATATTAAATTACCCTGAGCTAGAGAATATTTAACTGTGTACATAAACCAAAAGTGTTCTAAGAGAAATACTTGATAAAAGGAAATTGACTTATTTTGCTAACTGTATTTTCCAGCAGAAAAAAAAATCACACACAAAAAACCACCATGTGATCATCTTTAACTATCATTTGAATTCCAGAATAAGACCAAGCTCTGAGCATTTTACAGAGCACAGTTACTCACTGCTGATCTCTTCCAAACCAAATATGATCAGTAAAAACCGTTCCATTTAGCATCAGCAAGAATTATTATGCATATGTGGCATAAGCATTTCTAGTGTACCATGGCGTTTGGCTGAAAGCCTGATAATATTTTTTGTATTTATAGTGCAGAAAGTGAACATTTTTTTCTGTCTTTCATACTTTAAATTATTCAAGCTTTATTTCTTGGCCCTGGAAAATGGTGCTATCCTGGGCTGTCATCCAAGACAGGCTTCTTAAAGGACTAACAAGTTTGGATTGACTCTGTAAGATATGAAGTCACTTGATGTTATTCCAGAAAGAGAAATAAAACAGAATTCATATCACTTTAATTTCTCAATAAATGTTCCTGTGGGTGGAAGTGCTTGGTGGTTAGCCCAGGAGAATTGAACTCTCACAGCGAGTGCATCACAGGCACCTGAAGAGATGCATGTCCCTGGCTTAGATTGGATTCTTTCAGGAGGAACAGGAAGTGTGAGAGGCACAAAGAACCTTCCCTCAGTGTACTAATCCACTCCTTTTGATCCATTCTGACACTTTGTTACAGGTGCTGCTACCACAAGCTTATGATTTCTCTGCTAAACTCATTACAGATACAGGAATATAAAGGTAAACACAAAAAGCCAAGGTAAGAAGGATGGACACAAGAGTTACTACTGGTAAAAATTGTTTGTTAACATTGGAAACTTCTTAGAAGTTCTAATAAGATAAATTACAAAAATCAAAGACATAAACAACCACTATTTTATTTCAGATTTTAGCTGGCTTAAGAGTCATAGGCTCATAGAACATTTGGGTTTGAAGGGGCCTGAAAGGTGATCCAGTTCCAACCCACCTACTATAGGCAGGAACACCTTCCACAAGACCAGGTTGCTCAGAGTTTCATCCAGCCTGGCCCTGAACACTTCTAGGGATGTGATATCCACAACTTCTCTGGGCAACCTGTTTCAGTGCCTCACCACCCTCGCAGTAAACAATTTCTTCTTTATGTCTAGTCTAAATCTACCCTCTTTTTTAAAAAAAACCCCAATCACCTCTTGTCTTATCAAAACAAGCCCTGCTAAAAAGTGTTTCTTTAAAGCCATCTTTAAGTACTGGAAGGATGCAGAAAAGGTCTCCCCAGAGCCTTCTCTTTTCCAGGCTGAACAACCCCAACTCTCTCAGCCCAGCTTCATAGGAGAGGTATTCTACCCCTCTGATCATCTTTGTGGCCCTCTTCTGCATCTGCTCCAAGATTTCCATGTCTCTCTTATGTTGGGGGCCCCGGAGCTGGACACAGCACTCCAGGTGGGGTCTCATAAGAGCAGAATGTAGTGGGGCAGAACCATCTCCCTCGACCTGCTGGCCATGCTGCTTTTGATGCAGCCCAGGATATGGTTGGCTTTCTGTGGTGCAAGTGCACATTTGAGTCCACCTAGGAAAGAATCTCCATCTAAATCCTGTATCTAAATGTCAGCATAAGCACTACACTGTCTTAGGCATCTTCTTCATATGCTTGTTCTAGAGCAGCTCATTTCAACAGCAAGTGAGATTATTTCTGCCTGCAGCAAGTGGGATCATGTGCTGTGATGCTCCTGAGTATAACTGATCTCTACTGATGTGTACCAGCTGGGGTTCTGGGGATAGCTCCAACTAAGGACTTCGGTGCCTGAGGCAAGACTTGACACAGAAGCGAGGCTCCTAAATCTAAAGCTACAATCCAGGATACTCACAGATAGCTGCTGTTCAAGCTCAGAGGCATTAAAGTAACTAGCTATCTCCTTGTTTAACCTTAAAGTTTCCCAAGCACTTAGAAATCTGTGTGTCTATGTGTGTCCTGGAGTGCCCCAGCAAGAGCAGCTGGTCAAGCATTTTTTCTTCCTCCATTCTTCAGTATCATACTGTGGTATTAGATCCAGAGCACATCAACATGCTGGAACTCTTCCTTTCACAAAACACAGTAGTAACTTTTTAAAATACAGACAGAGGAGGTAATGCCTGCCTTCTATATAGCATCAATGTAGTTAAAGCACTTGTGCAGGTAGTGGGAGATTTTGATTGACTTCCCAATGTGGGAAGTTACCATGCTGGACAAGAGTCCTCTCTGCTATTCCTCTCACAGCTGTGATATTACAAATAGTAATTCAGGGTTCATACAGTCAAAAGAGAAAACTACAAGGTTAAGAATTATGATTTGTCCTTATGATCCAGGTGGGTTTCTTTTTTTTTTTTGCAAGAGACATATCTTGGATTATGTCTTTCCTTGGGTCGAGCCATTGTCCTACATCTACTAACATGAAAAAGGCTCCTCTAGGATGGTAAGTACTATGCAAATGTAAATATCCTTTTATTATTGATGTAATATGAGTTGCCCTCTAAAACTGAAGAGCCAATTAGGTCCCAGATTGGTAGCCATCAGAAATCTCTCTCTGAACCCTGGTAAGAGAATTATTCAGAAAGGAAATGGAACTGCTGAACAAGAGCAAGATCTTTGAATTAAGAACACAGGTTGAAAAACATGGTGCTCCCCTGCTAAGAAAAGCAGATATTGAAGAAAATGCTCTGCAAAATCAACCAAACCTGATTCAAAAGAGTGACAGTCTCAGTTTTGCAGACTAGACACAACCAAATACAGTCAGCAGCAGCAAGCTACATCTTTGTGTAGCACCACTGACGTGTTCAATTACTGAGACTAGGTTAATGCAAAATGAACAGCACAGTAAGTAATTAATTGTAGCACAGATACTTTGAACTCCAAGAGATGCGTTATGTTCTGGCTGTCACCACTCGTTCTGCAAAAATCGGAAGATTTCACATGTCAAATTTAGTTGAAGACAGTTTCTTTATACTTTCCAAATGAAACTCACAAAGAAGCGAGATGTGCTACAAATCTCAGAAGTGATTTACTCAACACTTTTATACCAGCTTTATAGGTGCTTTAGACAGCTCTGTACAAACATTAGGTAATTTGTCAGCTGGGTTTTGGTGGCAGCTGTATCTAGGCTGTCTGTCAGGGATAGGTGGCATAAAGGCTTAGTGGATGGGAAAGGAATCACACATAGGAGGAAGACTCCAAAGCAAAGTGGAATTGTAGTGCTTGACAAGAACTTCCTGGGAACAAGACTGCAGTGAGCCATGCTTTTCCAAATGCAGTAAATCTGTTTTTCCAGGCTATGAGCTTCACCTGATCAATACCTCCCTGACAGAGCCTTCTGCTGTACAAATCGTAATTAACTGGCCCTTATCACTGCCTCTTTTCCCAAACTATTATCTCAGTTGACAATTAGCTCAGTGCTGCTCTTTGACTACACAGAGTCATGTCATTGCACACCTTCCGTACACCCTCTATGTAAGCAAACCAAGTATGTAGCTATGGGGAAAGATAAGCACATGGCAGAACAAAGGAGCACATGGCAGCACAGACCCTGGGGGGAGGAGGTATCACATGGCAGGCCCCTACAGAGAAGAGCCTGCCGGAAGCCGACAGGCAGGTGAACAGGGTATGATTACCCCATAGAAGGTGCACTGCTGATGTGGCAGCACGGGATGGGTTGCGTGGTGAGAGTTACCATGAAGGGAGGTGCTGTGTCTTGGGAAAGTGTATAAAACCAGCTTGTTTTTTTGAATAAAGGATTCAGATCAGGATTCAGATCCGAGATCGGGAACCAGAACCAGACTGAATTTCAATCACTGACATGTAGCAGGCACTAAAAATCAACAAATACATACTTCTCTTGGTACCCAGAAATAAAAAAAGGGAAGTTCTTAGTGTAATTTGTTGGAAACTAATGGAGCACATGGATAAATTATTTTTGTTGAATCACCTGAGCACCAGAAAGCAGAATTATTAGCACCTCCTTTATGCATGAAGGAGAAGGTGGGATTTATCAGCCCTACATTCTTCTTTCTCCATCCAATGTTTGTATTCAACTGTGCAGCATGGAAGACCTGGATCATGTGCTCATAGAAATTGTCCATTTTGAAAAGTTTCTATCACATTTCAGCTTCCCCTAGTGTTAAAAATAGCAAGACTGCTGGTAAACAGCCATGGTTATAGATAAGTTCTTTGTGGTATCTTAACTAAAAATCTTTATTTTTGTCTCTTTATTTGTAGCTTATGACATTTCAACACTGTTTTCCTGTAGTAACAGTTCTACTTATTACTTTATATATCAATTTCTAGAAGATCTTTGTCCAGATAAATAACTGTAATTTTCTGTCTTAGTTGTGTAAAGTGTTAGGAATTACCAGTCTGCTGTGTGGTGCTTAGTTGCTGGCTGGGGTCAACTCATCATAACAATTCTACGCACTGAATTTTTTATACCTTACTCAGAGCCCTAGATTCTGAAGGTAAATCAATATTTTAGAATCCAAATTTTGGTGTTAAAAGAAGAAACAATGAAAGAAAAGATAAGCTGCTTGTCCATGATGTTGCAGGGGAAAAAAATCTTGAACATTTGTTCAGTTTTTAAGAACTAAGGAGAGAAGGTCTACTTATTTTATTTTAATGTTTGGAGTTAGCAGTATTACCCACTTCATGTGAACATCTTAAGTCCCACAAATGACTTAAGAGCTGTTTAGTTTCTGTCAGACAGCTGAGAAAACAAAGAAATCTGAAACTCATTTTAAGGAAGCACACTGCTGTCTGGTCTCTGGCAAATTAGTTCAAATCACACTGTTTCAGACTTATACAGGGAAAGGGCAGAAGACAGATGTAGGTCACATTTGACTAGTTGCCTTCTGTGATGGTTTTGGTTGGGTAGAGTTAATTCTCTTCACGGTATCTGGTATGGGTCTGTATGTGCTGGAAACACTGAGTGACAACACAGGGGTATTTTTTTGTTACTGCTGAGCACTGCTCACACAGAGCAAAGGGCTTTTCTGCCTCTCACCCCACTCACCAGCAAGCAGGCTTGGGGGTGCACAGAGTCTTGGCACAGCTAATCCCAGCTGGCCAAGGGGATGTTACAGACTGTGTGGCAACATGCTCAGCATACAAAGCTGGGGGAAAAAGGAGGAAGCGGGGCATGTTTGGAGTGATGGTGTTTGTTTTCCCCAGTAACCACTGCACCTGATGGAGCCCTGCTCTCCTGGGTATGGCTGAACACCTGCCCGCCCACAGGAAACAGTGAATTAATTCATCAATCTCCTTTGCTTGCATGTGCAGCTCGTGCTTTACCTCTTAAACTGTCTTTATTTCAGCTCACCAGTTTCCTCACTTTACTTTTCTGGTTCTCTCCCCCCACCCCACTGGGAGTGAGTGACTGAGTGACTGTGTGGGGCTTAGTTGCCACCAGGGGTTAAAGCATGGCATAAAAATCTAAATCATGTGGTCCGGACTGGTGAGGTTTGGGATTCCAAAGAACAAAGATTATTCAAGATATTACACTTGTCTTTACCAAGACATTGTCCCACCATGGTCCTCTACTTCTAGCAGAGAAATTCTCTTCTAGAAGTGCTGCACATGGCATGTAAAAACTGTTTCTGACTAGTCATAGTAATTAAAAATCAGCAAAGACATCGTCAGCTTCACTAGTTTCCTATCCTTTGCAAACCAGAAATATATTTCTGTGATTTGAAGTGTTTACACTGCTATCTAAACTACTTATTACTAAGAACTGCAATTTAGGAATACTGTCTTACCAATCTTTCCCAGTTTGGTACAAATGCAGTTAATTTTAATTACGGACACAGGAATATCTGCAATGTCATGCAGTTCCAAAGCTCTTTAGTCCTTTTGGATGAATATTTATGGAGTGCAAGTACTGCTTCTAACAATCTCAAATTGCATAGATCCCACAAAAAAGAAAGAAAAATTTTACAGCATTTTGTAAGCTTACACTCTCCCAATTTTTCATCTAATTACCTAATTATTCTCTCACTGATAAAGCTTTGCACAAAGAGTACTGAATGGGGCTACAGAAAGGTGATACCAATTAATTACTAACAGTAATTGTCATTTCATAATCACGTTAAGTTTTAATTTGCTCCTGCCAGCTTGTTAAACTGCCAATTACACATCTCCTTCTTTTATATATTGAGAAAAATAGTAATCATGCACTTACTGCTTTTATAATTCCTAAGTTAATTTTGCAGCAGCTTGAGGTATGTCTTCAGCACTCTGCAGCCATGCTGAGCTCTTTGAAGGGTCCAGTGAATGGAAAATTAACATTCTGAAGCAGCCTCATTAGAACCAAATAAAATGCTCATTTAGAACACTTTAATCTCAACCATCGAGAAATATTCACTGAAAGGAGACGCTAAACGACACCACAGATTCAGAGTGCACACTAGTAATCAACATGATGTGATTTTTTGCTGTATATCTTCCCTTTGTGGAAGGGGAGAGGAGACAGATGGCTTTTTATTCTCTCTATTTGGTTATGGCATGAAGGCTCCTCTACAGTCACTGAGATGAGGGTGACAGTGAGAGCAGAGGGGCATGCAGACAGTGTTTAAGTTTGCAAACTCAACTTCATCCTGCAAAACTCCAGGTAGAAGCACTTGTCCTGAACTTTTCACCTGATATGAACAACACTAAAAGCAAGCACTACAAATTGGATGTCAGTCCGATTTCCTGTACCTTAACTATGGGATTATGCATAGTTCTTTATGGTTGAAGTCCTCAAAAAGTAAGAGTCATGCAATTCCAAGGGAAAGAAGAATCTCACTTATATTAACCACAAGAATTATTCTAATATTGAATATCAGTTTTTTTTTTATTTCTGCCGTTCCTTAATACGATTGCAAAAGTTACATACCAACACACGTTAGCATTTTCAGATTTTGGTTGTTGGAGGAACAAACCCCCCTGTCTCTCAGCAGTTTCCAGGTCAGATGGATCTGGCTTTTCTAAAAGAAAGGTAAGGTATGGGAAGGGAAAGGAAAAGATAAATATTTCCCTTCAGTCTTTCTAGACTCCAGCAGCCTGGCAGAAACTTGATTTCAATACAGTATCGCAAAAAGTAAAAGCCACTGGCCAAACCCTCTTGAAAAGAATATAAGAGAAGTTGAGGTTTAGTGAAGGTAAGAAAAAAGGCTCAAAGGAAAATTTTGTTATGAAGAAAAATGAGTAAGATTTTACTGCATGAAAAAGACACTGGGGAAAGAAACCCACTGAGGTACTTAGCAATTGTGACATAGCTGCAAATCTCTCTGATCTCTTTATTTTACCTCTTTCTTTTTCTCAATGCTGTTCAGAAGAAAATGACAATCTGAAGCTCAGCAAATTGCTCCATGTGTGTCCCACATTATATTCAACGATTCTTTTATTTTCTCGCTTATTCTGCTGATGTTCTGTAAATTCTCTAATTTTTTTACGCAGACCAATATAACAAGCTGTAACAAAACTAGCCAAAAGAAACACATCTCTGCATATTTCACTTTCTCTTTATATTCTTTCTTTTGTTTTGTTGGGGGTTTTTTTCTGCATTTTCATTTTCATCCTTTTCTCTTTTTCAACTGTTAGATACAGGTAAAGCCAAAGTAACAGACTATTTAGGTTGAATATCACTAAAGAATTTTGGCAGTGGTATTTACTAACTTGTGAAATATTGCCCCATGGAAAGTGTCAGAGCCTTCACTTTAAACCATTCTTACAGCACTCTAGGGAACAAGGCAGCACCAGCCTCCAGAAGGTAAGTTCACAATATACTCAGTCTTCCCTGCTCACAGTCCAGACAGAAACACCATCAGATCTTACTCTGCTTTAGCATTTTGGTAAATTCAGTTCTTCCATGTTTTGGAATTACAGAACTAACCGCACAAACAAACTTAGAGTATTTTTACCAGAATTTCCCTGAGTTTGTGCAGCTTTCAGGGTTTTAGTTCTGGTTTGAGTAGGAAGAAATATTCAGGTCAGTTCTATTTAGTCCAAGAAAATTCACTCATTCTCAATAAAAATTATTTTCCCTACATGAAATTATTGCAGAATTACAGTAATTTCCAAGGGATGCTTTATCTCTGTGACTAAAGTTACTAGTGACTACTGACTGATATCACTGGTGCAGTTTACCAAAGCGTTGTGGACTGTATCTTTTACACAAAGTAAAGCAATATTTCACTGAAAAATACTGAAAAACAAGATGGAATCTTCAAGAACTATATCCTAAAGTCTACTTTTTTTAAATAAGTCTATGTTTAAAAAATTACTATTAAAATTACTGTTTTCTGTAGACACTTCAGTTTCAGAAATCTTCAGGATGTCTATTCAGTATAGTCCATTCCATTTAATTTGGAAAATTTAGACATTCAAGTTCAAGACTTTTAAACTGTAACACTATTATTGCCATTTGTTGTTAGTATCATAAAGATAATAGTATTTAGATCACTAAGAAGTAGGACTTTATGAAGACTCACCAGTGTATTCACTAGGTGCTACAACATTCTACCTGGTTCCTTGGACTCATAATGGAAAATGGTAATAACGGGCCCTGTCATGATAATTTCCACCACTGCAAGTTTTCTGACTCTGAGACAAAATATATAGCTGATTATTTCTTTTACAGTACTCCTCAACATTTTGCCTGGGATTTTCATTAAGAATAATTTTCTCGATTTTCTGTGGTTATGAAATCTGGCGATAATCAGTAGGAATTGTTATTTGCATGGCACTCAGAGGCTGCAGCCAGCCTCTGTGAGCAGTGTGCCACTGATGTTTACTGTGTGAGGTTGATCATCTCTGGGTTACTGTGAAGTCGTAACTGCCAAGATCAAGTGCAACAAATCTTCAGGACGAGCAGCACTAACAAATTCTCAAGTGAAATTGCAATGGCAAATAGGCTTCTGAAGCAAAATGACTGACGTGGGGTCTTTTTTAAAAGAGAGGTCTAAGACAAAAAGACCAGGTGTGCTAGAGTTCTGCTTAAGTTCTGTCCAACATATTCAAACATCAAAGTAGTTTGAAAGAGCAGATCATTTATTCACCAAGGTCTATCACGAGAAGCCATCACTTATCAGTACGTAACAATTTCCTCAAGCAGGAACCATGACAAATCCCTGCAAATCTCAGTTCAAGACTCATACCTACTCCAATAGCAAGTGAACTTTTTAATGGTATCTGTACACTTAAAAAATACTCAAAGAAAATATAATATGAAGAGAGACAAAACTACTTACAAAAGTGATTCTTTTTTTATGTTCTTAACTTGGGAAAAATAGTTTACTAACGGTTTGCTGTGTTTGGTTGTTCTATAATCTTAAAAAAATTTCCTTTGTTCAGGTTTCATGATCTAGTCAGTAGCTTTTTTCAATATAACAAGAAATTTCTTGAGTGGTGTGAGTAGGGCCTAGGCCATTTTAACAGTGAGTATACAATACAGAAACAAATCTACAAAGATAAATAAAACAGTAAAGTATTAGGGAGCTCTTACCAGCAGTCAGCGCTGCAGTGAAGTGAAGATGCTCTCCCTTTGATCTTAAGCAAGTTGGCTGGAGCACTGGTAGCAGTCTAATTCTGTCATTACACCTCTGAGAGGGAACTATAAAAAACAGAAAAGATGCTTGGAAAAATCTTTGAGCATTTAGAATCCTTCTGGACCCTATGTTGACATGAGCACTTTGGCATCAGAGCTGCAACTACTAAAACTGCACACACTTACGTAGCTACTACAGCAGATGCAGCTTTAGGAGAGTGCAGAGGCAAAATTAAACACTTTCAGTGGTGCTAACAGGGTCACACTTTGTCCCTTCAGATATTTTTAGGTTATGTGGCCCACTAAAATTATTTTAAAAAAAAAATATTTCACCATCACTGAGTGGCAATAAAAATATATTGGATAAAATCTCACCAGGTTTTCAAGCCAGCCATCAATTCAATTAATGTACAATATGCTTGTCCAGTGCAGAACTTGAATGAAATAAGCAATGAGGTATGTTCTATTATTGTTGATATTCGTGTCTTGAGGCTCTCTCATCCAATTCCACAAGACAAAATATTTAGGTTTTGATTTTGTTGTGACCCCTGTTTGATTAGAATACATTATAGAAGCTCTGTTTCTGCTGAGCATCCAGCACCCAGTGCTTTTGTACTTTTCCTTTTGTGAAAGGGGTGTTCCTTGGCTTAATCTGTTGGAAGATCTGTTATTATTTTA
Organism: Rhagologus leucostigma; assembly: GCA_013397725.1. Taxonomy (NCBI): domain Eukaryota; kingdom Metazoa; phylum Chordata; class Aves; order Passeriformes; genus Rhagologus; species Rhagologus leucostigma. The sequence continues at coordinate 3,478,684 of VZTD01003430.1, read as the reverse complement.
ATAATGAGCATATTACACTCTCATGCCATGGCAATGCAGATGTTGGGTTTTGGAGCTTTAATACCACTATTGTTGACATCAATAGGAGTTACAGCTTTGCAATCAAAGCAGATCATACATGTAACATGCAGAGGTAAAATTGCGGCAGCTAATCAGTGTATTTGTAAACCCATTTAAAATAAGAATAATGGTGGGCAGAGGGATTCTATTCTGTCTCCTTGTAGATGTGATAATAGACCTTCATAGCTCTAGGGTTTGGTTATTAAAGCTCATCAGAGGTTCATGGTTAACTACTTTTTGCTAATGATCTCTTCTGAATTTCTCTCTTTCTCAGCATAGGGATTTAATCCAGAGGGTAATGATTGTTCTAACTGATGTTAATTAGGAAAGTTGTGATTTTCAGTGGCCACTTTCTATGTCTGTCTATTTAATTCAGAAGCAAGAAGTAAAAATTAAACAAACTTTACTAATAAAGCTTTCTAGTAGTTTTTAACATATTGTTATTTAGTATTATCCAGTAGAAACACAAGTTACCTTTATCAGCTGTATTTTTCCATTTCTTTTCAATCTTTGTATTCCTTTTTGTGTTCCCCCTTCTACCATCAGACCTCAGTCTCATTATCTCTCTTTTTTTTCTGTGTTTTACTTTTTTTTCCTGCATTTTTCCGTATTTTCCTTTTTTTCCATCATTTAAATGATAAAAGGGCTCTGTGGGAAAAAAAGAAAACAAACCCAAAAAACTCATGATCATACCACTAAAATCTATGCTTGGCAGTATATAGTATGCCATCTATATCGTGATATATACAGTCCTGATAAATCAAGCTTTCCTATAGAACTTGGCCTAACAAGCTTCCTAAAATTCGAGGGCTTGTCTTTGAAACTGTAGGTTAGTTTAACATTATCTTTTAAAAATTAATACTGAAGGGTCAGAAAGATAGATGTGTATAAAAATATAGAGACACAACTAATTCATCAAAATAAGGAACAAGAGATTCGGTTTTCAGTCACTGTTGGGGCCACTGTTGCAGGGTCCAAAAGAAAACCATGTGCCACTTCACAATAAATTTATACCCAAAATGTTACCACTTTCAATGACCAGAGCTCAAACTCTCTCCTTTAGTGAGCAGACACATACTCAATATGCCCTGTGACCTACTTAAACACTCCAAGTGCACAATATCCAGACTATGAATCCAAGCATCTTGAATCCATTCAGATCTTAAGTTTTGGGACCATGCATGAGTATCTAAAATGGCATTGTTCTGCTCCTAACTGAGGTTTCTTTGAGTTATTGCTCTATAAAGACTTAGAAACAAACAAGAGTTTCCTGTCTGTGCAGTTTGCCCTACATCCTTTGTTGTATTGTGCTTAGTTCTTTAGGAAAATTCTTGTAAGGACTTCTCACCTGCCTCCTGAATCTGAAAAGCAGCATTTCGGATTCTGGTCCCTGTATATAACTTCCTTCAAAGGCAGAGCCTTTGTCCAGAGAGCTGCTCTGGACGATCCTTTCATTGCTTACACAAAGGCATTTCAGGTTTCTCAGCCAGCACTCTGAATGGTCACTTAGAAAGTAGCCTTTGCTTTGCTACAATCCAAGTCATCCTATGCTCAGATGAAAGAAAGCTGCCAAAAGCCAGTTCTCCTTCTGACAGACAATACCTGAAATAAGGTCAGTGACTTAGAAACATAAGGTATTTCTTGTTACATCCGAGAACCTGAGGCATGCCTTCCCTGCCAGTTAGTGGCATCATTAAAACTCTTGACAGTTTTAATGATTAGTCCGACTGTTTCTTGCCTCCTTTGCAAGCAAAATGCCAGAGGAGACAGTTTCAGCCATTAAGATAGTTACACTGCATACAGTTTTCTCCAATGATGCAGTCACAGTCCTGAGTCTCTATACATTTTCATTGCAAAAGGTTTCTCATAACCCGGTGATAGTGATGCCATGGTAATCTCCGCATGAAGTCTTTTAAGATCCATTATAATATTTCATTATTATCTCAAACTTAGATCCCCATTCACAGGAATAGATACAACAACTTACAAAGGCACAGCAAGAGAGAAACTAGATCAAAACATCTTACTAGATAAAATAAACCTTTGAAAGTGTTATATTTCTATGAGTTCTTAGAAGATTTTCCAAATGGTTTAAAATTATGTAGGATGGGAGTGTAATTTCCCTAGGGAGAATGGCTGAAATAGTGTGATACAATATTCCTTTTCAGATATTTAGTAATGCAGTAATCATAATTCCAAGGACTAAAGTTGTATCAGGTAATAAAATCTATAAAATCTAGCACCCAATAGATTCTCATGTTTCCTACTCATCATACAACTCGTATGGAAGGATTAGAGACACTGGCAGAATACGATAGAATGTGAGCTCAGTAGTGTAAACAATATCAGTAGAAGACAAAAGTGGATAAATCCAAAAGTGGCTCTTTCCATAAAGTCTAGCCAGCAGGGAATGAATCAATTTTAAAAGGAATTCAAATTTTCTAAACTAATTATTATGCCACAGCGTATCCCATTTAACACTGCTAAAGAACAGCTACCTCAAAGGCAGCTGCTGTTCACACTGTGATTCCAAGCAGTGAGCAAAGACAGGTCGGGCTACAAACTGCAGTAAATTCCACCGTGATTACCAAGGGACACACAGCATGCTTCAAGTGAAGTTTTCAAAGAGCTGCAACATTTTAGCTAGGAAGAGCCCTTGGTTATTAAGGCCTTAACAAGAAAAATCAACACAGCACATTGTACCATATTCTCAGTTCTTTTCCAACAGTGGGTTTTCTTTGAACCACAAGTAAGTTAAGACTAAACAGATGAAACAGGTCATAAGTAAGTCTTTTTTCTTCATTCCACACAAAACCATCAACAAACAGTTGTTGTATATTCACAAACATGCTTTTTTTTTTGTGTACACAGGTGGCTTTTGATAAATCCAGAGAATCTGATAAAATATAGGCAACAAGCAACCCATCTTTTTCTCACATCTCGGAACTAAAGTGCATGCCTATGGAGACCAGCTTTTTTCTTTGATCTATTTTGTGTTTCTGTTGCAGACTGTCACCCAGACCAGAGACAACTGTGTGTGAAAACCGTCAATGGTAGAAAAAAAATTGTTTATATGTTTCCATCCTTCAAGTTTCGCATTAATTTCTTAACTTCCTCATCCTTGAAGTTTGGTGCAGCAAAAACATCTAACAGAAAACAAGGCTTTTATGGAGATATCTCAAAAATAGTGGTTACAGCTGAGCAGCTGAAAATAAGAGAGATCTCAGGCTCCTAGTTCCTAGATTTTCTGGGTTAGGAGTTGGGCTGGAACATGCCACTTTCAGGCCCCCATGACAGGACTGATGCATGGCTCTCCCATGACTGCACCAAAGGCTATAATGGCCCTGAGCAACCACACCTCGTTGGCTTGGGAGCTGAATTTGAGCTCTGGTCTGTGACAAAGAGAAATGTGAGCATTTTCCCCTTTTGGTGCTTGATCTCTTTGCTGAAAAAATGCCTGTTTCATGCTAGTGTCTGACTGTAAATGGATGAATTTAATATTGTACAAGGAGTTAAAAATAGGCATTTAAGTCTCGGTGATTCTTAAGAGCAGGGAAAGAAGGGAAGGTACAAAGGACAGAACACAATGACACATTTAGTACCATTTTCAATCCAAAATGAACTAAAGAAAGAAGCTGTCATATCTGTGCCTATAGAAGCTGAGGGTTATTAAGAGTATCTGGGACCAAGGAACATTTAATTATGTCTGGGAGCCACATATGTTCTGCTTTATTTGTCACTACACAGAAAATAAAATGCATCTCAATAATTTTGCAATTATACACCTAACAATGTAATCACTCTTATGTTACAGAAAGCATTTTTGTTTTAAACCATCGGGAAACCAGAAAAGTGACATGTAAAGATACATCTTACCATTCCCCTGATAAAGGTTTGTCAGTAACCTAGAGTTAAAAACCTCTATTTTTTTTTTTTTTTAGTTTTTCTGATCTATTCAGTTGTTTTCGTGTTATGATGGTATCTGCTTATGTGAATAACTAAGAAAAAGAATTATCTTTTCTTAAACCTATTCAATAGAATCTACCCTTTCAACCTTTGTTTTTGCACTGTATTTCTTATTCCTTCACTGATACTGCAAGCATTTTTCATTTTTCTAGCGATGGTTGGTTAATTCAAGAGGAGAAAGCATCACATATTCATTGAAATATATACACAAAACTAAATTTCAGAAACAGTTTTGTTGTTTTCTGATATGTGCCACTGATATTCATGCCACTGATACGTGGCAGGAAAACTGACATAAGATTTTCAGTCCTAATGATTCATTTTTAAAACACTGAACACAACCCAGTACTCAACAGACTTTTGTCTGATGCTGTTGAATTCCAGTTCAACAACCTTTCTCCATTTATGTATCTTCACTGCATGAAGTTAAATAGCAACAGGAAACTATATTTTTGTTTGTTTCAATTTTACTTTATCAGAAGCTTACTACTTTTTTTTTCACTTTTGAGACACAAGTTGTCTTCAATTGTAATAAAAAGCACAAGCTCTTTACAAAAGAAAAAATCTGAAATCTCTGCCAAAACTGAAGAAATGAAGCTATATTAAGAATTATTTTCCTTAGTAAGTTTTCTTTACTGGTGTAATGTGATAAATATATCTAATGTATTGCTGTAAGAAAAAAAAAAGTACTCATATTCAGGTAAGTTTCTCCAGTGCTGAAGTATCCTCTATACTAACCTGCATACCTGCCCTGAGCAATTTGTGTTAGAAGCCAGACTACAATAAAGACACATCTCTTCTTGACTGAAAGCAAAAGCAAGCATTGTGTAAACACAAATTCAATCAGCATATTTAGTTTTGTTTCTGAGACAATTGTGGATAACTTGTCTGTCTTACGCACTGCATCACAGCAGATAAAATCCACATGACTGTGTTGTTCAGAATTCCTCACACAAGCATGGATTTACTGTGGCTCTGTAGAAAAAATCCCCAAGAAGTGCTGTAGCTTTTCAGGCCAGAAGACTCTTGCAATAATCTCACCAAACTTTGCCTCTTATAAACCACTGAATTTTATCAACTAATTCCTTTAAAAAAGATAGATCCTCCAGCAGAGCTGGACGTATCTTCTATGTGAAGATCTCGTCTATGTATAAAGGCCTCAGGGAGATGAATTTAGCACATTCATAAAGAAGTTTTTCCAGCAGTTAATGAACTTCTTTACTAAAAGTTTTAGTCTAATTGCTGTCTACAGTACAGCTTTCTCTGTTAGACTGAAGAACTCTCTTATTCTAAGACAATACACATATAAGGCAGACAAGCCACCCATAAAGTATTCATTTTCTTTTTTCCCTTTTTTTCATACTAACCATACTCTATTTAAGTTGGTTATTTCACTGTAGATATATTACAGAATGGATTTTTGCCTCCTTTGCGTTACACTGTATAATTCTGAATCATGTTGTTCACTGCTTTCCAAAACAGAACTTCTCATTCTAATAGTCGGTCCTGAATTCTTGACTCCAAGATTTACTATCTGCTATTCTGGTGTATTAAATTCCGAGCTCAAGGGGACTCTGTTTATCAGGACATTCAGAAGGCTGTAGAATTGCCTTGTGTCTATAATTTAGTATGTCACAATATATTTCTGTCATGGGGTAACTTTCTGAAGGTTTCTGAATCGTGTTTCTACTTTTATTTTAGGACCTTCATAGCTAAGATTCAAAGAATCAATACATTTTAAAAATAAAAGTAGATAGAAATTAGTCTTATTAGATAAATCCTCCTCTGCCACAGTGCAACACATCTTACTGAGGCACTGTGATTTAATACAGGGATGATTTCTTCAGGTTCTATTCCTTCTTACTCTTTTGCAGCACTTCCTTTCCTATATAACATCCAACTAGGTCTCAGTAAAAAAAATAAATACTACACTGTTCTGTATATATTCTTGTTTAGGTTGCACCCTCTGACAGGTGCCATATTCCTTCTTCCCTGACCTGCTTCTGTTATGATGGTCCAGGCTATCACGAACATGTTTAACTTTGGATGGATGTCTCAGACTGAACTAGTTTAGGGGGCAAACACACGTCCTTTTGTCACAAATGTGAAGGGAAAGTAGGTTCCTGTAGCACCTCAGCTGGTGACTCCCGCCTTGGCTCACTGCAGGTGGTTACACCACTCATTCTGCAGCACGTAGGCTGCCTGTGCTTCAGTCCGTAATTTATGTGGCACTAGGAGGGTATTCTGCTCAACTGTGACTATTACAGCTTTACGTTTTTTCCATAGTGCTAATTCATATTGCTGACTGAACTTTTTGTGACATAATGTAGGAATACGAAATATTCCTAAGTGAAGATGTGTTGCGTTTATCACCCACGTAAATGTGGGCGATACTGAATTTATTTATTACACAAATTCTCTTGGTGTAAGTATACAGTTCTGTCCCTGAATTTACTTCAGCCCTAACCAGAAAAACGTAAGTCTGTAGAAATTAGCAATGAATTCTGCAGTTATTGGTCTTATGTTCCAGAATTTTTGTCTAATATTTCTGAGTACTGAGAGATATTGAAATAGAACTTACAGCAGAAAAAATTAGGTTTTCTCTCTGGAGAAATGTCTTTTGGTTTTACTTATTGAAAATGGAATTCAGAAATAGAGAGGAATTTTGAAGTTATTCAAAATGTACAATGGGGGAAAAAAAAAAAGGTGGAAATTATGACAGGAATAATCCTTCCTTAATCAGAGGCAGAACTGAGTAATTGGCTAGGTCTCACTTTTCCCCAATTTTTTTGATAAAGATTGCACTTTCTCTTGAACTTTGGACATATCCTGGAGCAGAATATCACGACAAAGATCATCTGAGGAGCCTGCCTAGAGATTGGACTTAGGGACTTTGCATTCTTCATCTTCTGGAGTTTAGAGACTTTGCTTCTTCTCCTCTAGCTGTCCCTGGGGTTTCTCTCAGTGAGACTTCCAGTGGTACAGAACGGACTGTTTTACAGGGATTGTCTTTCTCCTTGAACATAGGATAGGGACCATCAAGATCTTTCCCCAGCTTGTTCTTTGCCTTTCATGACCTTTTGTCTCCCTCTCCCCTTCTCTCTCCTTCTCCATGTCAGCCCACAGAATTAGGAGATCTGAAAAACGCTGTGAGTGTTTCACTGGTACACTCTGAACTAGTTACTGAGCAAAGAACAACATAGTGAACTCCTGCAGCAGTTCCTACAGCTGCTGGTTCTGCATCCCATTTGTCTGTGGAAACATAACAAACCCCAGTAATTACATGGATAATCCTCTTGTGGGGACAGATGAAATAAAAAATGTCGGGGAAAAACCTGCATGGGGATGAATTACTTCTAGTCATATGACTCTCTCATTAAAGCAGATTGTCCAGCTGCTGGTCTATGTGCTGGACATTTCTAAATGGTAGAATATTCATACAAGTTGCTAAAAAGGTTTCTCTCCTGACAACCTTGAGTGGGATGGAAATGTGAGATAGATGTCTGAGCAAGCAATTAGCATCCTTATTGCTTCTGTCTTCCAGAATAACCTTAGCATCATTAAAGGGCAATAACAAAGCAGATAAGTGTTATCCTTTGAAGAGGCTTAAAATGCAGGAAGAATAAAACAGAGTGGCAGAGTGACTACTTTAGTTTGCTTTGCACAGAAATGTGTTTACACTGAATAATTCACATTTGGTGCAGTCACAACCTTCTCCTCTCAGAAGGCTTGCACAGCCTGCAAACAAGCTCATTACATTAAAAATTCTTGACGCCTTGAAACTGAAAGGAAATCAATGCACTTGGGCAACGCATTACATTACAAGGTACAAGTCATATATTTTATAAGCTCATTATTGGCACAAGACCCATTAAAACATTTAGTAAACTTATCATGGGTACAGACTTTCCAGCTGACATTATTTCAAGTAACAGACTATTTTTTAGGCAAGGACTAATTTCTCTTGACAAATTTGTCCTACTGCTGCCTAGTAGTGAAGGATTTAGAAGAGTAAGCTTCACCACAAAGTTCCTTGTGTACACAAAGTAGCACAGTCAGTTTCTCTTGTTCCTCAGGGCTTTTAATGGTTTTCCAGCTGTATCAGAATGCAATTCAGAAATGCTTCCACAGGACAAATTCTTCTAGCAAATCCTTGAGTTTGCTTCATGAACCTCTCAAGAATAACAACTTCTCATCCTGTTCCGGTTTTTACTATGCTCCCACCCTTATTAATACCAAAAAATGCTCCTCTTTTATTCTTATTCTCTCAAGTTTACTTTAAGCTGTCTATTCAAAGCCTAATTGAAAGTCTGAGGTTTTGAAATTAACTACTTATTCATTCTAATTTTGATATTAGATAGACTTGTTGGACTGTGATCTTGACAAGTATTCATTCTCTGCAGTGTGCATCATCACAGCACAGTATTAGCCATGACAATCCTATGAGGAATGTTGAGCAATGTCCAGGATGAGGACCAGAGCAAGGCTAGGCATGAAAAGACAAAGAGAAGTTCATCTGGGCTGCAACTTCATCTGTGAATGGAGAAAATTATGGAATCCTCAGTGGTCACCTCCTGATTGTCGAAACCCTTTAAGACTCTGTATATCATAACTTGCTCCATTGGCAAGTGGCATAAACAGTACAGACAGCTTAAGGGACTCAGTGACAAATTACTGTCCCTTGAGTCTACATTTGATGAACTGAAGAGTTCAGGGAGATGGGAAGGTACAGTGACAAGGTTTCAAGGAAATCATAGAATTTCATCTTCAGGCTAAGATGCACACTCCTAAGAAGGCTGAAAATCTCTTGGCAGAAAGCAATCAGGCTAGAAAGGCGGCAAACCTGACAGAAACACCCAGTGAAGCTGTCCTCTTGCATTAACCACAGCCTTCCAAAGGCTGAGATCTCTGCTAATGCTCTGTTGGAGGCTGTGTCACTTGGACACACATCACTCAAGGAAAACAGACAGCGCTTTTGTGATGGCAGAAACGAATGTGTGGCACTGCCCCTGCCAAAATCTACGCAGTAGTCTGGGGGTAGATTCAGCACTTAAGGAACATGGGAATATATATAAGAAAGGGAAAGGCACAGGGGGTTCTAGACTCAGAATGAAAGCTGTTAGGAAGGACTCTAAGCACCAAGAAATATTCACGCTATAACAAGCAGGATCTGACAGAAAGATGGAAGATGAATACTCAGCGCTTATTTTTCACAGAATAAGTGAGAATGGAAGACACCTTCTGTGCTTGCCTAGTCAAGCTGGGTGAGCAAGTTGCCCAAGATTGCATCCAGTTGAGTTTTGGGTATTACCAAGAATGGAGACTTCACCGCCTCCCTGGGAAACATGTTCCAATGTTCAACTACAGGAGGAAAGTGTCTTATTTTATTGTCTTATTGTTTATGCTCGTTGCTTCTTGTCACTACGCACTAAGAAGAGTCTGGGTCCATCCTTTTAACACTATCCCTTCAGATGTTTATACAGTTTTATAAGATGTTCCTTGAGCCTTCTCTTCTCCAGGCTAAACGCTCCTAGCTGACTTCCTCATTCAAGGATGCCCTTGGTCATTCTTGTGGCCCTGGATGGATAGCCTCAGGATGGCCATTTTCTGGCTGCTTGGATAATTCAGCTCCTCAAAGCAGTGTCCTTTTTACCTTTCCTGAAACACTAACAATTATAAACTGATGTTCCTACTACTAGTAATTTCTCTGATGTTTACTTCATGAACTTGAGATTTAACTCCTTCTCATACTGATGGTTAGGAAGCAATTTTATCACAGATCAGAGTGACCAGAAGATATTTATGGGGATATCAGTTGAACCAAGTACTAATATTGAAAATATCTCATAGACAGACTGGACTCACAGAATTGTTCTCTTTCCTTTTAAAGAGAAGTCCAGGTTACATGGTAACACTGAATTTTAATCCTTGTTACTCTGTAGAAACCTGACTGACAAATTATTGTATTTTCATGGAAGTAGGAAGTATTACTGTAATTCCTTAAAACTGTTTTTCTTCTTTCTGTCTCTAATGATAATTTTTAAATAAAATTTAAATTTAATTTAAATAAATTTAAATACAATTGATGCTAGCAGCAGTTAATCTCAAAGAAGAGAGCATGACTGTAAGCACTGCTGCAGGCAGTAAATCACATTTAAAGCAAAGCAGTTGAAAGTGGGGCTAAGTGACTCCCCCACGTAAAATATCAGCAACTGCCAGCACTCTGTTTATTCTAACATTTTTTTCTCTGATGTTTCAAGCTCCTATATTGGCTTGCCTATACTTAAAATTATTGAAATGGGAATTAATAACAATTGTTCCAGGATGAGCCAAGAGATATCACAAGCCACGAGATATCACAAGCCCAGATTCCCACCAGGAATTATTCCAGAACATCTGTGTGGTAAGCTGAAGCTTGTAGACAAGATTCTAGCATGGTTAGGAAATTTTAGCAAACAATTCTTAAAAGAGACACACTCTCTCTAGTGTTTTCATTTCCTGTAATCTTCTTGATGAGGGAGATTTTGTTAAACAAGAAAAATGAATGCTGCCAATTTACCTGTGAAGAAAGTAAAATAAAATAAAACTGGGAACCACTGCATACGTATCGACCATATATTTTATATATACTGCTGTAACACAGGACTGCAGTAGGATACAAAGATATGCCTAGTTTTCAGCAAGTGACTCACTCCTGCACTGCTGTAAAAGAGGAGTTAACTAAAATTTAAAAAAAACCTGCTGAACACTTAGCATCTCAGCAGCTTGGTAATTAAGATGCCCCAGAAACTGGTGGTTAGAGGGGAGAAAACTCTCAAGTGGAAGTATGGCTTGGAATCTAATATTTAGAGGCTGAACTGTAAGAAATTGAATATTTAATGATCAGTTTTGTGATTTTGATACGTTTTCACCTTTTTGGTTAGAACCTGCCAAGGTAAAAAACCACAAAACCTAAGGAAAGCTCTGTTTTAGAAATGTCTCTTTTCAATTGCATAACTGCTTGTCTTATCTTGTCAGTTTTCTTGTCAGAGTCAACTCCTTGGCACTAACAAGTCCCCATATGAAAGCTGCAATAAAAAAGCATCAAGTATTTAGGTAAATGAGATGTGGATAGGAAATGGAGAATAGTGTAAACCTGGACAACAATTCCAGAAAGTCTATCTAGTGTTCCTTGGAAAGATTTGAAGGACCAAAGAAAGACAAATTCACTTGAGAAAAAGACAGAATGTCAGAACTAGAACAATATGAAGGGCTGGTCTAGTGCATCTGGGCAGTAAAAAGGCAGTAAAATTTTTGTCATCTGGTAAGGAAGAAGACAAAAAAGGACAGTGGAAAACAAGAGGAACAGCTTAGTTTTAAATGAGACAGATCATCTCAAAAAACCAACCAACCAAACAAAAAACAAATAAAACCCCCTCAAATATCAAAGATGTAAAGTTTCTACCATAAGAAAAAAAATTCTATAGCACCTGCATGAATCAGTATTTGGTGCCAGTTTGTCTGGCACATCCTTGAATATGATTAATCACTAAGATTCAGTATTAAGTTAAATCTGATAAGTTCAGCCATTCTGGGAACTTTCCTAGACTGACTAAAATTCCGAACATTTTGTCCAGGCTTGCACCACATACATTGTAAAACCTGAAATTAATTCTTCAAGAGTCTGCCTACTGCAATTGTTCTAAAGCCTTGTTTAACAAAGGGGAAAGAAAAATGCACATGTTCCCAATGATAGCTAAATCCCTGAAAATTATATAAAAGGATGAGATGTATGAGAGAGGGAGGGAAGTATGCAATTAGCTGTTCTCTGAATTATCCTAAGCAGAATGATAGGAACCAGAAGACCATTGTGCAGCACTTCTCAGTTACCCTCAGTAGGCACAGGGCTGTGTTGTGCTGTGTTCCACTTATAGCCTGGCCTTCAGGACAGTGTCACGCTGTGCATGTCCCTGTGCCACAGAAAAACTCATCCAGCTAATGGTAACAGGGCCTTGCGGGCAGCTCCAACTCAGCAGCAGCGACTGCACCACCCGCCTGTCCTTGCCTTTATCTAAAAAGTGCGGCAACAAGTTCTCATAAGAACTTTTTATTCGACACTAGAAATGATGAATAGGGTTGCTTTCTTTTAAGAAAATCCTGCAAGAGCTCAGAGGCCAAAATGTTGCATCTTTCCATGGGTGGGATCTGCACAGTGTACTGTGTCCTGATCGGAGGCCTGTTGATGCTGTGCAGCTCAGGGTTCCCAGCATCTGAAGGGATGTAAAATTATCTGTACCATCCTCTCTTTCTTTCCTGTCCTAGTGTAAATGAAAAGTGTTTTAAGAGATACTTTGCAGAGTCTGAGTCCTTTTCCTACTGGGATCATACTGAAAACCAGCTCCTCCTGGGGAAAGATTGTAAGAATAAGTCAGTGAGAAGATGATAGGTCAGCAGGGAAACAGATTTGTCTAAGGATTCAATGTAATATTTATTACAATGCAATATTACATTTCAATTAAAATTATAATCTGCCTTCAGGATAGCCAAAATCACTTCAGAGACGTGACAAGATGCCAACATTTCTCAGTTCCACATGGAAGTACTCATGCTCTCACCAAACATAAATCTCAAGTTTTGCTTTGTTGAAGAAAAACTTTGCATGAAACTCTTCACTAAAGTATCTTTCACTAGAAGACTAATATTCACTCCAACAGGAAAACTACAAGGCATACTCTCCACCTCTAGAAATGTTTGAGCTAGACCTGCCCTCTTTCCCTGCTTTCACTTCTTTCGGCTGATCAATGGAGAGGGAAGGAGGCAGACAGCCTTTGTCTCTGCTGCTTGTGAATGATCAGCCCAATGTACTAGATTCCACTGAGGATGAATTTTTAGGAATTAAAAAATACCATGTTTTACATCTGGTTGCTTACAGGACCGTGTTCCATGCTTCTTTCTCAGTGGCTCTGTAACTTCCTGCCTGTGCCTTTTCTGCCCCAGGCCATATTATGCATTTTTTTTTTTTTTCGCAAAGTGCCGATGTAAGAATCGATCTTTTGATACTTGGAAACCTTCTGTACATGCCTGCAGCAGCAAAATGGAATATATCTGGCAGAATATACAAGGCAGAAGTGCATCTATTCCCCAGTTATAAAGTGGCTTCTTTCTGAGGGATTCCCAGTACCAGCTCATTTCTGTGTCAGGTTTCACATTCCAAAACCTGCAGCAGTTTTCTACCCAGCAGATATATTTTAAATAATTTTCAATTTAAACTGGTGTCATTTTGGCATGATGAATACTTTTTTTTCTGCTCACAGTCATTAATTTTATTTTAAATGTTTTTCAGCCTGTCCACTTTTTCTTTTATGCCAACACGTTTTTTCATCAAAAGGTTGCATTAAATATTTAAGTATTCTAATGATGCTAATGCAAGTCAAGAAAGATGTAGGCAATGCAATTGCTCAGTGCTGTACCAGAGCAGCATTTCAACTATGTGGTTCAGACAAATCTTGCACTCTTCCACTTGACAAATAGCAGCTTTCAGAATAGAAGTCTGGGTCTGCATCAGTTTTCTAAGTCTGCGTTTACATTAGTTTACCAAACTTGGCCAGCATTTGGATACAGGTTCTTTTTTGGATCCAGCAGTTTCTATTTCAGTATTAAATTCAACAAAACTCTGGAAACACAAACCCATGAGCTTTGAGAAGTGCACATCAAGCCAACAGTCAGTAATTTCTTTGTAATTCTGGATTTAGTGAGAAGCCATATGCCCTTAGTGAGTAACCATATGCCCTTTCAAAAAGTGGAACAATCCACTGGACACAGCTTTGCTTTTAACAATATTTACATTACAGCTTTTGTAGCATTCCATATGGCCACTATCACCTGTGTCTCTTGTCTTGGAAATGTACGCCAAAAACCACATTCTCAATGGATTTTCTTTCTTATTATTGAAACAGGCTACCTCCTGTCTGTGAAATCAGTTCCTTGACTACCTCACCAGAAAAAATAGTTTTTCACACACTTCCTCAAAAATAAATTCTGGATGTTCTCAGTCATTTAAAAGAGTCACCAAATCACCAAGCTACCAACAGTGTTGTTTCCTCGCCCAGCAATAATTTTCACAGTATCTGTTGCTGTGCACACTAAATTGTGCTTCTGAGTTGGCACACCTGTTGGAGTCAGTCACCATTGCAATCTGGGAGACCCTTCTCATAATTCGGAAAGCACAGATAAAAATCTACACCTTGATATTATACTCCTGTTCTTCATTTCTTGATCTCATCTTTGAGTGTGATGCCCTTTGAGGGTGCTCCCAGTTATTCTACAAAGTACCCAGTGACAATAAACTCTCTCCCTATATTTGTGTGTAAGTACACACAAAACCATATATACGCATATATATACACTATATGAATATATAAAAGCATATTTATATATATAAAAGCATGCCTCTGTGCACAAACACCTAGCTGCAACATTTGACTACAAAGGCTTTTCAGCAGCTGTCTCAGATCTTTCTGTGTTTAAATACTCTTTCCCACACTGACAGGTGGTTTTGAATTAACGTCTTCATACCTTGCATTGCTACTAGGTACACTTGCAAGGTGTTCCATTTCCTCAGGATTAAACACTTTGTTCGGAGATAGTGGAAGCAAATTCTTCTTCCTGTTGGAAGACTTCTGTTGTTGCCTTGATGCATCATGAATTTTTTGTTGCTCTGTACTGGTCTACTCAACTCCCCAGTGTAAAATTAACCAATCTATCTAGACTCCTTGTCTGCTCCTTCCACTCTTGTCACTTGAAAAGGGTTTTTACTCCTGCTATAAACTGTGACCAGTTTTCAGCTCAGGTAGCTGTTGTATGATTTCTTGATCACAGCATATTTTTATTTGCAGGGGTCTCAAATTCTACAGTTCATCGAATTTTGTATTAATTGACTGAGTAATGAGTGAGTATTCAGGTTTACCCACAGGTTAGCTGTTACTCACAGGTGGTCCTGGTGCCTTCTTTTGGGTCACAGTGCTGGTCCTATGCAGATTTTCAACCACAGTGAGTATTGTTCTGGCTTTTGTTCATTTCTCCTTGCTGAATTTTGAACGAAGTGGCTATGATATAGTGAAGTGTTAAGTTTTCTCTCCCTCATTCCCTCTCACTGAACAGAAACAAACTGAAAACAACTTTTCTATGTGTCTGAATTACAGGATTCCAGAAAAAGTAAGAAGCTGAGCTACTTTTAAAATTATTATTATTACTGTTAATAGTAGTAGTATCTTATTTGCTCAGTAGTTTTGTCATATAATGGCATATTTCTTTTACCAGCTTCTGCCTTCCCCTTTACCCTGTCCTCTTATGCTGCTCCTTTAATAAAAAAAAAAGAAACTGGGAATGCCTGAGAGGGTCATGGCACCAATCCACCACTATGGGAGAAGGGGTTTGCTGTAGAGGAAACAGACCTGTGGTAGGAATGAATTCACATGCTTCAGTGATGATAACTGAAGTTATTTTCAGCAGAGCTATTTCTCACATTACTTCCTTGCTGTTTTGCCATCGGGGGTAGCCAGCCATTTGGAGACACAGCATCTTCTTTGGGTTGTTATGAAAACAGAAGATGCCACCTCTGGTTTTCCACTGGGACTGAATGAAGTGTTCAGTAAACAGAATGGTCCTACCTAAGGCAAGTTTTATATTATATTGAGAGGTAACTGCCATTCCTTCCCTGTCTTTCATCAGTTCACACTATATGAAATAGTAAAACTGGCAACAATTTCCATAACACCTTTCATCTAGAAGCATCCCAAAGCCTTTACAGAGATCCGTTTTCCCTACTGTTAAAACACGAGAATCTTTAGCATCCAGTAACACTACACAAAATTCCAGGACAGGAAATGGAACACTATCAAAAATCATATACCCACACTGGGCAAAATTTACTGTTTTGGAGAAATAAACCTTCTGAACAAGCCAACAGAGCTGTCCCATCCATGTGCTTCAAAATTGCTCTTGAGACATCTACATTTTGGAAACAAAAACATATTCAAGCTTCATAGACTATGCTTACGTAGCCTACCAGAAAACTATTTCATACTTTGTCTTTTTGATGAATCAGCCAGGAAACTGCGCCAAAATAGACAGCCATTTGCTAACAATCAGTCATTCAGTCAAGGATGATATGCAGATACTTTGTACATAAAGTAAAAAGACACTGTCATTGTCCTGAATAAATTACAATATAAGCATAGAAATAAAGAAATGCCAGTGGAAACAGAGGAGGAACAGCCAAAATATTTAAATACAGAAAAAACATAATAGGTATCAAACTATTCCTCGAATTTAGAGGGACTACCACAAAATAAAGGCATTATAAATATAGGTTTACCTGCACAAGGCTCTATTTGAACATTACTCTTTTGGATGGTTTCTTAAAACTGAATGTTAGAAATTGAAAAGAAGATGTAAATTGAAGATGTAAAGATGATTGACACAAACTACGAGATGGATTAGCATTAGTGAGAAAAGAAGAAAAAAAAAGGAGATAAAGACATTTGAGCAAGGAAGAAATAGCCTATGCAGCATGACAGAGCTAGTAAAAGTAAGGGAAACAGTATTTCATATCCAAGTAGGTTAGCAGACATATCTTTTCATGTGTTAGAACTCATCTGTTTATCCTGTTTCTTAGGCAGTGTCCTTAGAACTAAGTTTTTGCCACCTGAAAGGTTTTTTTAACAGTCAGTTAAATTTTGCTATGACTAAACTGGCTATTATAGAAATATTAGTGTGCTATGCTACTCCAATTCAGCTAGGCCAAATTCTTGCTGCAAACCTAAAGGGTGAAAAATATTTAGGAAAAAAAACCCCACCTGCAGTATTTGAAACAGAGTGGTAGGAGACGTCTGCATTGTGAAATTGGAGTGATTTCAAAAGGTTCAAAAAATATGCTTCTGCTACTTGATAGTTATTAAAACTTTTTTTAAAAAGGCATCAGTAACATGCTGACTACTAGCAAAACATATCACTGTAACAGGCTGTGGAAATCAGCATCTTCATCAGGGGGTTGTGTCTTGGACTACACCTCGTAGTGTGCTTGCGATGCTGAAGTTTAAAGCTCTGCTGCCATCTGCAGGGGTCTGTCCTTCACGCCACTGCAAACTGTGAGCGCTCTCTGGAAACTTCCCCATCAGAATCACACTGCGATCGATATGTCAGACTCCATCATGACTGTTCTTTTGTTTATACCACCCTCACCTGGACCCAAAAAGGCCAAATAAATTCAAGGTTAAGCTGCAAAGGAGTCAAAGATAAATTTGGTCTATACTTAGCATTTCATTACAACTGCCTTTTTTCAGATTATGTCATTTCTGTGAACTTATTTCTAGTATGGCAAAATAACTCATTACAAAATTATGAAAAGACTGCAAACCTGGTTAAAAAATTAATTTATTTGAACTTCTGCTCTATAGAGAGAAGTGCGATTGCTTCTTAACGTGGAATAATCCTGCTCTCAGCCAGGTGACCATCTTCAGCAAGTATCAGTCCAGTGTTTTCTTTAGACCTCCCTCTTGCTATTAGCATACTTCAAAAAGCCCTTCATATCGGACACAACACTGACCAGTTTCAACCCTTATTGAGCTTTGGCTTTTTATGTCTTCTCCCTGCATATACAAACCACAGCTCTGAACCACATATTCTATGAATTTTTTGCTGGAAACAAAAATAAAGAGTTCAAATATAAGGAAGAGGATGATTTTCAGATTTGATCCCTCTACATGCCAGTTCTAAAAGCAAAATAAATGAGACTGAGTGAGCACACTCCTGCGTTTGCAGAGACTAAGCAAATTTCTACTTTTCACCTGAAAGTGCTGGCTCCTGAGGTACCCTTTTACCTAGCCTGAACAACAGCACTGGAGATGAATAGATTTATTGCTGATTCCATCAAAGCTCTGACTTACCTTTGGCATCTAACAGATTGATTTGTTTCTAATTTGGAGAGTTCAGTTTCAGGTCATTTTCTGATTCGTCTTAATTTTTTTTGGCAGGGTTCTCTGTACTACATTCAGCATGAGATCACTTTGATAACAGAAATAATTAAATATTTAGGATAGACAGACAAGATTTTTCTTTATGTGAACTAAAGATAAGGTTAAGTAATCCTCACCTTCAAATTTGTGTTTTTGGAAACTGCTTTGCTTCTTAAAATGACTGATTTCATAAACAGCAGTGACAGCAGCTTGTGGCTCACAAATGTCAGTTTTGAAAGTATTTGAGGTTAAAAAGAGTTAGAAACTAGCACTGACATTTTATTTCCAGATTTGTTTTTTGTGATACAATCATTGGACACTGCAGCCTTGAACCTGCTGCCAAAAAAAAGGAGACTGGAATCGTAGTAAATCTCATAATGTTTCCATGTATTGGTAATATGGGCTATAGAGCTCCTGAGTGAGTGACATAAGTCTAAAAGTGTCATTGTTTGGCTCTGAAGCCCTCAAACCTAAGAATGCATGAGTTTCTCCATAAACTGTTACCTGGTACTGCAGTAAAAAGTGAGCATGTGCTCTGACGTGATCTCCACAACCCGCAGTTCCTTCTGGAATATCCATCTGCTCCGGTGTGGGTCTTCCATGGACAGCAGTGCCTAGTCTTCTCTGCCATAGAACATCTCCTCTGATCTTGGTGTCCCCTTTCTTATTCCTCACTCTTTTTGTTTCCTTCTCCTCTTTCCATGTAACATTTTATACTCTTTCTAAAATACATTTCCACAGAGGTGCCACCAGCTTGGCTGCTGGGCTCAGCTATGTTGTGGTGTGGGTCTGCAGTGCAGCTCTCTCCAGCTGGCCATGTCTAGCGTGGGGCAGCTCCTGACCTCTTCCCACAGGGGCCACCCCTGCAGCCTCTCTCTGCCCTGCTACCAAAACCTTGCTTCCCATACACAGCGTAAAGTGACCTTATAAATGACACAAAATTAACTTCCACTCATATACTTTTTGTTCCTGGTCTCTTCTCCCTAGAGATGGACTAAGGTTCTGAAGTGGAGGAATGATTGCAAGTGGGGTGTTGTGTGACACTTGCTAGAGAAAATGACAAGCAGATAGTGCTGGAAATAGGCTGAAGAAAAAGACAGTCTTATGATTTGTGCAGTTGTCATAAATGAGTGGTTTAGGCTGTTCAAAGAATCACCAGCAAAGATGCCAGCAAAAGCAGGTTTAATATTAAAGTAAAAGCAAAACAAGGTTCGTTGGCAAGACCCACTCTACTACTTACTAGATAGTTAAAGGGCGCAGAGAAAAATTGGACTGAAGTCTAACATATCAATCAATCTAAAACTAAAAATGAACCAAAAATTATCTACGTGGAGGCTGGGCATGTAAAAGGGTAAGGATAGAAATGCTGAAGGATGAAAGGAACAAGAAGACTCTCCTGGTGAGTCACAAGGTTCAGGGTAGACCCCCTTGCTAAACTTAGCCCTGAACTTGACCTGTAGTTTAGGCCTAAAGGGTTTAACAGCACTTCAACTTCATAGCACTCAGTCGATAGCTCAGTTAAAACAATTTAGCAAAATATACCTATAAAATTCACTATAACACAACAGTAGCTCACTTATAGGCCTAAGTCACTTACAGACTTGAAGTACTAAAGAAGCTTGGAATGCAACATTCACAGTACATTTGCTGCAGCATATTCACACCCGCACACACACACAGACCTGAAAGAAAAATACAAGGTGAAAATTCCCCTCGAATTCAGCAAAATACTCACATCAGTTGCCTTTGCACCTTCTCCATGGGCAAAGAGTTGAGCCTCTGGAAGTGCAGGTTCCAGCCCAGGCTCCATCATGGGTGCTCAATGGCAGCACTTTAAATATAGCAAATTTGAGAGTTAGCTGGCCCTAAGAGTTGTCCCGCTGAGGAGAAGATTGCTGGTTGCAGCCCACTGCAGTCCAGGAGAGCACAAAGGGTCTCACTCTCAGGATTACTGCATATAGGGTCCCATGAGAAATGGCTTAATCGTAGTAATTTTCCATCCTGACCACAATTCTGGTGGGTAGCATTCTTCGAAGATTTGACAACAAAAATGTTATTCTGCTTGGGTTGTTATTCAGGCAAGAAAAATAAGTTTCCATGGCTGTTGTTAAGAAACAGAAGCTCTTTAGCCAGCTCCCAAGTTCCTGGGAGCAGATGGTGTTTCTGATAAGCTCCAGAGGATCTGAGCACAGGTGCTGTTCATCAAGGCATAATGAGCATTTCTGAGATCATGGTGTGGCCTGAGGAGAAGGGTGGGGTGTGTTGCAGCACCACAGCAGTAAACTGCACTCTGGAAAAAGATATTTAATCCCAGTCTTTAATCTATTAAACAGTATTTAGCAGTTCTTTGAAACAACAAGGCAGGGATATATTTTTCCTCCAACACTGTGACTCACAGCTAACAAATTAACGGAATGAGTACACAATCAACTCTTTAGCCACAGAGGCGGATACCTAGAACAAGCCAGGTATTCTAGGTATGACAGGAGATAGTGAGGAGCATGGCATAATCCTGAGAGGATCTACACAGAGTGAGCTCGGACAATTGTTAGCTGAGGTCTACCTGGAGTTTTAAGCACAGACTAAAACTGCACACGCTGCTGAGCTGGCTCCTCCACACTTCTGCACCACACTGCATCAAAGCTGACAGTCTCCATAGACCTGGGCTGGCTCTTCACAAGCTCTGAACTAGTGTCTCTGCATCCTCAGCATCATTAATTTGCAACCCAAATAAATCATCCGTACATCATTAACAACTACACATCCAAGGATGTTCAATTTGTTCTCATATCCAGGTCCCTTTTACCAGAACCTTCATTTTTCTATGCTCTCTGCTGCACAAAATCTACATACACACTCCCCTCCATGCCCCAACTTGAGACCAAATTTTCTACTACCATATATAAATTGGCAAATAAAAGCTACTTATTCAACCTCGTGCACACCTTCTCTTTGCCAAGACTGTGATTTTAAAGTTCGGGATTAGGTAGCTCACTCTTGCTCTGGAGAATATACTTAAGGTTTCCGTTGTGTTCTTTAAAAGCTGTAATGCAATTAAAGCATTTTCCATTTTGCAAGTTAGCAGCTAGGACATCTTCAAAATGTTAAATGGTTTGTTTAAATTAAAGCACTTGTTCTACACTTGAGTTTAATGCTTTATACCAAAATCAATATGAACACAATGCAAGCCAGGTCAGAGAATTTAAACAACTGGAGAATCTTAGTTCTACTTTTTAAGGCTTCAGACTATTTAGTAATCATTTTCTTCTAAAAAGTAAGTCATATTTTTAGTATCTGTATAATCTACACTAGCAATCCCTTCAGACTATTTAGTAATCATTTTCTTCTAAAAAGTAAGTCATATTTTTAGTATCTGTATAATCTACACTAGCAATCCCTTCAGACTATTTAGTAATCATTTTCTTCTAAAAAGTAAGTCATATTTTTAGTATCTGTATAATCTACACTAGCAATCCAAGGAAAGATAGATCACTCTCCAGCCTCTGCAACTGGAACAAGCTCTGTCTGTTTCAAGCAGGAGTAGCTTGCTTGAGGATGTTAGGGGGATTTCCCAAATTTTCAATTACTGAAATATCACATATTGGCTCCTAAAGCACAGCGTTATTTACATTACTTTCAAATGCAAATGAAAATGCCTCTTGCTGAAAATCATTTCCAGATCTGAAATCACTTACCACTTTCCAGTCAACTAAAACAAGCATGCTTTTCAGTAAATCCAGTTGTTCATTCGATTCTAGGTCTGGATTAATGAGTTCAGGACAGTTTCCCATACACAGATGCTAGCATTCAGATACTCATACCTGATGCAAGCCATCATTTTTCAGCAAATTTCAAGCCAATTCCACCAGCCACATTCACAGCAAAGCCAAAATGAACACATGGCAGCACTTTGTCAATCTCTTCCTGCTGCCTATTTTTTTCCATCAGGGTGGCCCTGCTTCGCGTCACCGTGTGGCTTAACCTGCTGTACATGTAGGATGTCCATTAGTTTTTCTATATGCCAAGATTACTGTACGTGTGCTGCAGTAAACTCATAAAGAAACTCAATTTGTACTACTGTTTGTGTTGCAGATGTGGTATCTCAGCAACAATCATGCCTGCTTTTCCCTCTGCAGGTGCTTTGCTGACTCATTGATACAGCAGCTTTGTTTGGCTGCGCAGCACCAGTGCACACACATATACAGCCTTTACTTCTTCTTCCGTGCAGCACTGAACTATGCAGCTTCCAGAGGATGAAATATGGGTAGATTTGCACGTGCTGCTTTGGGCCTGGGAGGTAGAATTAGGGTACAGCAAGTGAAGGTGTGCAAACTGCCAATAACCTATGGAGAAACTTTTGGTTTTGTTTCACTTCCAGCAGCTGATGTTCTATACTTCTTGCCATAAACAAGCAAAACTCCTATGATTCAATAAAGATCAGGCCATGCCAAGCACCAATAACCGTATAAGGTGTTATTTGGGAAAGAGTTACTGGCAGTAAAACACTGTAAAGTAACCTACATGGATTCTAGTAAAAATGTTTTTAAGAGATTTTAAGCTGTAAATTGTGAAAATAAGAGCTGTCTTAAGCTTTTTAAAGTACTAATTTTTTGGAGTAGATTTTTAAAATTACATCAGTCACTAAAATAGAAGATATAGCTCTGCCAGATAGACCAGTGTTCTACACACAAAACCACAAGAACAATGAAAGTTACACAATACAAATGTAAAACAGTAAGTAGCATGTGTATCTGATTTTAATTTTCACTTTTGTTTTAGGTTTCTTCTACCTTTCACTGTTTGTACTGCTTCTGCTACTTGCAGCTCTTTACACTGCTTCTTGTAATCTCAATAATTCTTTTCTTGACTTAACAATCTATTTAGTCAATGGAAACATTATCAAAACAAAACAAAAAAACCCCCAAAACAATCAATTTAATCAACTGCAGAACTTTTTTCGGAATACACCCAACTGAAAATAGAAATAGCATATTTAAGAGGTTAAATATAACTAAATAAGTACCTCCTTATCTTTTAGTAATGTTCATTTGTAAATTTGACTTATTAGGTATATTGTCTTTATTCATCAGATGGCATTTACCAATTCCAATAGCATAACCATTAATATGACACATTCTAATACAGCTGTTAGCTTCTCTCTTTCTGACCTCAGTTTTTTTCTCATATAAAAAGTGATGAAAATATCTGGAATATCTTCTCATCCTCTGAAGAAATGCAAGAACTGCTCTTCCAAACAGCAAACTAAACTGCCCAGTGACATCAGTATTTGGATGGGATTGCTCTGGACAGCAAGACCTAGGAAACTGCTGGAGTTCTCATTTCTGTCTTTGCGGGTTTTGCACATAGAGAAACAAAAAAGCAGGAGAAGTATGATATGCATAAAAAAGAAACGGATTTGCAAAATGGAAATCACAAGAGTGCAACAACAACAACAACAACAACAACAAACTCCTCAAATACTGCAAGGTACTACTTTGGGGAATTAATTCTTAAAAATAGTGAAGTGTATTGAATTGTGGAGTGCAAAACCAGATTTGAGCCAGTGCTGGAGAACACTAACCTGGGGCCAGTGTTGGACCAGCTATGCTAAAAACAGGTACATTTGGTGCTGAATAAATGAGTCACAGATGTAGTGAATGTACTGGATTTATCTCTAGAACCAGGAGAATCAGTTCTTGTATGTCAGTTCTTCATACTCTATTGTTTTAACTTCCTTATATTACTCCTATAAAGACCATGAGACTCAGGGATTTTGACGAATATCTGAGGAGAAGTTGTTTGTAAATGATTGTTACAGAATGGCTCATAATGAAAATCCTAACCCTCAAAAATGGCAGTAATAAATTCAGTCGTATCATTCTGTAAATACAGCTAAATAGTTTCTTAAAAGGGCAATGGAGATCGTCATCAAAAAAACCCTTCTGTCCATGAGCGCATAATTTCTGTGGTAGCTCACATATTTACTGTTCTGGGTACAGATGGCAGACTTGGGATGAATTTTGGTATTCAGTCAATATCCCAGAATTCTGCCCTTTAAATCTGGCTGTTGTGTGAGACAATTCTGAGAGGCTAGGCTTCTGGACTAAGAGAAAAAGAAAGTGCTCCCTGGAGAAAATGGGTATTGGATAGTGTCACTTCAGTTTTGGCCAAGTGGAGTTTGAGATAGCTGCTCTTCCTCCAAGAACTGATCCTTTTCAGACATTGTAGAATCTCTGCAGTAAGATTGGTTCTGTCTCAGGAAAAAGCATCAACAAAAACCCGTATATTTCTACATGTTCAGGAGAAGAATACACAACTTCTGTACTTATGGAAAGTGTTACAGATAGAAATTGCTCCCACAGTCATGGAATAAATAATAAGCCAATTAAAAGAAGTGAAATTATGTAGTTGTGTGGAGCTTGGCAACATGCCCAGCTCTGCTGGATAGATGTGAGATTCATAAACAGCTCTTTCATCAAACCGGTGTTATCCCCCCAAATGACAAGAAGAGGCAGTTCACATGTCAATTGAGATGTCAGAAGAAGAGATTTTGATCAAGGATTAAAAAAACCCATTCATCTACTCTACAGCAGTGCTGATACTCTCTGATGTTTTTGCTGCCAAAATTCCCAAAGTGAAGTAATCAATAACTAAATCAAGTAATCAATCTCTCCAAATCATATTATACAGGAAGAAAACTTATTTTCAGTTACTGGACAGTACAAAAGTCTAGAAGATGAAGTGAAGGGAAAAGGCTGTACTCAACTGAAACTGCTGAAACTGCAGGGGAAATCTAGGTCAGCAAAATTCAATTACAAGAGCTGTGTAAGCAATTGAAAAAAACACACTAATATTCATTAGAGGAAAAAAAGGCTCACTTTAACTTTCAAAAATAAATTTAAATTTGAAAGCTTAAATAGTCACAAAATATGTGTTTGAATGTGATTATTCACACTTTAAATTCTAAATGGGAAATGTGTGGGTAAGCTGCACAAGCGACAATTACAATGCAGAAACCATACTACTTAGGCACTGAATTAATGCTATAATTTGAATCATGAATATCCACAACAAATTGTTCATAAAATATTCACACAGGGAAAACGTTTACCAAATAAATTTACAAACTCAGGCAATAAAGTTATTGTGAGGATTTTACCGAGCATTTTGTCAACAGAAGAAAGAAAATAATGCACTGAATAAATTATCCTCCAGAAATAGCCTCTTATTTTGTGATTACTGAGTAGATTGGCAAGAGTAACAAAAACTTTAATGGAACTGAGTATTAACATTTCATTGTACAATTTATTTAAATGGAAGAATTTAAAGATTTTAGAATTGCTGTAACTTGGAAGTTTATCTCATTTTACACAGTTGATTTGGACATATTATTACCACACTGGGAGAGCCCTGCCCTAAATACAGTTCTAGGGAGAGAAGAATTGTATATCTTGTAAGGAAGGGGATGTTTTTTCTGTTTTCAAAACCACTTAAATGCTATTATCACTATTGAAACAGATTTTCTTACAGGTCAGTTGAGGTAAGATATGGTGTGAAATCTAAATGTGGGCCACCCTATCAGAAACTGGCAGAAACAGAACCAGATAAGAGACTTCAGACCAGAGCAAACCAATACATTTAGTTTTGCAAAGATATTTACTGGCAGCTCCATTTTAATGTGCAGAGCATAACTTAAAAGATTTTGGGGTAATACCCAAAGATTCAGGGGGGTGAGTTTAAGTAGACTGTTACTTTTCTTTCATTTACATTATTTTATAAATATTTATTCTCAAACCAAACCATGCTAGGTATCCATTTCCCATATATCTGGTGCATCATGGACATACCCAACACACACAGATGCTAAAAATAAACATCACTAGCTGTTAGAACTGTGGAACACTTTAAACTGGAGGGTTGTCCATCAGCTGAGATCTTAGTATTGCTTAGATTGCTGTTAGAAATTGCGCATAGTTGGCTAAAAATAATGTCTTCTGGAACCAATGCAAAAAGGAGTTTGAATCCTGTTGTATCAAACACAAACTGTGTTATATCTGTAAAAATATCTTGCTAAATACCATGGAAAGAGGCAGGATTAAAACCAGAGCAAATTTAATGGGCTACTTATTTTGTTTCTAGAATAGACCAGTGATTTTACTGCCAGTAAAAACTACAACTAGGTTTCATTCAGAAAGGAATATTTAAAGCATTCTTGCACAGCTGCGTTCTTATGAACAGCTGTTTTAGTTCCAAGAGATTAAAAGGATTACATTTGGGAGTTTAACCACAGCATCCATTTTTTTCTCCCTTTGGGGCATTCAACATTGCACTGCTGTGAATGAGTCATGTTTCAGGTTCTAATAATGTATCTCAAGCCTAACCTATAATGCCTTACATGAATCAGGTTTGGGGGTCTCATACAGCTTTTCATGTTCCTGTAAACAGCTTCTCCTTTTACTCCTCTCACATAATATAACCCCGAGTTTGCAGTCAAAATGTAGTGTTGATTGTGGATTTCCACAAGCTAGGTCCATCAGTTATCCCTAAATTAATACTTCTACTCCACAGTCCTATGTCCTCATGCAATTTTACTTTGAGTGGTAATTTACAAATGTGATAAATTACATCTAAA
The DNA here is from genome assembly GCA_013397725.1 of Rhagologus leucostigma. Classification (NCBI taxonomy): domain Eukaryota; kingdom Metazoa; phylum Chordata; class Aves; order Passeriformes; genus Rhagologus; species Rhagologus leucostigma. The sequence continues at coordinate 3,452,032 of VZTD01003430.1, read as the reverse complement.
TATATTAGGAAATCTAATTAGCAACACTTATATGTTCATTTGAGATGTGGATCTATACAATCTTGTGAAGGCAAAGTATAAGACAATGAAGAACCATTGAGATTTAGAAGCTGAGGCCTTTGACCCGGTTTTGGACTGCTTACTGCTAAAAAAAAGTTACTTCTGAATCTTCATTATAAGGTGATCATGCATCTTCCTAAAACACATAAGATTCTTAACTCCTTTCAGCTAAATCCAATAGAAAATTTTCTCCAACTTTGCCATATACAAGAAGAACAATTAAGTATATAGCAAACGGAAGCTTAAAAGTCCACTGAAAATAATTATAAACATGTATCTCCTTGTGTGAATGTTCTCTCTGAGTTTATTTCTTTCAATTTAAATTGATTATGCACAGACAATACAACTGAATTCAATCATTACAATCCCGTAACACAATGATGCAAAAGGTAATAGGTATAGATTAAAACCATCTGAAAAGATGTTCTAGAAGACAACTATGATGGAAGTACACATCCTGCAGATACACCAAGACAGAGGACTGGAAAGAAAAGCAAAAGATTCTGCCATCAAGCGGCTTGAGATAAGAGTCAAAACAAATAAGATTGATAGGGGCACAAACTGCCAGCAGGACAAGGCAGCAGCAAGATCACGGAAGAAACAGACATGGCCTATTGACGTTCACATTTTAACTCTCAATGCACGTGGAGCATGCAGCTGTCATAAAAAATAGCTCCTATCATATAGCTACTTCCTAAAACAAGGCCCCGCAGCTCTGGTCTGTAATTCAGACTGAGGCTTGAGAAAGATAGGAAGCAATATAGTGAATCAGCTACCTAAGCATCCTCCTAAGATGTAAGCGCTTTCATTGTGCAGATGGTTTGACAGCTCCATGTTCATGGATCTCTGTGGTACTTGCTGTCTGGTTACCTTGGGACCTACTGCAGAACCATCCTAAGCCTGTCCTAAACCACCAGCTACCAAAGGAACAGCGACATTCCCAACACCATTTTAATTCCTGCTCTTGGATCCCTGAGTGCGTGGAGACCTTAATTGCCCAGATGAGCGTCACCTGGGAACCCCTTCCAAGCCTTCCATTTATGGGCTTGGGAGCCTCACTGCAGCTCAGACCAAGAGCTTCAGTCTCTGGTTAAGCTGTATGGGAGGTGTGTCCCTCTCCAGGGCTGTCACAGCCGTGCCTCTGCTTGGCCATGAACCCTATTCATCCTGGCCTGTGGAATGATTCCACAGTTTGACCTTGGATCTACCTTGTCACTGTGAACTTCCCTGGTGACTGTTGGGCTGTATCTGCCCATTCTTTCTGATACTGGCTTTACCATTTTCCTGAAAGAGATATAAGACAGGCAAATTCAGGCAACATCTATTTTGCCCATTAATTCCAAATAAAAGTGCTTTCTTTTCATTTCCATTGTCTGATCTCCCACTCTTATATCCATCACTTCATTTAAAAGGACAAGCATTCATTGAGGTTGTAGAATGGTACTACTATTTAATGAACTTCTGAACGTGCTTTGAGTTGTAACTATTTTCCTAGATTCTCCTGGTCAAGAACGATACCACTTGCTTTGAAGCTTGAATGAGATTCAGAATAGTTGTCATGAATGACCGTATGTGGTACAACTGAAGGGGAAAAGGGAAGGTTGTGGTTGTTGATACTTTTATTTTTATTTTTAACAGTTCAGAGTAGTCAAAAAGGCAGACTAAAAGTTACTACCTTTCTATAAAGCAAAAAAAAAAGTTGTCCCTCATATAATTGCCCAAGTCCGTGCAGTGCCTAGCGAAGAAGAATTCAGACCATGAGGGGGAAACACACTGAAATAAGCATGGGAATTATAGCCTTCTGCCTCCTCACGGAAAAGCCTCTCATGTTCAAACAACCTGTTTGTCATTGCTAAAAGGATGCATCTTTTTTTCTGCTATGGTAATGGGAAAAAGGAATGGCATACTCAGTAGCTGCAGACTTGCTGGCACGTGAGTGCAGGATTTTCCACTGACAAGTCTGTGCTGTTGCCAAATGGGGTATAGACCCTGTGGTCATGCCATAAGCACTGCATTCCTCCATGATCCTCCTCGGTGCTGTGTCATGGGAATTATGTCCTTTGTTATCAATACAGGCTGTTCTTGTAACCCTTGTTTGGCTGCTTCTTCCAGTGATTTCTTGCACGTGCACATTTCCATCCCCACAGCATTCCTGGAAATTTTTGTATTTCATTCCACAAAGACTGGCCTGGCTGGATTTCTATGGATGTAGTTTGGAGGAAGAGATGGTGTCCTAAAAGAGATGTTCTGCTGCATCCCTGGGAGGCTTTGCATGTGTGAAGTTTTCCACATTCCCAATGTGGTTTTGGTTCAGAAGTTTCAGCTTCACACCTCTTGGGTAGCACCCAGAAACATAAACCTGCAGGGAGCCTCACAATGTGCCTGGTGCTCTGTTCTGCCACTATGGCTTCCAGACTAGGACTGCCTGAGGGAGATGCTTACTACTGCCCCAGAAGAGACTGAGCACATGTCTGCATACGGGTCCAGGACAATTCCCATTGTGATTTGGGATGCTGCTCTCCCTGCTGAAGTATTCCCTTGCTTAGCAGGTGTTTTCTTCAGCAAGGTCGTGTCTCTGAAGATGATGGTGCTGCATTATCTGATGTCTGTTCTGGAGACAGTCAAGGACGAGGAAGAGGATGCAGGCATAACTGTATGTTTGTGTGTGTGTGACAATGAGTGTTTGAAGTGAACTGGGCCCATTCAGTGGTAGCCTCGAGAAACCATCCCCAGGCTGACACTCAAGTAGTGCTGCAGCCCTGTCTGTGGGGTAGTGCATGTCCCTAGAGCTGGACAGAGACCCCCACGTGCATGAGGGAAACGTTACACTTTCCTATAGGGCAATAAGTAGAGATGTGATCCCACTGAACAGGGTGGCTTCTACCCTCAGGTTGAAATTGGGACGAGGGGCATTTGTGGTCACAGCAAGGGGATGTTAAAGTCCTCAGGGATAGAAATGGTTTCCAGGCGCAGACAGGCTGCCTGGTGCTGCTGTCCCTGTACACTCCAGCTGATGGCCAGACACCCAGGTCAGGTAGAAACAGTGACCGTCCTGGGCTGCTCACCACATCCTGAGCTGCTGGTATCTCCAGAGAATTGTCCTGGGGCAACTGAGTGGTCACACCCTCAGGCTGAGCCTTGGCTCTGTCTCTGTGACCAGCTTTAGCCCCGTCCTGTGCAATAAGGATCAGATCAATGCCACACAGACCTGGACTTTGACTGCCTTTGGCAGGGAAGTGGCTCCTCTTCCAGTGGGATTAAAAAGGAAAAACTGCAGGCTCTTAACGTTGACTGGGTCTAATTTTTTCTTGGCACAGATCGCATGGTTTCCCTAAAAAGAAAACTTAACTATTGTAGCAATTTTAGCAATACACAGATGATCACAGCTTTATTAATTTCTCAGCCATTGCCAACAATATTTCAGAACTCTTACTGAAATCATTATTCCTCCTTCAAGGGTAAGTATCTAAATCACCTGAGAATGCCTTTTCATCATCTTGTGGAACCCTTTAATCACACCTGAAATTCCTCTCAAAAAATAGTGCTAGGATGTTAGTCCTCATCCACTGGCCTTGCAGTAGTATTTCCTTCATTTTGTTTTGTAGGGGCTTAGGAATCAAAACTGGCAAAAAATTTTTTCTAGAACTGCATTTTTTCAAAAACTACATTTTTTCTAAAACTGCATTTTTAACAGCATTTTAGAAGGACTATTCCTTTGATGATAGCAACACTTGATTGCTCAGAGTAACTCAAACAACACATCAGAAGCTGAACCCGTCTTGCAATGTCTGAAGAACTGAAGAAATGCTTCTTCTAAAGCAGACTCAAGGTTGCTGTGTTCAGAGGCATTTATACAGCCACTGTGGATAAGGAAGCAATTTTCAATGGAATTAAAATTCCTCTCAAGAGCTGACTGATTCTTCATCATATAGTATAAACAGACAGGCCTTTGAGCAAATTCTTTCAGATTAAGTCCTCTTGGTGCTCCCTTTAACAAAATAAAAGAAATAAATAATTTTTCATTTTCCATGTAAATTTTACTCTGAGATTCAAATTAATTTCCCATTGTTCTAATGTATTTCTGTGAGAAAAATTTCAGGATTTCTACTGTTACAAGATAAGAACAGGGAAAATATTTCCTTTTTTCAGACTTAAAAATACAAGTATTAAATACCCAGGTTAGTCATATATTTAACTATCTGTCTATGCTACAGATTAAAATACCAGCCTATTTTGCTCTGAGATGTCTTACAGGCTTGTCTTGGTCAAGAGAACGTCATTTTTAAAGTGCGATTGCGGGCAAGGCTATAAAATGAACACTCCGGGAGTTGTGACACTCTTGCAGCTCTCTTATGAGATGAGAAGAGAAGAGCTTAGCTACTTTCCTGACAAAAAAATTTTTTTCTCTGAATATGTGCATGAACTCTGGTAGCATTATCTGGCCCACCTCTTGTCCTGTGATAGCCCTAATCATCTCTGCGGAACCAAAAATGGCTTGTGGCTAAACAAGCACCCTCAGCTGTCCCCTGCCTGCCAGAACTGTATAAGGAAAACTGCAAAAGGAAGTACCAGTCCTTTCCTGGAAGTAGATTTGTCTTTTCCACCTTTCTTGTGATTTAAGGATATAACAGAAGTCATTTTTGGAAGCTGAAATGTTAGGCTGGGGTAGCAGTCTGTCCAAGACATTTTTGTGTTCAAGACTGTGAAGACCATAAAATGATTTTTTTAAATTTTGGAGTTGTTCTCTTCAGCCAAATAACTAAACCCATGATGATGTCAGTGGTATATTTAAGAGACATCCCTATGGCTGAATGAAGGGGGCTAAGAAGTCAGACCACATTGACAGTGTGTTTGGCTGGAAGTGACTACTGGAAAAGAGAAATGGAAACTTTTTTTATTTTTAAATGAAGCTTTTTATTCAATTGTTAAATAATAAGTTAACTGTGCAGACAAAAGGAGGAACACACCAGATGTATAGGATTTTTACATTTATATGGCTTGGGGAGTAAACTTTTTCAGGAAGATGAAAACTTTGATTCTTAATAGAATTAAATTTCATACTGATCCAAGCCAGGATAGGAACAAAGTAGGAAACACATAATTGCAATATTCACAGAATAGGTTCTTCTTCATTAAGTCAGTTGTGGATGCTAGATCTTCTTTGGGTCCTCACTGTAAGTGAAACGAGAGAATACTTAGCTTTCAGAGGTCTCTGAACAAACTGTAGCATCTCTAAAATATCTACATGCTAAATCACATTTTTTCTGGCAGCTAAGATTGCTTTATATTTGTGGACACATCGAAGTGGCACGGGGAGTTTTTTACTTTTCTTTCCTTCCATAGCAACAGTGGACAAAAATAGACACTACAAAGACACAATGCAAAATTGCTGGTTTGGTTTGGGTATACAGTGAAGTTAGTGCATTTCAGTGGATTCATGCAAACTCTGTGTGCTTGTTCTCATTCCATGGCAAACACAAGGCTGCGTGACACAGCCGAGCTTCCTTTCCCACCAACACAAGCTGCACCATTGTGCGGTTGCTGTAGGCTACAGTCACACACAGGCATTCCTTTACTCCAGCTGGTACACGCTAACTCACAAGCCTATGGTCACTTAATTGTTTAGTTGTGGCCTCAGTTCTTAATTAAATGGGACTGAAGAAAATGTGTTCTAGCTGGATAGGTTCCAGGAATCCTGCCCATGGAAATGCTGCGTCTCTTCTTGCCATGCAGCTAGGTGACCTTGTTCACCATAGATCTGTCTCACCCTCTGAACTGTGTGATTAAAAACTGCATCTTTTCCGGAGAAATGATATATTGAAATGTTGCATTACAATTTATTATCTTTCTACTGTGTTAGTAACACTAGCAGTATCATTAAATTGATTGCCCTTATTGGCACATGCTTTGGACTGGCACATGTCTGTGTCAGTGTCAGAAGGAAGGTGAACTGTGAATCACTTGGCTAACACCACTTATCCTGAGTGTGGCCCCATCTGCATGAATGAATAAATGGTGTCAGTGTAGAACTGACCCATTATGACAAAAGCAAGGAAGGAAGTGATGACCCTCGTGGAGAGCAATTCTTCAGTGTTTTTCCTGAGTGAATAGAAAGGTTCATCTGACACAGACTGTTCTCCTTGCCCTTCTCCTTGTTCTCAGACTTACCAGCAGTAAAGGTGGCTTGGAAACCAGAAGCTGTATGGGCACCATCTGTGATGAACTCTACAAGCATAAGATTACTAGAAGCAACTATGCCACTGGGTATTTTTGATCCACAGGTCTTGTCCATTAGAACTGGAGAAGACTTGCTGGATCCATCATAAACTTTAACGTAATCACCCTGACAGCCTCTAGTTTTCTGCAGCTGAAAGGCTTGAAAGTGCAGGGAAACCTGGAAGGGAAAAGAAAATCAGCTTTTAATATATAAGTATACTTCTTTCATGGAATGTCCTTTAAAACAGACAGAATCTAAACTGTAGCCAAGCACGGACTCACAGACTAGAACTGCTTACCCACCTTTGCCTCTCTTCCCCTGAGGTTGCAGGGTTCAGATCTAATCACTGAATGCTCCCATGCTCAGGGTGCTTTGTCTTGATTTTGCAAACCTGAAGCCCAACATATGGAGGTTTTTCAAAATCACAACTCTGCATTGTCTTTGCCTATACCTGGCTTAAGCACATGAGAAGTAGAGACTAGTCTGAAATTTCTCTCATGGAGAAGATCTCATCTGGCAGCGGCTGTACAGACAAAGCACAAGATGCTTAACATAGAAAGAAGTTCAGCCGTATTTCAAGACCACTATTAACCTGAGTATTACCTTTCTGGATCGGGTTCGGAGGAGCCAGACACAGTTGGTGTTATCTGAGTAATTCCTTGGGTGGTTGGCAGATCTCAGCGACCCAGAAGGTCCATCAAGAATAGTGCTGCAGCGACCTGAGGAAAGAATGCTTCTTGCTTCAGCGTCAGGATTGCAGAAGCTTTCAGTCATTCACAACTACAATCTCTTCAGAATGGACTGATCTCTGTTTTGTGATCTGTCAGCATTCATTTCAGAGTACTGGTACATCTTGATTAATTTGAGGAATCATGTTGTCCTAATTTTCCCATAATGCATCAAAGATGAAAATAAAGTGGGGCTTTGAAAAGCTTTACTTTTTATTGATTACATCTGTCATTTAGCAAGAGATCTCTTTCTCCACCTCTATAAAGAGTGTGAGAGGTTTCAATTCACTGCAGTTGCTGCCACTGTTTTCCACTGAGAAGGGGAAGTTAAGTGATGTCAGAAGAGTCAAGCACAAATATGCCTCGGCAATGCTTAAATTCTAAGCTTAGGAGGAGCACTTGGGGTGCAATACTTTATTCATCAGGTTTTTTCTCTTTGATTGAATAAATTTCTGTGATTGTATACAAAAATTTCTTTTATCAGAGGTTAAATATAAAGAGTTTAAACACAGAAACTTAGAATGACAAACTTTTGAAAACTGGACAAGGCAACATGAAACTATTCTAGTTCAAAGGAGCATACAACTGTTTTGGTTTGGCTCAGGTCTTAAATACCAGCTGCCATAAGGAACGGTGATGTCTGGCTCTTTTGAGATTTATAATTGTCTGCTGAACTGTAAGAAACCAAATTATTCCATTGAAGTTTACAATTTGGTATGCAGTTAGTCTAGCTGCACAGCAGCCACTTATGTTAATAGCAAATGTGTTTGATTTAATTTTGAAGCAGTTTCCATTTTCTCACTAATCACAATGTGCCTCCAGCTTCACATTTGCATTTCCTCCCAGAGTAACCCTGGTGGGTACCAGGAATTTATGAGAATAGTCTCACAGTCTGATGAAAAACTGCTGTCTCTGTAATGTGTCCAAATCTGAGTTGAAGATAACGAGGTGGCTTTGAGATACTTACTGCAGTTGTAAAGTTTGTTGATTTTGGCCACATCCAAGTTGCTCATCCCCTGTCTCTGTCCAATATGTACTGATCCATCAGGAATGGGTACAATAGTTGCTTTCCCAGTGGTATTGGTGAATGTGTATCTGAAAAAACCCATGAGAAATAATGTTCTCTAAGCACCAATACTTCTTTCAGGATTCAATGGCAAGCCTTGGAGGGAGAACAAGAACTCTACATAAGCTGTTTCTGTGACTAATAGTGCTGTTTAAATAGGTCTCACTGAGATGTCCAGCAGTAAGCAGAGTCAATGTCCAGATGCCCTCCTTTGCTCCCAAGCCCAGCAGTGAAGTGGTCCCTAGTGGAAAGCTAAGGGATAGTGAGCGTATCCCAGTCCTAAGGAGCAGCTTGTCTGAACTGACTCATGGTGTTTTTCTCAGAAGAGAAATTGGGGAAACTGGTAGTTAGGAGACAGTTATGATAGAAACCAATTCTGATGTAAGATTTGAGTTCCGAAAATAGTAATGCCATGCTGCTACTTACGGGCCATAGTGCATTACTGAGGAATAGTCGTAGGGAAGACCCAGGTTATTGGAGTTTTCAAATTTCTTGAAGTCTGGTCTGTCAGCTGTAATATATGATATTGTACTTAGAGTATGCTTCCTACCTACTCCCTTCAAGGGAAAAGGGAGAGCTAGGAGCAGTAGGATGTGTCTGCACCACTTCCTACACTGAGGAGTTAAAAGTACTTACCAGGACTGATGTACTCCCACATGATCTTTACGTGTTTATCTCTGTCACTTCGAGAGTGTTCATGCAAAAACCCCAGAGCATGCTCCAGTTCATGCTGAATTACTCCTTTCCACATGCAGCCTCCTTTCATCACAGAGACAGTCTGTCCACCTCCTACTCTCCCATAGTTGGACCAGCAGCTGAGAGAGGCATTGAACAACAACAGAAGACTCATGGGATTTTTTTTCTGGCAGGCAGGCGAAGAGGCAGAACAGAGAATCTTGCTTCACATACCTCTTGCGGGAGTGGAAGGATTCCTCCCTCCCCACTGTGATAGTCAGAGTGTGCAGAGGCAAAAGTGACCAACGTATATAAAAGAATGAAGAATATGAACATCGCTAAATCTTTCTGAAAGACTTTCATTAGCACAGAGGCTCCTGAATTCTGACTTTACCATTACTTTAATTCACTTGAAATAACTCCATTTTTTTTTTTTCAAAGTACTAAACACTGTTTTAGAGATGGAGCTAAGATGAATAACACTTTCAAGCTAACAAGTGTTGAACAGTTTTCTCATAGGCTCTAATTCTGAGCTTGACAGCCAACAGTGTGATTCAAAGAACTGTTTATTTCATAAGTTAAAATCAGTTGACTTGTGTAAATAGGACCTACAGTAATCAACGTATGTTGTGCTCAAGTATGCATTATACCACACAGAAAACATGAGTTTAGATACTCTTTCCACCTTAATGGTGTCTTTCCATGATTTGCATTACAGCGAGTTCCTGATGTACCTGATGAGCCCTTGCACTAATAAGGTATCCAAGGAGGATACCTTGGCATCGTGATAAAACAAAAGCCTTCTGAGGTCACACAGAATCAGTGTAGGAAAGGATTGAAAAACTGTGTAGAAATAACTTATTAATTTATCATTCAACTCACCCATCGGCAGATCTAATACTGAGGTAGTCTCGTTCTGTCTTGCGCTTCACAAAATTAATACAAGTAAGTGCTTCAAATTCTGCCATGGCGTCATGAATCCCTTTTACATGGCTCTCCTCTGGGGAAGAAAGGGTTAATTTTAGGGATCACAAGAGGACATTAGCAGATGCCATTAAAATCTTACATGTTCTCAAAAACAGGGCAAATGAGGGACGGAAACATTAGCCTAGGTTCTTTCTTGTTTTTTGCTCAGTACTGAATTTTGTTTAAGATTTTAACAACCTGGCACAAGATCCCCTTTATCCAGGTATTTGTCCAAATGTATTCAGGTGCCTCTTTTTTCAGCTTAATTATAGAGGTGATTTTTGATGTATCTTCTTGTTGGACACTTGGAGATAACTATAGGAAGCTGTTTTGCTGTTGAAAAGCAGACCACTGAAGCCCCACTGCAATAGGCATGAACCTTATAAAGGCAGGTATTCTGGAAGATACCATTAGAGAGAATAGTTATTGTTGTCTCCAAAAGACCAGTTCCAAAACATTATGGATGCAAAACTTCTCAATGAAATTTGATCTTTTCCTGGTTCAGGTCCTTGTAACTTAAAATCTATCTGTGCTTGCACAGCACAAGTAAAACCTTAGAACTGATTTATTCAGCTGTTTGTGTGCTCACTAGATGTAAGTTTCTCTCTGAAGTGGATTGGACAAAATCCATTTAAAAAAAAAAAAAGAAATTTAAACCAACCGTAAGTAGGATCCAACACATAGGGAATACGAACAATTCCATCACTGGACTGGGGCCAGTTGCAATGGCGACAGTTGATGGCACTGCGACTCCTTCGTGGAACTAAGTCACCTTCCTGCAGGAACTGAGAGCTGCCTGGGGAGAGAGAAAGGGTGGAAACATCTGAACCACAGATTGCTGGACACTTGCTAAGCACACTTGGAAAGGCAAGCAGTCACAAGAGTAAGAATGCTGTTTTACTCTGGTACTATTTAATCATCCATCATGTGACACTGAATGAACGGCATCAAGTATCTCCCCAGGGAGGTGCTGGGCAAAAGCAGGAGGCGCCAATAAGGAAACCCAAGAAGGTGGGCAAACCAAAAAGAAGAGTGTTGTCAGGAGAAAACTGTAGGAATATTTGGTATCTCTTTGTACTGACTACTTTACTTCAGGTAAAGCTACCTGAATGACTCTTGGAGGAGAAAATGTGAGAAAGACAAGCTGATAGATCAGGAAATGTTTGGAGGGATCAGGGAAGAGGAAGTCTTGAGCAGAGAGCATGGAACTGACTGCTCTAGGAGTCTGTACTGCAAAGCCATATGACGGCTGAATGCAAGCGGTGCTTCATTCAAGGGAAAGGCAGTCAAATAACAAAGCATCCAAATATCCACATTTTCCCTTTATGTCCAAAGAATGACAAAGATGTTGAAAGCTAAAGCTGAAGAATAGTTTTCAGTTGTCTCCACACCTGGGAGCATCTTCAGTACTGACACAGCAGTTTTGAGATGCTATCAGGCTTCAGCAGACCACAGAATAATCCCAGTGGTATCTCTTACGTAGTGATGTGTAAGATGGGAACAACATTTGCACAGATTGTGGTAAGACATTGTACCTCCCACATCACCCCCAAAAGGCAACAAAGACAGACCACTTATAGACAGGGATTTGGTGGCATTACCTTTGTTAACTTTCAGAATTTTGTTAAAAATATCTTCATCCTCCTCATCAGTCTCTGTAGGCAAAGGAGATTCTGTGCAGAAATACAAGATTATCACTTTCTCATTCCCAGGGAAAATATGAATCCTGATTTTTAATCTGATGATGTAGGATTTTTCCAGTGACGCATGTAAAACTTGCAGAGCCTATTTAGGAACTGGAGAGATGTTCACTCATGTAGGTGTTTGTTCAGTGACACAATCTTGAGAGCCTCCCAGCTGTGGTTATTTTGGCATTAATCTAGTCCCAGGGCTGTTCTTCTTCAATTATTTAATTCTCTCCCCTTTTTTCCCCTAGCCATCAAAGTTCAAGGCCTCAGATGGCAGAGTTTTACTTCTTTATGCCCAATCACACTCAAATCCATAACATAAGATATCAGAAGCAAAAATAGACAGAGAGCAGTCCTGTTACTTCTTACTGGACACGATGACCTCCTGAAAAACCCTCAAAACCAATGAAATTGGAACTGTATTCCTGTTCCATGGGTCAGACTGACGTCCCCAGCTAAGCCCAGCATCAGTGACCCCTAGGCCTTGCTAGCAAAATCAGCCAACTCTGTGCATTTTGCAACAAGACTTTACATCAATAAAAAGTAGAAACACATGACCTCTGTGCTTCTTCGAACCTTTGGAAGTGACTTAATTCAGGACATTACTTAAGCAGAGCGATTTTTAGCAGAAGTAACAGCTGAGGTGTTTAGCAAGGCCAAGCAATTAGCCAAAACCAAGAGACTTTGCTTAGCATGAAACACTGTGGTGAGTGGATTCATTTAAAATTCCTCGTAAACGTTAATTTGTGTTAAGCGTGTGCTATTTTCTGGAGTAACTGAGTAGATGACAATCAGTATATCCTCTTAAATACATACTTATAGATGGAGTAATACATACCATATATATCCTCTTGTGTAATAACCTGCAAGAACGATACATTAGTATTATCTCACAATTTATAATATAACATTAAATTAAGTAATATAACATATAAATTATCAACAGCATCCAGGCTACCACTAGAAGTATCTTTCACCAATGCAGTGAATATACTTTGCCATGTGTAAAGAAGTACCATGGGGTGGTAGACATCCTTCTTTGGTACCTTGGCAAATAGGGATATCATAAAGGGAAATGCAGTCTGAAGTGTGGAATAGGTTTCAGATACACTCTGATAAGCACTGTTGAGCAGAGAAGACTTTGCTGCACAGGTGTAGATACAGGTGGAATACAAGAGTCCTGACCTTACTTTCCCTCATAGTGAGGGAATGTTGAACCTCATAGAGATCAGAAGAGCTGAATTAGCTTTCCTTACCTCAGTAGGTTCTGTTGCTGCAAAGAGAAAAAAAAAAAAAAAAAA